>OZ010790.1:375856190-376196190 GCA_963932465.1 Maratus speciosus | reverse complement strand
ATTCAGATTGACAGAATAGTTGATGGGCATTATTATCGATATTACGCTGAGAAACATCATCGTCCGCATTACCAGAATCATAATAACGTGATTCATCATTATGTTTTTATACGCAATTTTTATTATGATTTTTATGTACGGCACGAAAAATTTTATTACGAACAACTAGAAACATTAGATATTCATTCACTTATTTTCATTGTAAACCTATGTTATTTATAGTGATTCATCAAATAATCAATAATTTTCTTTTTCAATAATCAATAACATCAATAATTTTCAATAATTTTCTTTCGATTTTTGACCTTTTCAACCAATTATATTTGAAACTAACTAAGTTCAAAGCTGTTTTATGATTTTTCTCATTTTTTTATTGTGTTTGGACAAACTCAATAAATAATAGCTCAATTGGAAAAACATTTGTAAATATGTATTAAAAGGAAATAGACCATTCTTCTGCTGGTCTATTGAAAGGATTATAAATTAAACATTTTTAATTTATAATTTTTTTTCCAGGAATTTCCGTCGTTATTTGTCTTTTTTTGTCATCTTTAAAAAATATATATATTTGTGTTATTGTCATAAAAATAGTCTTATTCCTGTATAACATTATTACATTTGTTATAGAATACATAAAATTTAGAAATATTCAAAATGTTCCTCTCAAAGGCATGCCGATAGCCTACAAAATCTTTAATTTCAGGGAATACTTTTCTTGCTTGATAAATTGACATAAAATATCAATTAGAGATCTTTATTTAATTCACATTGTTTTTTAAAAAATGGCGTTATATCTCGTTGCTTCTGTGATTCGTTGAATCTTATTTGCATTTCTATTTTTTGAAAAATAAAATAACACTTGTGAAAAAAAAAAAAAATCAAAGTATATTTTTAACGACAGAATAAACCTAATTCTTATCATCCACTCGATTTTCGTGTTGGTCTGCGGCATTGACATAGCGCCAACAGCAGTGCAACTTTCTGAGAAGTTATCCTCCAAAATACTGACCATATATTGCTTTAGCTTTGGTATTCTAATGAAAACCGCTGCTGTACCGCATCATAGGCATTGCAAAGAGAAATTATATAAATTTCGTTTGTATGTTTAGGGATTATACTTTCTTTCTACACTTGCATATATGTGTCGCTATATTTTATTATTTTTTCTGTCCTATATAATTGAAAGAGTGCATGAGTATGTATTTTTCAATGACGAGAAGTAATTCATGTACAGATGGATTAGAAATTTCTCGTTATTACTGTTGTATTTCATAGTAAAAAGCAATATTTTCTAAACAGCAACACGGAAGAGCAAATTTCCTTGTTTAAGGTGGTTTTAGTCTGTAAAAAGGAAATTTTCAATATCTTTTTTTTTTTTTTTTTTTTTTTTTTTTTTAAATTCCGATGCATACCGAGCTATTATTGCTAAAAATATGTATTTTTTACAAAATACACTTTACAACAGGATAATGACCCAATTTATATCTCATGAGGATGAAAATCTTTGGGTCAAACAAGTAACATTTCATTGATGATTCAATGACGAAAGCCTGTTTTATATCCAAAGGAAAAGAAGTGGGGAAAAGTACTGAAAAATGTGCATGCAAAAGAAAATAGTTAAGCCAATAAAGTCAATAAAGATAAATCAGCTAATAAAATGTAGTGGAGAAATGTTCTTAAAAACAGTCTTAAAGAACATCTCAGATTTTGAGACTTAAAATTATACAATTGAGGGAAAAAAATTGTAATTTTTTTTAAATTACAACTACATTTTGTCTGAAACATTTCATATCATATCATTTCTTGAATGTCTTTCCTGTGAATCAAAATAGAATAATACCAAAACTATGCCTTTGTTATCTTTTTTTTTTTTTTTTTTTTTTTTTTTTTTTTTACAGACAATGATTTTCACATGTATTGAAAAAAAATTACATCAAACACTGCAGTAGTTAATGTTTAGTTAGCACTTCAAAACATGTCTCTATTTTAACTCACGTGTGTATGTATGGATATATATATATATGACATATACAGGTTGTTTTATAAAAGACGGACAAAATTTTAAAATTCGATAGTACACATCCAAACATACAACTTTCATCTAAAAATGCATGGTAGAAATTAAAATGCAAAGATGCTGGAGCATTTGGAAACTTGATCCATGATAACGATAAATCTCCATTTCTGTTGAGAGTTATCGGGGAAAGAATGACACTAATAGCATGAAAACGTGATTTGGGGAAGAAGAAGGCCGCGTATGCAAAATTTTGCCTCGATTAATACATAAAAGACTCTGAACCGCGTGTTCAACAATCAATCGTATTGGGAATGAAACGGAAGACGTCGCCCTTCACTAATAGGGAAAAGGTTGATATGCATTTTATTTTCTGAATTCAATTGCTCAAAAATTGTATAGAGATCGGTTCCCACCATTTTTTTTATCAGTTAATCATTCTTTGTGTGTTTTTGTCTCGTACATTAACACCACCTTCGGCGTATTCAATCACCTAGTAAAGTTTTGCCCTATTTTATGAAACACCCTGTATGCACTAATTATCTAAATTAAATTTTATTAAAACTTAATAATATTAGAAAGAAATCTATAATTACTTTCTTAGTCATACTGTTAATACCATGCTTTTATTTACTTATATGGGAAGTAATTTAATTATTATCTGAACTACGGAAACATGAGATTAAAAATTATAGGGTTTTGAGAAAACTATATGGACTGCCGTAATAAATAAGGGTATTTTGTGAATAAAGGTGCTAAAAAAAAGTTGATAAAAAGTAGGATCTGGGAAAATTTTCTTCTGTTACATATCTTTATATTCTCATACAGAAACATGGATATCTTATAACTTAAATTAAAATTTAGAGAAAGTGTTTGTCGTCAGAAGGCTTAAGAATTTACAAAGAACCCCCCCCCACACACACACACATATATATTTAGAAATGCAGTGTGGCAACAAAAGGTTGTTTTTTCATGACTTATGCATGTGCAGAAATAGTGTTAAAGCTCAGTAACTAATGCTTTTCCTTAATGCAAGTGCTAAGAAGTGCTTAGAAAATATATTTATTTTCTTTCAATTAATTCGATACTTTATGTTAATGCATTAGTTAGAGTTAAACAACAAATCTAGACTTATAAATTGCAAAATCTGGAACCAAATTTTGCTAATGATAATAAATGATGGTAGTTTTTTACTTGGAAATCTTACAACTTTTATCTTTCATACACATCCTCTAACAATAAATTTACTTTAGCTGGGGATCTTTTGTTTTTCGAGTTTAAATAAATCTTTAAAAAACTCTCTAACACAAGTTTGTCATATTGTAATTGGAATATTTATCAAAATAAATTAAAGTTTAGGTAAACTAAAAAGATTTTTTACAACATTCAATTGGATATGTGAATTTATTCAAAATTCATTCAAAGCCTTGAAAATGTAGGCTTTATTTTGAAATAAACATGATATAACTAATCTACAGACATTTGAATATTAGTTATTTTGGAGGTATAACACTACGTTTTCTCAAAATAAATGTGTAACTTTTACTGAAATTCAAAATATCATGTCGCAAAACTTTATTAAGAGCAGTTGGAAGTCCCTGTACCTATCATGTTAAATTAATGTGTCTTCTTTTTTAAACTCTCAAATATATTCACTTATAATTTTTATATACAAAAACATGAAGAATTTTAAATAAAGTGAAATTTATAAATATATATTATTTTGTTACTTTTTTTTTTTTAATCTGGAAAAAAAAAACACTTTTAATAACCAAAAAGAAAATCTACATATTTCTTCAAATAAAAACTATTTTATAAAAATTGTGTACAAATTTTTCTAACCAAAAATCACGTTAGATTGAACATAGATAAGTGTGAAAATTTCAGGTGCGGTTGCAAAGAGTAACATATAGTAGTTTCTAAAAAATGTTACATCGAAGATCTAAAAGGAATATTTTGAGGAATTTGAGTTTAATATCTACTTATGTAATGATTATATATGATGTAAACAAACTGAATTACTTAAATTTTGTTAACTTCTTTTGTCGTAGAAAAAAAATTAATACACCATTCGAAAAGTGGAAAATGAAAGGTTAAAAAAAAATCACGAATTTGAGTTCCAACTTCCCTTAATATGTTATGAAATTGTGTTAATGTGTTAAGTTTGGGAAAACACCTTTCCTAAGATACATAGTGTAATAGTTACATCAAGATATCAGTTACATCAGGTTTAGATATAATTTTCAATTTTTGATTTTTTAGTAATACAAGTTACAATTTCTATAAATATTAAACATATTTTTCTTGTATTCTAATTTTAAAGTGCGTAACATATTGTACGCAAATAATAAAAAAAAAAATGACAGATTTTATTTTTCTAGACAAAAGCTTCAATCATTTTTGAGAAACCTACATTAAAAGATTTCCATTATTTATATATTTATATATTTTAATAATTAACGTAAGTGCCATTTTATTTTTATTTTATTTGATATTTTCATAAAAAACATCAATAAATAAAAAAATACAAAGCTTTTTACACGTTATTAAAACATTTAGCCACAGTCTAAAATTTAATGTACATTAATTTAAATTTTGCAAAAAAAAATTAAATGTTGATGGTTCGCTCAATTAAAACCACAAAATTGCTTGAAAAAAATATTATGATGTAAATAAAAAACTATACTTACATAACTTTTTTTTTCATAATGCAAGTTCAAGGGAGATTTTAAAATAATCGACTTCTATGTAGTTATCACCACGGTCTTACCATAGTTATTACTTTTTTAACTATTTCGTTTTGGCGGTTACTCAGCAGTGTCATTACCCAGTCTGCTTAATGATTTTTCTGAGATGCGTTTTCCGTTATTTCACATTTTCATTATATAAAAATTTTCATTGACGAATTTTCCATTTCATCTTATATATTCGATTTTTCAGTATATGCAACTTTGTGAGCTTCGATCATGCAAACAGTATCTTTTTAGGATACCAAATGGTAAAATACCTACACACAGTGTATCAACAGATGTTACACTTAAAAGTTAAGAGAGATATATGTTAAGTTAAGAGATAATATAAGAAACCAAATTTGATTAAAGGACTAGTAACCGTTCACATCACAGCGATTCATAGCTGCAACATACCCAAAAAGTCAATATTATTTCACAGTGAGCTTCAAAAGACAATTTTATCGATTGTTTCTTTTCTGTAAAAATGATATTAACACAATTATTTTCCACAGAATAGCAACCAATGGTGAAGTTTAATTTTCATACAAAAGTTTCATTTTTCGATTGAACAGTGGCACACGATTTTTACTTAATTACACTTCGAATTAGTGCAGTTAAAAAGAATGGAGACGCCCACATGTTGATTGTTTGCAAAGGTATACTCCAGGTCTTTATATAAAGACAATTTTTGAGTTAGGAAACTTTTTTATAAGAAATATTTGTAAGAAATGTGTAAATTTTTGTTTGTTGCAGATATGCAACAACGCGTAATTTCTACCCTTGTACTAAAGTTTTGAAAATATTGATAGAGCAAGATATAAAACTTCTTCTAAGCGGTATTTGAATTACATTTATTTTTGAATAACATCTGGATTTGCTTATAAATTCAAACAATGTTAAAAGAAAGAAAATGTTATAAACTCTCGTGAGATAGATCATGTTGGAGAATCCACGGCTCAAAATCCAAGATTAATTAATCCAAGATTTAAATAATATACTTTGATATATTTTTATTTCATTTCCTTTGTATATTTGAAGAAGAGCGTTCTAAGCTTAAGAACAATAAAAAGAAAACGTATTACTCACTTCAAGTCACCTAACGATAAAGATATGAAGTAAAAAAAAGAATTTTGATCATATACTGAATGCTGGAGAACAGTTGAAAGGGTGGATGTTTCGATAACGTCATGGAAAGCGGAAAAAAATAGTTCATTTATCATTATTCTTAGCCTATGAAGAACCTAAATCAAAAGTTCGAAAGTATGACAAATCTACACAAATGCACATATATAGACCACATTTTGTTGTATCTGAGTATAACAGACACACGGGTGGAGTAGATTTGATAAAAAGTATTATGGGAAGACAAAATATGTTACTGAGAACCAAAAATTGTCTATTTGCATGTTCTATCTCTTTTAGGATTTAATTATTCTAATGCTTGGTTATGGTACAAACGCGTACAGGAAGAGACAAAAACTAAAACTGTGCTGATTTTTTCTGCGTAAAGTTATTAAAACTATGCATAAAATTAACACTCAGTACAAAACTAACAGAAATGTAGAAATGGTATCGATAAAGACGTTCAAGAGTGAAAGCCTATAGGGCCTGCTCAGTATATTCTAGCAAAACGAGTGTGTCTAAACAAAATTGGATACTGGTAAATTTAAGCAGAAAGATATAAATATAAAAAATGTAACAGATGCTCACAAACTGTTTGTGAGAAGTGTGGAATCAGGCTTTCTAATAACAAAACAAGTCGGAAATTGCTCGTCAAACGTGGCAAATGAGGTGCGTTCGTAATATAACTAGTTTTATAATTATCTTTTGTACCCCATATTGTACTGAATGTATATATTTTTTTAACTTCATAAGTGCATATAGCCTATAACATCATTAAAATGCACTTGCAATAATTTTTTTCCCATTCCCCGTAATGTAACGGAACAATTTTGACTGTCCCTGTCATTAAACTATACATCCGATTTTCATAAAATTTGAAATGGCTCGACAAAATTTTGCAACAACTATATATTTAAATTTTCAGACCATTCGAAAGGCTGTAACAACATTAAAACGCACTTGCAATATTTTTTTCCCATTGGCCGTCATATAACGGAAAACTTTTGACCGTCCCTGTCATTAAACTATACATCCGATTTTTCTAAAATTTCAAATGGCTCGACAAAATTTTGAAACACTTATATATTTAAAATTTCAGACCATTCGGAAGGCTGTAACATCATTAAAATGCATTTGCAATAATTTTTTCCCATTGGCCGTAATGTAAAGAAAAACTTTTGACTGTCCCTGTAATTAAACTATGCATCCGATTTTCATAAAATTTGAAATGGCTCGACAAAATTGTGCAACAATCATACATTAAAAATTTCAGACCATTCGGTTGGGTAGTTTTTGCTCTGTTATATGTGGACAGACAGACAGACAGACGGACAAACGGACGGACTGAACGACGACTATAGGTGCTACGTATTTATATAATTACGAACGCACGTAACAAACAATTATTTCAAAACATTTCGTGTAAATTAAAATCTTAAATATCTTAAAATTTTGTGACATTGTGCAAGATGTTGCATAAATGCAGCAAACACATGTTTCAAGATAGATTTTCAATTCTATGTTCTAAATTTTTTAAATTATTTTTATATGCTTAAAAGAATGTATTTTAACATCTGAGTAAATATTTTTAAGTCGGAGTTGTTGAGTTAAATATTTGCTATCACTTTATGCCCTTTTAAATATTTCTTCTGTACTTAATTAAAGTTATGACCAAAAATCGTGGATTAGAGGGAAGTTAGGTAACTTGCAATTATGCCTGAATGTGTAGATTCCTTAGTTTCTTAAAATAAAACTGAAGCGTGCTCCACCACCGTTTAAAGATTTTAACCTTATATTAAACACTCTGTATATAAAAAAAACTCCTATTTTGTCGAATAGTATTCTTCTTAAAATTAATTCTCTCTTAAGTTTAATGTCTCATAAAAAGAAAAGTGCAAAAAACAGTAAAACTTTCCACAAAGAAAAACAACCCGTAGGCGTGAAAGTCAATGGAAAAGTGTAGAGTCTGACTGAATACAAAGAAATGATGTTTCGAAACTTCTCGTTCTATTAAACTAAAGTATTATTTTCTTTTAAAGATTCTATATCGGTAATACATGAAATTAAGTTTTATTGAATTAACTCTACGTGACTCAAAAACACCGATTTGAAAAATATTTACTCAAATGAAAGAATACACCACTTTTAGTATGTAAAAAATAATTAAACATAATTAAAAACATAAAAAGAAAAACGTACTTTGTAAAAAGAACATTTTTCCCAGCTCCAACAAATAGAAAAATACATACTTCTAAAAAATATTCTACATTTAATAATACAAAATTATTAAGTATACGAAATTACCTTTGTAAAAAATCCATTTTTTGACATATCGAACGATTTTAATTTTATAAAATTTACGAAGTTCCTTTTGGCACTAACGTTCGAAAACTACGCTCTAATACGTTCTAATAGGATTCGACATGAAGAATTAACTCAGTATCGACGACTGTTGAGAATTTTACAAACAGTTTATATTAAGTGTTGTGATGGGAGGGAGCATAAATAAATGCAATCGTCTTTTAACCCTTTGAGGGGCGCATAATTCGTTCTTGTAATGCGAATTCACAACGGAATCTTAAAAATATTTTATTTGTAAATAAGGGAAAGTAATTTTACGGCTTTATTCCACCAAAGTGAGAGAAGTAAAATTTAATAAAATTTTTCTGGTGCAAAACTTCATTAATTGTAAGTGGGTTATAATATATCACACCGCCCTTCAAGGGGTTAAAGCCGACTGTATAAGTAACTTTGTCTTTTGGGTATGTTTCAAATATGCAACGTGGTGATACAAAGGGATGTACAAAGACCAATACCAACTACAGCTGGTATATAAAATAATATTTTAAACATCTGAGCATTCAATCTCTTGATTTCCTATGCTTAATTACTCTTACAGATTATCACTCCTCGTATACAAATTTTCAATTTCTTTTCTGATAGAACTTTTCTGTTACTATACCATAAGAAATTGAAAAGTAATTTTTTTCATTTCGTGCAATTATCATCGTCATTTGAAAATTATAGACTTTTTGTTATTATTTCCTGATCAATATATTTTAATATCAAAATTAATCTATTTAAGGCAATACTAAAAGCATTGATATGCTTTTGCGAAAATAGCCAAAAATAACTCATTATTTTAATTAAAAACAAGCAATGGAATCGTCGATTATATAAATTTACTTGCCGTGTATATTCATACATATTACTGTATGTTATTCTACCCCCCCCCCCATATATATATATATATATATATATATATATATATATATATATATATATCAGTGGCGTGGCGTGAAAATTTTCGGTGGTCATCGCAATTATTTAAGTTTGTGGTGAAAAATTATTAACTCTAAAATTCAATGGTTGAATGTTCAAAAAAGAAACTTTAAATCTTACATTCACTTATACATGAACTCCAAATGTTCTGCTAAAACTGGATCGTACAGTTTTAAAAGCTTATTAAGAGTTTTAAAATATTGCTTGGTCATCGCCGCATCCAGCGATGACCGGACGCCACGCCACTGATATATATATATATGTGTGTGTGTGTGTGTGTGTGTGTGTGGTGTGATTGTGGTTAATCGTTTCCACCGCACTCGCATAAGAACCAGTAAAGACAGCATTTTCCTCCGACAAGTTAATGATGTAACCACCGCAGCCCAGAATTAAAAATTCCTTATGCATATTCTTGCATCTCAGGGCTTGGGTAAAAATTAATAAAGCAAACCTCAGAAGTAATTTCAACGTGACAGAGATCAGATGAATCTCGCGCGGGCTCTTGAGACGAAATTCCAGGCTGCGACTGAACCCGGAATATGCTCCGGTGGAATTCTCATAACGCATTCAGTTTGCCACGAAAGCCCTCTTTACCCCTCTACTTGTAAATAGATGAATAATATTGGATCACTGATAATACAGATAAATGAAACGCATATTATTCATTATTTATCGCATTGTTCCTGTTTCATATATATGTTTATACAGAGAGTTTTTAAAATGTTTTAAACAGGTAAAATTGGTGATAGTATTCAACAAGAAAATGATCAATATTTAATATAAATCATTTTCTTAAAAAAAATAAGAGTCATAATCCACTTTTTCTGTCGAAAATATAGCATTTATCCCTAAAAGCCGGAATTTAATTTATAGCAGTATGAGTATTCCAGGTACTAGAGATTGAACTATGATTCATGAGTAACTGAATATATGCAAAAAGCCTTGTTTTCTTGAAAGGTCTAATGTATTTCATACATTTAATATATTTCTTCACATTGCTGACTATCCAAGAAAAAAATCATTTTCAAATAAAATGTATTTATTATACATTCAAAGAAAGTTTTAAAATTTATTAAAAGCAACACTTTATTAACCATAAGTGAGATGTTAATAACTGAAAAAAATCGCTAATGATTTCGGTACTTAACCAGTTTCTTGTATTTCCAAAATGCGAGTCACTTAAGCGGGAAAATCAATTACATGCCTACATTTTCTTTGTTTATATTATGTTATTGTTTTATTTATAAAGCTTTAATTCTGTTATGGAATATGATATGAATACAGATGCTGGTTCATAGTATTAGGTTTACGGCAAACAGGATATTCTTTCGTATTCGAGCGGCATGCGATATATAGAATTAAATTAATCTGCTTGAAAATTATTTTAATACCATAAAAAAAACACAAATTGTGATGCAGTATTCATACAATTTGCAGTTCAATTTTTTTTCCTGTTTACTGGCGTAGAAAAATGTGGGATAATTAGAAATTTAACAAAAAATACTGAATATATTTTTTTTCTGTTGATGTTGCCACTGTCGACATGACGTCGTTATTACTCATGTATACTTTTTTGCTTTATATTTTGGATTTCAACGATAATTTCAATAAACCTATTTTACTTTGAATGAAGTATACTAAAAATTCTTGAAACGCTGTAAAAATGCAATATTCGTATTTAAACAACATCGAGTCTAATGATTGATAATGCAGCTAATTTTACATAAGGTATCACACTGACTGTATTTAAAACTCGCACAAAGTAACTGATTTATGGAAATAATAGAGGGCTACAGGATAAAGCACTTCGGATTAAATTAGGATTAACTATAAATTTATTGAAAAGAATAAATATATACAGGGTGTCCGTGCTAAAAGTATCCAAAAGTTATGGCATTTTTTTACGGAACTACCCATTAGAATTTAAAAAAAAATATTTAAATAGAAAGCACATATCACCAAGTTTTAATATCAATACATTTCGATGCGTGCACCTTTTGTAGAATGAGAAACGTGTGAACAGAAATCCAGTTCTCTCCAAGTGTTTCGTAGCGTTTCTGGAGTTAATCTAATAACTCAATTGCTTGACTGATACATTTCAACTCATCCACGATAATTTTTTTGTTTATACACAACGGATTTAATGAATACTCAAGCAAAACAGTCTAATGAAGTCAAAACCAGAGGCCTTCGCAGCCAGGCAATTGATAATTAATAGCAGTAAATTAAAACACTGACCCAAGCACACTTTCTACAAGTCAAAGTATTTCGCGGAAAGCAAACATGAACTGTTTCATTTTTTAAAATTAGTTTTGTTAATTTTAATGGTTGGTTGTTGGTTATATTTATGTCGGTCAATTATCAGCACGTGGGATATAGGCCCTAAGGGGGGGGGGTGCCTTCCGTGGAGGTATTTCTAAGGGAACCTAACCCGTATCAACGCTTGGAGAATCGCGAAAGCCAAGAAAACCACGAAAACTTCGAACGATTAGGCCGATGGGCGCGATTGGGATCGAACCCAACACCTCCAGTCAACCAGCTTCGAGAGCGGAACCTCTCGGCCACTGGTGGGGTGCGTTAATTTTAATGTTATGAGTTAAATCGTGATTATGCTTGGATGGCTTGGATTATACTTGGTTTATGCTTTATTTAAATAAGTTGATTGGATATTTAAATGAGGTTTAATGGCACAAGATCCCTTTAGGGACATGCTCTGCCAAAACTAAAGCCAAAACATTGCTGCATTGTCAAAACTAGTATGTTGTGGCCATCACAAAACTTTCTTCGATATAAATCACGTCAATTAAATCATTTAAATAGCACAAGAAATTACATCAATTTAGCACCAATTCATATCACAAAGTATATCGGTTTGATGAAAATTCGTCCATTTGTTATTCCGATAGAGCTATATGGGAAATTTTAGAAAATGTAGAATAGCAGCGCCACCTGTTGGACGATTTATACCGAAACATAAAGAGCACTAATCCATATCGAGGTATACCTGAATCTTATGTTTGTTTGAAATCCAGGCATTAGTTCTTAAGATAGAGCTACTGCGGAAATTGCAAAATATGCAACATAGCTGTGCCACTTGTTGAGCGTTTTAAACCAAAATCTATAAAAGGTCATATCATGTTAAGGACTAACTGAATCTGAAGATTGATAAAAATCCATTCATTAGTTCTGGAGACTGAGCTATTGTGGTAATCGTGAAAAATGGTGCATAGCAACGCCACTTGATGAGCGATTTAGACGAAAATGAATAAAACATCAATTCATGTCAAGGACTAACTGTATATGAAGTTTGATGAAATTCCGTGCTTTAGTTCTGGAGAATGAGCTATTATGGAAATCGTGAAAAATGCTGCATAGCAGCGCCACCTGTTGAGCGATTTACACAAAAACTAATCAGCGCCAATTTATATAAGGTACTAACTGAATAAAAAACTTTAATATATTCCGTGCATTAGTTCTTGAGATAGAGCGTCCACAAACTTTGTGTCACATACAGACAGACTGATAGACAGACATTTTGCAAAAAAAAAATTTCGGAATATCTGACCCCTAAAACATGTAAATCCGTCGAAAACTGGAAGTCGAAAATTTCCACAAATCCAATATTTTCTTCTAGTAAAGATAGAAGTACAAAAAAAAAAAAAAAAAAAAAAAAAAAAAAAAAAAATGTAACGTTACTCCATAAAATTTGTGGCAACATGTTTCCGCCACTTTTATGGAGTAATTTAACATACATAATATTGTAATTTAAATTAATGATATAATTGGCGCAATGTTACATATTAGTGTAAAATAACGCTAGTTGTAACTGTTAAATTACTCAGTAAAATGGAGGCAGCTAGGTTGACACCAATTTTATGGAGTAACGTTACATTTTCTTACAGTGTGCGCTAAAAAGAAAACTGAATTCAAACATTGCACCAAATTATTTATAAAATATTATCTGAAAACTTTGTCATAAATACGTTGAACTAAAAAAAATAATAATAATAAAATAGTATAATTAATGTAATGTGATCATAAAAGTTATTTTGATGATTTATTCAAGTCACAATGTGTTTAAAAAAATAAATTTCTATTGTTAAAATTTGTACAAAATATTAAATAGATGATCATGATAAGTGTGAAATCAAATAACAAATAGTCCAAGCTATGAGGTATAAATAGGATCATTTTAAATATTAGAGAATTAAAAACTCAACCAAATTGAAATTGTGTAAACTCTTCCAAGACTGTGTTCAATTCATCTTTGTCAGAGACATGAATGCAAGATTTTGATTCCACAATTTTCTTTACAGAGCGATGTATCAATTAATTCTTAACATTAGCTAATGGTGGGACAAGACGCAATCTTTTCTTTTTTTCGATTTTCCACTGACAAGAGATTGGATATGAAATTTCCATTTTCACTTTCCTCGCACAACATTTTGATTTATCTTTTTGTGTTAGACAAACATCATGTTTAAAAATTTATTTGCTGATGGAACAAGTGTTTGTTTTATCTTATCTTCAGATGGCTTTGAGGAATGACCTAAGGAATGTATGTAATTGTATGGATTTCGTTCAGATTAGTATTCTAGTATAACAGACTATATAAAGAAGAGGATTTCCACCTTTTTTTCAAATATACAAAAGTTTTCATAGATACAATCCCAATCTCATATTTTGAAACTGTTTACGAACACCCTATATATACATGTTGAAATTCAAATATTATTTTTACGGGAAATATATTTCTTCCCAAAATAATCCTTTCTGTGTTATTTTATGATTACTTTTTTTCAGAGCAAGTAAAGAACTTTTAAAAAGGAAATATGAAATTTCATATTTGATTAGCAAAAATAATTCTACATTTTGTTTTCTGAAACATTGATTTCATCATACTTAAATTAAAGCACAATTTGCTATCATATCCATCAGTAATTGTCATTGAAACTTCTAACTTGGACGCTGTTTTATGAGATTCTGGAAAAATTTTTTAATGAACATGAGGATAAACATTTCTTTTAAAAAAAAAAAAATCAATTTATCGATCTTTTTTTTTCCACGGTAAGTTTAAGAGAGAATGAAAAAGAATGTTTCAAAGTAAACAAACGTGATTTTCTGCCGAAAGACAAATTGTGAAAATTTTATTTACAATACACCCAATAAAACTTTTACAAGTATCTTTAACTGTTATTTTTGTCGTTTTTTAATTATGTGGCAGTTATGGATTTTCTTTTCGAGAAACGAATGAAAAGTTTTAAAAGCTATTGTTATAACGGCTACTTCTATTAGTAACTTTTTTATTTCAATTTTATAACGATACTAGTAAAACTCGCGACTTTCCACGCGTGCGGTTGTTGAAAAACACAAAGTGGCGTTTGTGTGCTCATTTACATTACAGAGAAAGTATACTGCTGCAGATAATTTAAATATTACTAATTAACCGGCCAGCACTCGCGGCCCTTTCCATTACGTTACCGCATGCGTGAGATAAAAACTCACTCTATTTTGTCTCCCATTATATTTTTGGGCAAATCATTTTTAAAAACAAATCTACTGCTTTATATTGTAAAATGCACCAGTACTATTTATTTTAGATAAAAAATCATGCTTTTCATATTTATTTTCAGATTTTGTATTAGTTTCTGTAAAAATCAAGTTTTTATTTATTTATTTATTTATTTTTTTTTTTTTTGAGAAAATATGCAAATGATTTGTTTTATACCTTAAAGATGAATTATTTCGCAAAATTGATATTAATTTCATTTAATACCCTTTAAACAATATATACAGGTAGCTTTTATGTTAGACTTTCATTAAAATTATTTTAGTGTACGTTATTCCGTAAGGAATTAAATGTTTCTACACGCACGAGATTTTTTTTATACCAAGAGATATATTTCTCCAGTCCTAGTGAACAAATAAAAGACGTTGCTTCACCTACATCTTCTCTACCTTGATCCTGAATGGTGTAAGGCAGGTCAGAAGCGTCCTCGAAAAATTTATCATTTTTTGGTAGCTTTCATTACAAAAAGCTACCTATTGCAGCCGTTCGGAGGAAAACGATTAATTTTGAAACGATCTGATCTTTGTCATACTGTAACTCTCGTATTTATGAACCGATTTGGATAAAATTTCGTGTGTACATAGTACATACCAATGTCTCGACCGAGTTCGTTGGTCAACTTCATCCGCCATCTTGTTTCACAATGGCGGCCATTTAAAAATTAAAATTTAAAATGAGGCACAAAAAAAAAAAAAATAGACATTGAAAGAGATTTTTTTCTTATGTGTTTCGGCTTGATACAAAGATTCCGTAGCATTTTTAGTTTCGTCTATATCTTAAAAAACGGCTGAGTTATAGCACTTTGAATTTCTAGCATGGCTGACATTTTGAAACGATCTGATTTTTTTTACGCGATAATACACGTATTTATGAACCGATTTGGATGTGACAAGGAATGTGCATAGTACATAGCAGTGTCTCGACCGAGTTCGTTGGCCAGTCTCCTTCGCAATCTTGTTTCAAAATGGCGGCCATTTAAAAATTTAAACAAAATTAAAATTTAAAAGGGACGTACAAAATAATTAGAAATTGCAAAACATTTTTTTCTTATGCATTTTAGTTTTATACGAAGATTCTGGAGCATTTTTTGTTTCGGCTATATCTTAAAAAAAGGTTGAGTTATAGCACTTTAAAATTCTAGTGTGGCTGACATTTTGAAACGATCTGATTTTTGTCACGCGATAACACGCGTATTTATGAACGGATATGGATATAACTTGGTGTGTACATAGTACATATCAATGTCTCGACCCAGTACTTTGACCAGCATCATCCGCCATCTTGTTTCGAAATGGCGGCCATTATTATTTTTTTTTAATTTTAATTTAAAATGAGGTACGAAAAAATTAAAAATTGAAAAAAAATTTTTTCTTATGTCTTTGACCTTGATACAAAGATTTCGGAGCATTTTTTGCTTCGTCTATATCTTAAAAAATAGCTGATTATAGCACTTTGAATTTCTAGCATGGCTGACATTTTGAAACGTTCTGATTATCGTCACGCGATAACACGCGTATTTATAAACCGATTAGAATGTGACAAGGCATGTGCATAGTACATAACAATCTCTCGCCCGAGTTCGTTTGCTAACTTCATCCGCCATATTGTTTCAAAATGACGGCCATTTTAAAATTTAAAAAAAAATTAAAATGAGATACAAAAAAATTAGAAATTGAAAAAGATTTTTTTCGTATGTGTTTCAGCTTGTTACAAAGATTCCGGATCATTTTTTGTTATGCCTTTATCTAAAAAAAGGCCGAGATATAGCAGTTTGAATTTCGAATGTGTGTGACATTTTGAAAAATCTGATTTTTTGCCTACAACAGCACTCGTATATATCAACCGATTTAGATATGAGTGAGCATGTGCATAGGAATTACTAAGGTCTCGACCAAGTTCATTGTTGAGCTTTGTTGCACCCACTATGTTGTTTTAAAATGGCGGGCTATCACCGATAATTCGGGTTAATATAATTATTAATATAATTCGGGATATCACCGAATTTGGCGACAAAATATAAATCACTTTAATAAAACCCGCTTTGATAACGCTGACTAATTTCGCGAAGTTCTCGTTCATATTCAATATTGACAAAAATTAGTAATTAATATTCTATAATCGGGTTCCACTAATTTGAGCTCCGCGTGATTGAATAATATAAACTGGCTTTTAAGAAATAAGTAATGTGAAAGCTACCTCTTCCTCTCGGCACTGGCCGGAAAGACTTTTTCAAAGAGAAAATGCGATCGGGGTAGATTTTATCCCAGCGCGTGTGCTGACAGGCTAAGTCATATTTTGAAGAACCCTCATTATTGAATTGCATTAGGGAAACGCGACACTAGAATTAATGGAAAAATTTGCATTCAAACATATTTGCATCCACGAACGTCCAAAAAATATACACAATGCACATCGCCGGAGAATTCTGTTATTCGCTATTCCGCAGTGAAAGAATGTTTAAAATAATTTCATTAGTTTCAGTGTCAATTTACTATAATCAAAAATATTTCTTTTTACAATATTAGTATACCTTGTTTCGCCATAAAAATGAAATATATCGTTACAAAATATGTTGGAAAACATTAGTTTATTTCAACTGACTTTTTTGTGCGGAGAAAGGCTAACTATGAAGTACTGTCTTATCTAGTTGGTAATAACAATTCTTTATTACTATCATTTTATTACAGCAGTTAGTGGGACTTGTGTGTTATCTTTTCATCAGAAAAAAAATATGAAAAACTGGTATGACAAATCAATCATTTTTCTTCTCATTTCCATTTTTATGTGAAGAAGAGTGTGCTGTCATGTGAAGAAGTATGTACTAGTAGAATTGAGGAGATAGAGAATATTTACCACAAGAATAACCAGTCCAGTATTGCATTTCTCGAGCGCATAGGGTTCAGTACAATAAATACACGATTTAGTAACAGGACATTACATTACACAAATATATCATTAAAAATGTTACCTAGCCTTCAAAAGCTGATGGTGCATAAAGTGTGTCACCCGTGTCTTTATTTATGTCCAAACCGTCCCTGTATTTAAGGGTTAATTTGTCGGCTAATTACCGACAACTGTTTTTGAAAATCATTGTCAACAATCCTTTTATACTTCTGTGATGATAAATATCTCCAGCGTTCCTTAACTCCTTTGCTGAACGCCCGCAAAACGACATTTGTGATCAACGAATAAATGCGATTTTCTCAAAAACTATGTGACCTAGGCTAATAGGGGTCTATAGTTTTCCGGCAAGTTTTAAATTAACTTCTGCTACCCCTAATTTTTTCATAATTTTAGTTGCAGTAGATTCGAAAATAAAGACGGGGAGGGGGGGGGTGCATTACGTTTTCGACACTATCTCTGAAAGTATAAAGACTAAAATTTAAAGAAATGTATTTTTGAGTTCTTTGTAACAAAAGATTTCACACGATAGACAAAGAAAAGATTTTTTTTCAAGTCACATAATTAGTCCATCTACATTTTCCCTAAATGTATTTGTGAATGGTTAATAATTTATAAATATGTGGGTCAATAGATTTTATTACGTCAGCCAATTTGAAGTTTTTACATTCCATAGTTTAAGTTTAAAATGGCTGTGACAGACGGACAGACAGGCACAGGAGTAATCTTAAAATGGTTCATTTTTTTAATTTTTAAGTATGGGACTCTAAAAATGCACTTGTATAAGGAATCAAACCTACGCAGTCAAAAATAATTCCATTTCAGATAAATTGTAGTATATTGATAAGTGAAATGTTATTTAATTAAAAGTATTATACTTGACAAGTTAGTGCCAGTTCTTTTTACTTCAGTGTCTATTTTTCAATTTGTTTCCTTCAACCAAGGTAAGAATAGACAGAGTTACAGAATAACATACGATATGTAAAATTTAATGAATACTTGACAATAATAAAAAGAAAATGACATATATGGCATGTTTTTAAAACAATTTTACATATTGCTTGCAATAAATTTGAAACTAGTTTACATTTTTGTCAATAGATGGCGCTGAAGCATTGCAAACTTCAGAGAGTTCAATCTGATTTCAAAATGCAAATTGTTTATGTTTCGCTACGTAAAAATCTGTAATTAATTTATTTCTAACCATTGTTTTGTTTCTAACCATGTTTCGTTTTAATCAATAATCACTGATGAAACATACTCTAAAATATGCGTGAACAATAAGATTACGCATTATTTAAATATTATCTGCGTATCAACCCTAGATGCTGATTTTATGTTGCATACTATATTTCGTTTCTTTAGAAAGAAACATACCCCAATTCTATTATATAATTAGAAAAGATTTATTATATTAATTACGTTAAATTATAAGTATGAAGTATGAAATTATAATTAAAATTGAAGTGCACGTTTTCAATACTTTAACTGTTAAAACATTTTGTTCTTTAAAATTCTGTCTTGGCATATGACTTTAGTGGTAGAGTAATAAAAATGACGTTATTTCAACGATCTTAATAAAAATACACCATTTTTATGATTTTAACAAAACTGACGTCATTTTATTTAACTTCTACGAAAATATATCTCATTTATAAACTAAAATGGAAGCTTAAAGAGTTCTGTTATTGCCGCTTAGTCATTTCAAATGTTGCATATTTGTGACAATTTTTTAATGCAACATTTATGAAACAATTAATTGAAAAGCTATGCTTCTGCTTCATTCCATTGTTTCGAAATGGGGCCATAATTGTCTAATTAAAGACAATGAGTTTATATTTGGGGTATTTAACTTGTTGGTTGAATGTAAAATTCAAAAGAGTTACAATGGATTCATTTTCTGGATATCAATTAGTCGAGAAATGCTTTTTCATTTTGCAATAATAATAATAATAATAATAATAATAATAATAATAAACTTGATTAATAAAGCTTGAATATGTGAAATTATGTTCTTAATTTTTCAAACTTTCAGGAAAAATATAGTTTAATCATATTGTTTCAACATCAACAAAAACAAAACAAAATACATTTTAATTTTAATAAGAAAATGATGTAGAAATACATGCAATAAAACCAATCGTTGTCCTTATTATTATTTTTTACAAAAATGCAGATGTTTAGTTGTCACTTTAGTTGAAATTTGTTTAAGAATTACAAAAGGTTAAAATCTAGGAAACAAAAATCCAATTTGAAAATTCTGAGACTTTATATGACTTCCTCTGATCCATGCAAAAAGTTGGTGTTAAATTTATTCAATTGCGTTCCATATGCTAAGAGTAGAACTTGAAAACTACAATCAGACATGCAGATTTTAATATAAAAGATGATATAAAACAAAAAATAACGAAATGTATAAATTATATAGATATAAATTGAGCACGATCTAAATTTATTTATTTATTTTCGTTTTCAATTAAAATTTTTAAAAAATGAGTCACTTAACTTTTTTGCACAAACATGACTTTTAAGATATGTAAAGACTGCTACAATATGCTTATTAAAATTAAAAGCTTCATTTAAATTTATTTGTAAAGAAACTTGTTGTAAAATGTTGTTATTCCACAAAAGTGAATGTGTGTAGTGTTACATATTCCACATATTCCATTAAAAAGATTTCTTCCACAGATTATGACTTCAAACTTTCGAATCAGAATGGATCTTCGATTACGTTTCTATATAGGATTATAAAATGTTGTTTAAAATTAAAAGTAAGAATTCAGTTTTGGTATTTCATTCGAATAGCGTGGACCTAAATATTGCACTGATGATTATATTTTTTGCTCACTTGAAGTTTTGTTTATAAGCCTAAACATCAATAACCCCTCTACGTACCTAATAGGATAAGCCGAAAAAACATTTTTTTTTTGTTTTTTGATTAGCTATATCGCGGAAAACGTGGCTTTAGGGTAGCCTAGTAAATTGCAAAAACAAATTCAATAATTGTTTACGTTTGGCGGTAGCGCATCGCATTTGAATGTTTGAAATTTCTTGAAAAAGTTTATGAGTCCTTCTACTCTGGTAGCAGTCCAGTGCGACGAGCCCTGCTGCGAATTGGAGTTCGTCAATACTACTTGTACTGACGCTTCACAATGTACTGTGCGATACGCATGCGTGTGCTTTATGACACAACGGTTCCTGTGAGTTGATCACTAGAATTTTGCAGGCAATGATTAGCAGTGTGTTCTTCTTGTGCGTTTCAATCGCGTTTCTTAAAGACTTTTTAGATTTAATTAATGACAGCTTAATAAGTGATTCGATCGCTGTGTTGTGTTATGGCTGTTTCCAAAGAAATTACTCGCAGTGACTTTAACTGCCCGTTATTTCGTCACCTAAAATAGTTACCGGTGAATAAACTTCTAACTTATGAAGACGTTCTCAAGTCTTGCTTTCAAGAAAATTACAACTTAGCCTTGAAATCAAGCAACAGGTCAGTTAATTTTTCTCACGTTTCTATTATTGTGACGCCAAAAGTTAAATCTGTGTTTGATAAATCTTCAATACTGACAGTAACGCTTTACAGAATTTTTCAGTTAAAAAATGCATATCATGACAGTTATAGTAATCTTATGGAGTCCTTTAAGCGTGATAAGGGAAAGTAAAAGTTGAAAAAGAGAGTTGAAGATTTAAAAAAAAAAAATCTTTGTTACTGTTTGATGTCTCTGTGTTTAAGTGAAAATGACATTAGACTGCAATTGCAAAATTGCCCTGAGGTTTATGAGAGTCCTGTCTCTATTATTTGTAACTGTGAAAAAGCAAAAAATATACCCATCATTGAACTAAAATTCTTGTACTTAATTAAAACACCAAATAAAATAAACTAAGACAGACTTCAGCACAGTTAAAAAGTCGTAGTTTATTTTATTTGGTGTTTTAATGGTTTTTAAATTCAGACGTTAAATGTATATGTGCTGTAAATTCTTGTACTTTCAAAGAATGCGTGGTATTGGTAAAATTGGAAGTGTGGACGTAAAGGAAACAAAAAAATGTGATTGGAAGTGATGGTACTGTTACTAATACGGTGTGGAAAACCGGTGTTATTCACATTGAAGAAGAAGTTAAAAGAACACTACAGTGGGGAGAGTTAGTAGTGTACGCCTGTTACATTTCAATAAGTTGCCATTCCGGCATTTGTTTCAAACTTTAGATGGTGAAACGACTGGGCCAAAATCACTAGTCCGATTGGCACTCAGCTCAGGAAATGTGAGAAAATCCCAGTCGTAAATTTAACAGTGCCGAGTGTGAATTTCCAGAACTGACAAACAAAATTTAAGCAAAGATCAGCAGTACCTACTGGACGTTTTTTGTACTATAAAAGCAGGCAGCTGTCCTGAAGATTTATCTGTTCTGAGCCTGGCACACTTTCCACTCAAGGTGGGTAACGACGGAGAACAGAATTCTCCAGTTGTATTTAAGTATTGAAAAATCGACAGACGAACACAAGATTATAGTTTCATTTCTCCTACAGTCTTATGCACCTGTATGGTTAAGCATATAAAAAAATGTAAATACTTCACAAAGGGGCCGGAACATGTATTGAAAGTTATAAAATCGTCAAAAGTCCTCTCTGAAAACTTGCTGAAGGTCATTGAACCAGTAATTGAGAGAAACGCATTTTTTGCCAATCCAGAAAATTTGCTTTTGAGAATGATAATAGATAAAAGAGATCATATACGAGAGTTATGTTTCAGAAGATTTATAAAGGTTAGAAACTTAGCTTCTAAAAGAAAGCCAATCAAGAGTTTTCAAACATCCAAAATCATTTTTCTAGCTACAGACTACATCGAAATGATTCACTGGATCTCTACTACTCTTTCACCACCACCTTTTTCTGAGAAGAGCCACCAACGAAAAGATTTGGTCTAAGGTCGAATCAGGTAAAACAGCGGCCCAGTGGAAATTTGACCAATTCCCATGTCAATCCCAAACACTAAAACGGTGCGTGAAGCTGGTAACTGAGGCATCATAAAAAGTCTTCGGGTCCAGAGATGTTTTTATAAGAACGACACATTTCTCGAGATCATCAGTGCCTAGTTTTTCAAGCAAATCTTATTTCAAACTTCCAAAAGATAGTAAAGGCAAGTAAAGGTCTATATTTTATTACAAAATGAAATTACACCCAGGTACAATCAGATAAATGTAATAAGATCAGGTAATAGTACAATCTGAAAAGTAGTTTTCATTTCAATGAAAATTTGTCATTAAGAAATGCCTTTTATTTAAACGTAATCCGCGGCCAATGTGTTCGCCTGTCTGTCTGTCTGTCTGTCACAGCCATTTTACTCGTAAACTATGGAATGTGGAAAGTTCAAATTCGGGGAAGTAATAAAGACCATTGACTCACATATTTTCAGATTAATAAACATTCATAAATATATTTAGTAAAAAAGAATAGAGGCTAATTATGCTACTCGAAAAAAATCTTTTCTTTGTATATCATCTGGGATATCCTGTGAAAGGTTTTGTAACGCTGAACTCAAAAATACATTCCTTTTAATTTTCAGTATTATATTTTCAAAGATATTGTTGAAAATGTAGCGCAAAAATATGTTCCTCCCCATCTAATTCCGAATCTACTGAAACTAAATTTGTGAAAAAATTAGAGGTAGTATACGTTAATATAAACCTTGCCGGAAAATTATAACGATTACCCTAGGTCACATTGTTTTTGAGTAATTAGCATTTTTCTGTTATACACAAGTTTCGATTTACGGGCTTTCAGAAAAATTTTTGAGCATCGCTGAATATACCTATCGTTGTAGAAGAATAAAAGCATTCTTGATATAGATTTTTGAAAAAAAAATCATCGGTAATTAGCCGAGATATTAACCCTTAAAGGTACGGTCAGTTTGGACATACACAAGGACATCGGCGGCGTACTCTATGCCTAGTTAAAAACTTTTATTGATATATATGTGCAATGTAATGTCCAGTAACAGTATAAAAGCAATAAACATCAAATTGTTAAAACCATACTAATTTAAGGGGTCTCGGGACTGTAAAAAGTGATACAGAAGTAGTATTTATAGGGGGCTCGAAACTGTTAGACATTTGTCGAACAAAAAATTGGCATAACAGTTTACGCGGAGGATTACAAAATAAATATTGCAACTAGAATTAAAATTTTAGATCTTACTTATACTTCAGATTATAATAATTTCCCTGAACTTAAATAAATTTGTATTTAAAGCAGTTTTATATTTTTAATGCAATGTTTCATTTAGCTAATACAAAATTTTGAAAATTCCAACAGTAAAATCACCTAAAAATATATTTTTTTAACAATAAAAAGGAAATTTTAGGTTCAGTTTATACAGACTAACATGAAATATATGTTTAGAAAATTCCATGAAAAGATATTCAGAAGTTTTTGTGGTATCCTCCGCGTTGTGCCCCAAAAACGCCATTTGGAAATAATGACTTTAAAGTTTCGGAAACGCCGCTTCAGCTATTGAGCGGGTATAATTCTAAAAGCCAAAACTTCTGTTCTAATGGGAATTTCAAGGAAACAATTATATCAAAACATTCAGAAAAGATAGGAGTTTAACAGCTAAAAAAATTAAAATTTCTTAAATTTTTAAGCTCTAAGAGTCCTGCGACCACTTAATCCTTTCCGGCACGGAGTAATTCTATTTATAAACTTATGAAATAATGAATTGACACCAGAATTTATAAACGAATTTATTAGAAAATGCGTACATCCTTATTTTGACGTACATGTTTAAAGGAAAATTTTAATTAAATATTCTTGGTGCCTTTTGTCTGTTTTGGAATTAAAATTAGGTGTCCGTTTTTTAAGGCCCTCGAAAGATTTAATTAGAATGAATCGCATAAATACTGTGGGATTCGCGATAGTTTGCATTGATTGTATCTCCCAATACTACTCGAGTGACTTTAAAAGTTAATTAAACACCTATCTGGAAAAGCGGGGCACCGACCAAGGCGGCGTTGCAACTTTGAGACCTCAATTCGAAGCGCGCTTAGCACAATGCCAAATTTAAACTTTGAATAACGGTTTTGTTTTAGCTACACTGTAGAAATAAAGGTTATTATTACGCTGAATTTAGTTTCAGGAAATGACAAATGAAGTTTAACTATGCACGGCTTTTATTGTCAGTACCGAATTAAGTTCATCATAAACAGATTAGGATAATATTAAAAAAAAAGAGTTATACCAATAGCTATATTTGAAATTATTTAGGTTCCATATCTCTTTGAACTTTCATGGTATACCCATTTACACTTTTCCAATATATACAGTTATACCCAACCCTACGTTGTATAGTTTTTTACAAAGTCTTAATATTCTTTTAGCAACTTTTTTTTTTTAATAATACAATTACAAATTTATATATTTATTCTACGGAACAATCTGTGCGCGAGTAATGCTCGCACTTGACCGTTTATTTACGATACATGTGGCAGAACGCCTGGCTAATCTTTCATGAAGGAACTCTACAGGAAGGGTAGGGTTTTGTTATTTTGCGTGCGATCGATTGAGTCTTGAATCTCTAACATTAGTGCGTAAGTGGAATTTTATTTTGTTTTTTATTAAAATTTGCAAAGCATGTGTGGATCTCCGGAATTGTCTGTCACGATGCTTTGGCAAACATATGTTAATTATTTGAATGTGTTTGTGTAGTGGCTACTTATAACGAGGTGTTTGCAATAATGTTCGGATGTACAGTGAATCTCTCTGATAAGATTTTCTAGCTGTTACCAATACCTCACGTGGAGGATCCCCATTTTGCATGAGCTGAGGAGTGTGCTTGGCACGTGAAAAATCGATTTATTGCAAGGATGCGGGTGTTAATAAGAGTTGGGGTTTTCATCGTTTTAGAATAAGGTGATTTTTAGTCTCAACGTACAGGGAGGATTATGTTTCTATAAAAGAGAATTCTTTTACAGGCAATGTGAATTGAGTGTAAGAATTGAATATTAAAGAAAGGAGAAGGAATCTATGTGTTATTGAAGTCATGAAAAAATAAATTTGTTACTTCACTACCTTTTTTCTCTTTAAAGGCATTTAGTATTATTTTTCTTTTTTATTGTTAAATTAGCATAATACCCTTATTCAGATCTAATATCCCGGTGAGGAGTTTTAGTTTTTGCGGCTTCACCTGAGTCTCATTCCGATAATAATGCTGATGTTTGTTTTCCATGTAATATGAACAACGATGTCCTCAATTATTCAGTGAATTTTATATTTTACATTTAACCAAAGAAATGGGGTTATCTAAAGAATCTGCTGTAATTTTAGGTTCAGGCGAAACATAAAAAGATTTTATTCCTAAAGCTTTTACTACTGTGTATATAACATAAGAACAGCAGTTTAAATTCTTCCCTGTTGGTAGTATTGTAACTACGTTTACTTTAAGAATATTTATACACTGATACGCAAGTTTGGTGTTAAATATAAAGCTCAGGAAAGGACAATTTTATCGACTGTGCTAAACAAAATGTTAAAACTGTTTTTTGCATAATGTGAAGAAACATTTGTTTACGTTTTGGACCAAGGCCACTGAAGCATATCATTGCCTACAATTGCTGTTAATTATCGTTAAATATTTTTCTGAAAAATGGAGCTTTACTATAAAAAGAAAGAAAAGAGTATAAGAATTTAGATTAATAAAAACAAATGATCTTACCCTTTAATAGTCGCGGTATTTAGGTGCGCTCGTAAATATATAAATACGTAGCTTCTATAGTCGTCGTTCTATCCGTCTGTATGTCTGTCCGTCCGCATATAACGGAGCAAAAACCACCCAACCGAATGGTCTGAAATTTTAAATGTATAATTGTTGCGTAATTTTGTCATGCCATTTCAAATTTTATGAAAATCGGATGTATAGTTTAATTACAGGGACAGTCCGTTACATTGCGCTCAATGGAAAAAAAAATATTTCAAGAAAATTTTAATGATGTTACAGACTTTCGAACAGAAGGAAATTGATATGCACTTATGAAGAGCACTAAAATATACATTCAGTACCATATGCGGTGCAAAAAGCATTTATAAACTATAAAACTAGTTATAGTACGAACGCGCCTCATTTGCCACGTTTGTGCAATTTCCAACTTGTTATTTTACATGCAATCTGCCCGTGAATTTTTCAAGCGTGACAATTAAGGCGTTAAAATTTATTTTAATGCCTTATCTTTTCGTGCATTTATCTATATAAACATTTACAAGTAAATTCGTTTTATTTTATTTATTTGTCATTAAAAGATTAAACAGTCAATATGGATCATTTAAACACATGTAGATTCAGATAATAAAAACGCTTTACGTAATAGAATAAAATAAGTTATTTTAAACACAAGCATACGAAGATTGTATAAAAAATATACTTTTCTTAAAAAAAAAAAAATTCGCAAATGTAAATTCTTTAGATCCGTGTTAATCCAAATTAATGAAAATTTGTAGACTTAATTTTGAAGCCTGTTGAATAAAAAATGCGATAAAAATGTGGTATTCAAATCAATTTTAAGTAGGTTTAATTTTATATGTGGATTATCCCTTATTATAAAATAAACTATACATAATTTAAGAGTTAAATTTAACGTTTATGTGTGCCATTAATTATTTAAACTCTGCAGCTTAAATTTTCATGAATAACCCAAAATAATCAAAACCATCTTCAGAAAGATTATATCTTTTCGTTTTAAACTAAACGAATTTGTGAATTGTATATTAAATGTTAAAATAATAAAAAAAAAAAAATGTCTATTATACAACAATGATAAACTTAACTCAATATATTTTATTGAAGGTTTAAGATAATCCAATTTATACCGTGTATTTCCGATAATCTGTAACACGTAAAAGATCAATGTCTTCCAAATAGTTTGCCGTTTGTTCTAAAGAGTAAACCTAAACAAGTTTCTATAGTAGCATAATGATAGGTTCTTGATGGTTCCACGCAATCTTCAAAATGACGTAATAGGAAATAATTCGTTACTGCTCAATTTAATCAAAGTGCTAATACTAATCTATTAGGTTTCGAAGAAATACTGGAAAAATAACCATTATCGAATTGTAAACTTTAGTGAAATATTTTATTTTGTAGCATCTGGTGTTGTTACTTTTGTAAACAGGTTAATAGCATTATTGTGTTTCAAAAAAAAAAAAAAAAAAAAAAAAAAAAATGTGTAATATAACCAAACCACAATGTCGAAATTAAGAAATGTTTCTTTATGTAGAAAGTAATTCTATTAAAATTCAGTATAATCTTTTAATATTTGCGAGTTAGCCAAGATTCCGAAAAAGCATCCATTTGCCCTCACAAATCAGTAGATTTACCAGATTTAAAATCTATTTTAGATCCCGCTATCAAAACGAAATAATAGCATTGCGGATGTTTTCATTTCTCAAGTAAATATTTTAACATTCAACAGAAAACATGCTAAATTCAATATGATTTTATTACCGTTTCAAGTATAATTATTGTCATTAAGTTGGAAATATTTACTTGAGAGTTAATAATATATGAAAAACCGATACTTCGTAACTATACTATCTACAGGAAAATTACTAATGCATCGTGAAAACTAACTTGTACCACTGTACAAAATTTTAACAAGCAAAACAAAACTTTTTGTTTTAAAAATACTCCATAAATCTAGAAAATAAATTAGTTTCTGATGTTTATGAAGATAAAGGATCGAAATTTTGGAATCATAGATAACTTGGAGGATGTGATATTGTGTTCTCTTAAACCCGCTTAATAACACCTCCTTAAGTGGTTCCAGGACACAAAAATCTTCAAATTTTCTAAAAAAATTTATTGCACAAAAACTTTATCTGTTTTTGTTCGGCTTAAAAATAACGTTTTAAATAACGTCTCTATCTAACGGTCAATATTATTTTTTTTTTCGTTTCCATTTGTTTTCAAAATCTAGCATTCAAGCAAATGTTTGTCATGGGGACGACTTCTTGTGAAAATGCGTTTTTCTTCATAATATTTTTTTTAACTCTTTCTCGTATTTAAATTATTATAAGTGTAGAACCGTTAAAGATAAATGGTTCAAACTTGGAACATATATTTTTCAATTTTGTCACTTTAATTTTGATTCGGAAAATTTGAGAAAAATACTTTTACTTTTGAAAATATGATTTTTTTTTCCTTAAAGCTAGAACATTTTTTTTTATTTAAATATTTTTTAAATGCTGAATAAAAATTAAAACTTATATATTTCTGCTTATTTACATGAACAAAAATTGAAATTTTACAAATAATATTTCGTGTTACAACGATTTTAAATTACCCCACTTTTTTAATAAATTTTAAATAAATAAAAATATATGAGAATTTTTATCACATTATTTTGTTTACAAATGATATGGTTAACCATCAGAAAAAAAAAATCAAAATTTTAACTCAATAAATAAAAATTATTTTAAAATGTGTCCTGCACCCTAATAAAGAAACTTTTTTTTTTTTTTTTTTTTTTTTTTTTTTTTTTTCAGTATCACTGGAAAGTACCACTTTCAGTATCAGCGGAAATCATAACATCGAATGTGTTTTATTCGACCAGGAATAAACAAATTCTATTGAGTTCTCTTAAAAGATATACCGAAATTTGGAAAAATATTTTGTCTAGTAGGATTTTAATTTATGAAATTAAAAATTGTTTATTTTTGTATTAACAGTTATAATAAAAAATGCATTTATCCAATGTTATATGTCAGATTTGTATCTAATAAAAGATACATTTCAATTAGATGTTTCATCAACTCTGTGTTACGTAATTTATATGATTGAATTTTCTCTCTAGTAAGTAAATCACAATTTGCGTAACATTTATTGCAAATATGGTAAATATACTAGTTTTTAAAGAAAAATTTCTAAAAAAATTACAATATCAGAATAAAATCAACACAGAAAAAAAAAGAAGACATCAAAGAAAAAAAAAAAAAAAAAAAAACAGGCAAACAGAATCTGAAGAAAAAACACAAAGAACTTTTTAATTGTTGCAATATTTTGTTAGTCTTATTTATCAATTTGTTTAAAAAACAGGTGGGTTGTATATTTAAATATACAAGAAATAATATATAATGAAATGGGTATAAGCATGTACTTTTTTTGCAAATTGCATAACTTATTAATAATAATTAATTAAAAAACAGTTCAGTTTAAAATATAAACGGCTTTACATATGGAATTTCAAAAAGATTATTTAAAAAGAAATATAGTAAAATATACAAAATATTTTTCGAGTTATGAATAAATAATTAATATTTATTGTAATTTTGATAGGTTTACTTTCCTATAATTTGTATCTGATTAATTAATTCATCAAAATTATAAAAGAATATCTATGTTTCAATATTTTTGTGGCATCCCGCATTTACCTATATAATGTTCTTCCCTGTTAATTGCCATGTATGTTTTATACCACGTAAAATTACGAACCAATAGTTTTTGAATAAGTTAATAAAAAATGAATTTTTTTCGTGATTTTATACGTATATAAATATCTACAAAGCCATGTTAAAATTTAGCAGACGTTAAATAAAATAGATTTTCAACTTCAATCTAATGTACACTTCTTTATAAATATTGATTTCCTTTTAATCTGTTTATAGCTTCATAATCAATGCGGACAAGTGAATAAACAAAAGTGTATATTCACTACATTTATTCTAAAGCAAAATTATATTTATAAAAAACTTGACATTTACAAATTTATTTAAAAGGTAAAAATAATCAAAAGAATGATAATAATATTATATAGTATAATAAATATCCTTCTGTTTATGCCTAAATAACAAATGCTCATTTTAACCTTTCTTAAATTTTAATATCTAATTATTTAAATTTCAGCAATTCAACTTTTAAAGTTCATAAAGGTTTATGTTTCGATACCCTTTTAAATTTATTAAACATATTTACTAATTTTCTTAGTTTTTAGTAGTAACTGCACAGTTTTAATTAATGTTATATCTGTAAAGTTCTCATTTTGTGTCGTACGTTCATTTCAAACGCATAAATGAAATTTACTTTTCTAAAATTTTATTAAATGATTAAGATATTATTAGAAATCTCTTATATATGAATATAAATTATTCTTATAACTGCAGTAAATAATACAGAATGAGTCGTTTTTACAAAAGTGTTCACTACAAACAAATTGCTAGAATCTTTATTTATGCGAGTAAACAAAAACAAATCGAAGTCAATTATTGCTCATGAACAAAAATAGTTATATATTCACCAAATAAACATTTTTCTGTGCTTAGTATTCAATTCTTCGTAGGAAGATTCTGTGTTTTAGTTTTACGTTTTTTTATACGGTAAAATGGGAGTATGTATAAACCCATTTTGTCAAAGTACTACTTTAAACATTTCTCATACCTTTACTATAAGGCATAAATGATTGATTTTGTTTAAAATCCTGTTTTAATGGTTTATACAGTATGCAATGATAAGGTATAATATGAATATTTTTTTTTCGAACTGAAATGAGGTAGACTTAAAATTACAGTCTGTACAAAATACTTAACCCTTAAATGCCTGATTTTTCAAAAATCATTGTAATAATGTTTTTCGGCTTTCATGTTTTAAATAAATCATGGGAAAAATACTTTAAAAAATCATATTTTGTTTTAAGTATGGTTTACGACTAAAAAACAGTTCGTTACTAATCGGCAATACTGGTCTTTAATTGAAAAAATAATTTTCCTTGATAAAATTCTATAATATTAAACACACGAGAATTTTAGGAACTATAATAAGAAATAAATTTTACTTGCTCACTGCAAAACAAAATAGGGTATTTCGCAAGCTTCCAAACAAAACAAAAAGATCAAGTAGCAACAATTGTAAAAGTAAATCTATCTTAATTCTTAAACAGCAGAAATGTTGCCATCTACATGTTGAAAATCGATTTAATAATATTTTCAGAATGTATTTTATTGGCAACATTAGGCATTATAGCTTCAATATTATTCTAATAGTAGAAGCCTAAATTGGGTATGTTGCCGAAAAGCAACACCCGGCATTTAAGGGTTAAAAGATAAAAATATATATATATTTAAAAATATGTTAAATTACTTTAATAGTTCTTATTACTTCCAGCTTTAAATACAGCCTTCGTCAGAGAATACAAAAATACTGTTATTAACGTCTTATTTTTCAAACTTCACGTAGTCGGTGGAAGTGAAATTCAATTTTTAGTTACGGAAAACATTGGGAAAATAAAATATGGATATAGAAAGAAGTGGAATTTTATGATTCTTTCATTAAACTGATCTAAATAATGAACGATATGAAAAATGAACCAGAATCATAAAAATAATAATATTCCCTTCCCTCTTTATCCATATTTTATTTTTCCCAATGTTTTCCGAATCTAAAAATTTACTTTAACTATCACTCCTTTCGACACCAACTACGTGAAATTTGAAAAATAAGACGTTAATAAGAGTATTTTTGTATCCTCTGGCGAAGGCTGTGTTCATAGCTGAAAGTACTAAGACGTATGAAAGTAATTTAACATCTTTTTAAATATTTTTTGTCATCTTTTAAGTATTTTGCACATAATGTAATTTTAAGTATAACTTTTTAAAGATGAATTTAGCATTCTATTTATTTATTTGCTAAAATCAGGTAGTTTTCTGCGATTAAGTATAGAAAATAATTCCATTCGAGAATTTTTGTAGTACTGCAGTAGACTAAAAATTAGCATTTCAGATGCTTATTGAATATTTAATACGTGAATTATCACTTTACTAACTAAGCGAAAAACAAGCAGAGCGAAAAATATCCAAGCCCGGAATCGAAACCGGAACCGAAATTACGCTTTAAATTATTGAATATTTAATACCTGAATTACCACATTGCTAACTAAGCATATAACCAACAGAGTGACAAGCTTGAACATTTTTCACTCTGTTGGTTATACGCTTAGTTAGCACTGTGATAATTTACGTATTAAATATTCAACAATTTCAAGCGTAACTTCACAGCTGAAAATAATTGAAAAATTAGTTGAAATTGCATGTGTGTTCACCGATGCAGGTTTTATTTGTGCCTCATGTTTCGACTCAGGATTGTACGCTCATGAAGACTATTCCATATTGCCCTGCAATTGCAGCCTTACCAATATATGTGAGTGAGAGATGCTAAGCTGGGTATCGCGTATCGCCCTCGTATCTTAATTGGAGTGATAGAACACTTAGAGAGCTATTCCAAGGGTTCCGGGTTCGATTCCCTGCTTGAAAATTTTTCGCTGTGTTGGTTATACTCTTAGTTGGCAATGTGACAATTCACGTATTAAATATTCAATAATTTCAAGCGTAATTTCACTGCTCAAAATTAATTGAAATATTAATTAAAATTAGAAATGTTTATTGCTAATTAAATTTATTAATTTACCCTATTTTCAGATGCTTTAATAACTTTATACATTTTGAATTAATATTTATAGCCATACAACAATTATTTCTTATATTTTATAACACAGTATTTTTAAAATTTCATTAGCTTTAAAGCGCCAATCTTAATACAAGTATTACAAAATTCTATGAAGTTCCGGTAGCACTTAAAAAAGATTATTCGTCTAAAAAACAATTCTGAATTCAATGTTCAGTTGACCGGAAGAATAATCGTATCTGTAATTTTCTTTAAAATAATCCTTATATTAAAACCAATCATTTCTGCCAATAATACATTTGAAATTTTTTACTCACACTCTAAAAAAGACTTTGTAAACCAACTGAATTGTGTAATATTCGATGTAATGTTACAGCAATGTTCCAAAGTGAAAAAAAATAAAATTCTCATAGTTTAAAACGGTTTGAAAAGGGATCATTTGGAAAGTTTTAAAGACTCAATTTCAAATTGGATTTATTTGCAATTCCAAGATAGGTAGTAATATTTTTTGAAATCAGATGCTTAGACATGTATTTTAAACAATTCTTTGACACAAAGTAAGTATTTTGGAATGTTTTTTTCCTGCAATGACAGAAACGTTAATCTACAATAGATTAAAAAAAAATTTAAGTCTTAACTTTACCTGGTTAGAATAGGGTTTATTTACCTAATTTTTATTTATATATTTTTTTTTACATTTGAAGTAAATCTCAAACAATATCATTACAGAGGCTAAATTGTGAGGGATTTATTTAACATATTAAGTCATTTTTTTACGCTATTAATGCTTTTTTGCGATATTTGTTAAGAAATTAATGCATTATCGCTTCTATTCCGAAAATGTAACCAATCTTTCGTTATTATATTATACACTATGGCTATAATTACTCTGGCAGATCTCAACATGTTCTGTAGTACGATCTAATTTAAACAAAGCCAAATTTTGTAGGATGGCAAAGCAAGACTGAGACAAATGATTAAACGAGAAAAGAATCGCTCCAGAAGTAGCCATTAGGGAGCTAAGAAGCGCAGTTTTTATTTTTTCATGGATACTTTTTTCTTCCGTCTTAAATAATCACCCGGCTAAATCTGTCTTTATTCTCGCAATTAGATCGCACTCTTTGGCCTTCTCAAACAGGTCGCCCAAGGTTGGCCTTATAGTAACAATAACCCATGCACAAGTAAAGAAAGCCCTGCTGAAAAATGTAACAAAGATCAACTTCCAAAAACACCAAGAACGAAAAATCACTTGCACATTATAGATTACGAAACGCTTTCATACACTTTCAGAATACTGTATCAAAACTTCATACTTTATTAAGATAAAAGGTGAACAATTTGAAAAAGGAATAACGTATTTGCAATCCCAATTTCTGCAATTTCAAACAGTAGTCGGAAAAATATTTGACTATTTGTCCAGCCCTGTATAGGATCTGTAGATTTGTACATATGCTGCATAGTACGCTAAAAGTAATTTCAGTTAAGCGTGTAGCACAGGCCGTTCAGCAATTTTAATCAATAAACGGAAATGTGCTTGAGAACTTTTGTACAACTCTGTACATTATCTATAGAGTTATAAACATCAAGTTATATGAAAAAAAAAATAAATGAATTTTAAAATGCGTACCACAACAGAAAACACACTTCAAGAAATTATGGTTCATAGGCTACACTCTAACCAAATTCTTGCGTGTGTCCTGTAAATGAACGATATGCATCCGATAAATTATATACATTAAAATCTAAATTAAAAGGGGGAAAATTAGTCAATGCAGTTGAACTATTTTTTTTATTTTTTATGAAAACTAACTGAAATGAAAAAATTCACTGTTTTCACTCTATAATGCTCTATAAATGCTCTATATTTTGCATATATGTTAAATTTCCCCAAATATTAAAAGAAAATGTACTTTAAAAATTCATCATTAAATAAGTAAACGTTAATAATTCAAATATTTAAATACTGAATTACAAACTAACAGCAAGCATAGCCCCACCAGACGTTTTGCTTTCGAAGCTGGTATACGGGAGGTGCTGTTTTCGAACCCAATCGCGCCCTTCGGCCTAATCGTTCGAAGTTTTTCGTGATTTTCTTTGAACCTTGGGTAACCTTACGTAAATACGGTTTGGGTTCCCTTAGAAAGACCCCCACGGAGGGCACTCTTCCCGAGCCTATATACCTTGAGTAGATAATCGGTCGTCATAAAAAACAACAAAACCAACCGACAGTAAGCATAATATTTAAATAAGCATAAATGTAAATTATCTATCAGTTAGAGCGTTTATTCCCTTTCTTTTAATATATAAAGTCACACACTATCCTTGCACATTCGGAATTTCACACAGTCTTCAGATAAATAGTAGCAACGCTCGAAGGCCACTTTACTTTGGAGAACTTGCGACGATCATCTAGAACGCTACACATACGCAACACAAAACTACACCTGATTACAGGTGTGCTCCTCAATTGCTTACCACACTGGAACACACGGAGGGGATTGACAACACTATATTCGAATTCATCCTCCACAATCTATCACGATAAATGTATCACTTCCCGTAGAACAAAATACGTACAAAAAAAAAAAAGAAAAAAACACTTACCAAAATTTTGATACTAGATAATTACAAAGCTAAATGTGCTTTAAAAATAACATAAAATATGAGGCTTTAATAACGCCCACTGTATCATCAGTAATTCTGTAATGATTTTTGTGTTGAGAAAACTCATTTTGGACGAGATTTATGCGTGCAGAAAACTCCCTTTTTTGTGTTCTGTTCCATACTACGATAAAAATTTTATATTAATTTTGTACTTCAACCGTCCCACTGTACCAGAATTCCAAATATTTTGCGCTTGTAGTGAAGCATAATTTAGATACTCGTTTATTCCCTTTCTTTTGGAATATAACGTAACACACAATCCTTGCACATTCGGAATTTCACACAGTATTCAGATAAATAGCAGAAACGCCCGAAGGCCACCTTACTTTGGAGAACTCGCGACGATTACCTACAAAGCTACACATACGCAACACAAAGGTACACCTGATTAGAAGTGCACTGCTCAATTGCTTACCACAATGGAGCACACGGAGGGGATTTACAACACTATATTCGAATTCATCCTCCACAATCTATCACAATAAATGTATCACTTCACGTACAGCAAAATACATACAACTAAAAACACTCACCAAAAATTTGATAATTACAAAGCTAAATATGCTTAATTTAAAATTAAAAATAACATAAAAGATGAGGCTTTAATAATGCTCACTGTATCATCAGTAATTATGTAAAGATTTTTGTGTTGAGAAAACTCATTTTGGACGAGATTTATGCGTGCAGAAAACTCCCTTCTTTGTCTTCTGGTTCCATACCATGATAAAAATTTTGTATGAATTTTGTACTTCAACCGCCCCACAGTACCAAAATTCAAAATAATTTGCGCTTGTAGTGATACATAATTTCGATCCTCTTTTATTCCCTTTCTTTTGGTATATAACGTCACACACTATCCTTGCACATTCGGAATTTCACACAGTATTCAGATAAATAGAGCAACGCCCGAAGGCCACCTTACTTTGGGGAAATCGCGATGATCACCTACAACGCTACACATGTGCATCACATAAGGGGCATTCTCACAATCTTTTGACTTTTGGGGAAAAAATCTGACAAAATTAAACTTGCTAAAATAACATTTTAATCTGATAGACGAATGCCTTAATGATTCAAAATAAGGAAAAAATGGTCAGCAGCAAAAAAAAAAAATTATTTAACTGAGTTTTAAGTTAAACTTGCGAGTTTAATTTTCCTTACGATTTTAACCCTATAACTTTTTATTTTCTTCTAAATTTTTACTTATAATGAATTTGCATAGTACCCACAGCACATTCAAATAAGAAATAATAACAATGTAGTATTTTAATACAGAATTTTTGTATAACATTGTCTTAAAGGGGTGTTAAAGAAGGGACGTTAAGGTAAAAAATGGATGTTATTGGAAAAAAGGGACGAAATTGGAAAAAAAAGGGACGGTAAGGATGGAACGGTAAGGAAAATTACCAACTATTTTTAGGCAAATCATGTTAAGGCTAAGTGATAGCCACAATGTTCATTGATTTTTAGAAACAGTTGTTAACATTGTATTAAATTATTATTATTTTTTTTTTTTAATTTACCTCGGAAAGTGCAGGAATAAACCTTTGGGACGGTGAGACTACCAATAAAGCCACGATGCTTGAAATTGATATTTAAATGCTGATTTAAATTCTACAGTAAATTTCCTGCCAAATAATTTTAGACATTATTTCTCTAGCATATTTCTGCATGAGAAAAAAGTTGAAAAAAATTCTGTGGCTGCATCTGAAATGATTTTCTGTATAATTTTAGAAGAGGGATGGTAAGTAATCTAAAACCCAGGGGCAGAGTTTAAAAACTAATAACAATCCTAAAAATGTGTGCAGGTTAATTTTCAGATACATATTTATATAAAACAGTAGTTCCAGTTTTAGAAAAGATTTACATCGAATTATTTTTATTGAAACAATTTTATCCTGACGGCTCCAAACTTAAAAATCAGCATCAGGGACACGGGACGGTAGATGAGTTTTCCTGGTATTTAGACCCCCAACATCGTCCAAAACTTATTTATCTCGTTAATATTGTTATGCAATCATGCAATGTGGTGTTCCCCAGTATATGAAATTTAAAAAAAAGTGTATTAAATAAAAAATTATTATTCAGGGACATGAAAGTCAAAAGATTGTGAGAATACCCCATACCTACACCTGATTACAGGTGCACCGCTCAATTGCTTACCACACTGGAGCACACGGAGGGGATTAACAACACTATATTCGAATTCATCCTCCACAATCTATCACGATAAATGTATCACTTCACAGGTGTGGCAATACCTATATGATGTCAGAAGAGCAAACGCCAGCCTTTAAACTGTATCCTACACGAAAACGAGGTGGATAACAGCGACGTCGAAAATTAACACTTGCTGGGTGATAGGTCAGGAACAGCAGGGAAATATGCGCGTTTAAGGACAACCCTGCATAACACGGAATCCACTAGAGCGGCGAAGAAAGTTCGCTCTTTAAATCACAGGCTAGACGGAGTAGAAATGAGCACAGGCACATATACAGCGTGAAATGAGTAGCACAAAGTCCAATATTTGAATTTCCGCACGCTTGGCGATAACAAAAGGTGCGGCTGAAGAATATTTTTTAATGCATGCTATCATACGACAAAAGCGTATTTTTTTTTTCTTTGAGAGGGCAATCCTACGAAATCCATTTCTGCACCAGCACCAGTTAAATATTGAATGCACAATGTAAGGCGAAGACAATTACGTTTGGTGTACTGGTATAAAGTAAGTTTGTGTACGCGTATTTGGCGGTGTTATATGACCACGTGATCTTAAGAGGACGTATATTGCAGATACAATCAGCTGTTCCCCTATCGCCAAAAAAAGTTCGTATTCCTGCAATAAAACTGATAATTAGTCAATGATAAGTAAATTTTCCATAATTTCATTGCATCACTTTACTTATGTTGAAAGACAGAGCATTGCTTCATCAAGGGGATAGGGAGGTCCCATAAATTTTAACAGGTTTCAACAGCGGTCCTCTACGGCAGAAGTCTACAGAAAAAGTAACGACAAATAAAAGTGTTCTACATGCCAACTATAACATATTGCCGCCATGGCGAGTCCAGAAAATGCGAAACCAATGAAAGATATAAAATCAGTTATGTGAAAAATGAATGAAATAATTTAAATTTACATGGCTTATAAGTAGGGGCGCCATCCGAAAAATTAATCTGTATTTAAATAATTATAACCCTATGACGGGTTGTCTCCGAGCAGAGGTAAGAATAAAGCAATGTTTATGTTATCTCAGAAAATGGATCTGTTATTGCAATTTCCGATTAGTGTAAGTGTTAAAAATGATCAACGCATATAATCATAAGAATATAAATAATCGATAAATTTAATTTTGGAGAACACCTCTACGAGACTTAAACTGTGAAGAAGCAAAAATAATGGAAGTACAGCTGAAAATTATTTTTAAATGCGTACCAATTGCTTATTTTGCTTCTTATATATTATCTATTCTTATGGTCTAATATGACAGATAGAAAATTATACAGCTGCATTATATTTATGAGAGAAAGGGGATATAATATAGATGGAAACGATTCTTTCTGTAAAAGATAAAATATTAAATTTGGGAAAAGAATGAAAAATTAGAATATTTAAACATTAATATATAACCATGCTATAAAACCTTAGTAATATATACAAATTTCAATATGTTTAAAATAGATTAATAGCATTAGCGGCCCCATTCATTATAATAATGAGTTAGTGACCCAATCTTGAGAAATGTATAAGATACTTTGAAACAGCCAATTACAAAAAGATGAACGTCATCGATTTATTTCAAAAATACTCTTTGTTTAAGTTTCAAGAAAAGAACATGTAAAACGGTGGTTTGTTGTTTCTGACTTCCAGCATGGCAACGTAACAAAATGAGCAACTCTTCTTTTAAAATAGTACAAAATTTGAAAAGCATTATTATATTTTTTCTAAAACTTTTTTATAGCCTTTTCATTTCCGACTGTTTCAATTTACTTTCAAATTGGTTTAAATTACAGCTAAATATACCAGGCATAGAGCAGGGAAATCTGTTTTTATAAAACGAACTCTGGTAACAGAGGGTTAGATGTGCTATCTGTATGCATAAAATTATTGAACACAGTTCATATTTCGGGAATTTTTAGTTAGATGTAAAAAAATGTTGAATTAACCCGAGAGTAGTCGCGACATTTTTTAGAACGTTAGTAGTCGCGCTCGGTCCATTTGCCGCCGTTACCAGCAGGCCGAAAACAAAGGGGAAACTTGCCGGTGTTATCAGATGATCGAAAACGGATAACGTAGGGTGAAAATATTGACTGAACTTTAAAAGATTACAGCAATTATTCATTTTACAACCTTTTACAGCAATTAATTATTTCGCTTAAGTATATATTCAGTTGGCATCTAGATAAATATTTTTAATAACTCTTTCTTCGTTTTGCATAAATACTTAAAAGTAAATAGTAAATGATTTGATTGAATTTCTGATGTTACTATGAATCAATAATCAGTAGGAAAACATTTACTAATATGAATCTAAATTTATGATAGGGGTATTTTTATTTATTTATTTTTTTTTTTTTTATTTATTTTTTTTTTTTTGGAATGACAGAATCAGAGTCAGGTAGAATTTTTTGATACTCCGGCACACTATATCCATTTAATAAAATAAAATTAATAAATTTAGCATCAATATATTACACTGACATTAAATTGAACAATTACACTGAAAATAAAAATGGAACCTATGACATGCAACAGAAAATCAAATGCAATACAACTAATTCACCAGCATATTGCGGACGATTAATTCATTTAAAACATATGAAAAACCATCAAATTTGATGCCATAAACAATTAAAGACAATATATATATATATATATATATAAACTTTCTGTACAATAATACCATTGCAAAATAAGGAAAATGACCAATAGTTATGAAATCACAAATACCACATAAACCAAATATTATTAAAAATGTATAATTATATATATATATATATATAATAAAGAAAAAGGTAAAAAATACTTAACTTCGAAATTATAAATGTAAATGTTGTAACTACGTTTTATTTATTTATTTATTTTGTGGGGTGTCTGTGTGGGTATGAGGGGAGAGAGGAGGGGGGGGGGGGGCTCTCGAGATTTTGTGATTAAATCCATTTTTCCCATGAAAATGCACGATTTGTAGTTTTTCTACTTATTTCAGGGTGGGAGAAGCGCCCTTGAATAAAAACTCTGAATACGAATTTCGCTAATATAAAGTAAATAATAAATAAGTTATTGAAATTATATATTTAATTTAAATACATTTGAAATTGTAAATTTAAATCCTAAGATGGATAAATTATTTTGATTAATAGAATCACTGAAAGGTTCATCTTAATAGGGATGTATTTTACAGAAACTATTTAATTAAAATGAATATTCAATTGTACATTTCATAATAAGGTATTAATGTTATAATTTATTGTTTTATAATAACGTTCATTAAATTAATAAAAACAATAAGAAAATTTTCTCCGAAATTATAAATATGCAGAAATAATTTAATTTAAATGAATTTTCTCTCATATTCTGGAAAACATTATTCTGAAAAATAGTTTGAACAATTGATGAAGGTCAACAAATTTAAATTTGTTAGATACTGTCCCCAAGCTTCTATTGGATTTCAATAATAATTTCTCCGGCATTGTTAAAAAAAATGTGTTTTTACTTACAGTATGAAAATTTAAAAATAGATAAATTTTATAAAAATACTTAAAATATTTTTTTTTAAATCATAGTATAAACATTCACTGAATTATCCAAAAGAGATTTTTATTTGCGTAATTTCTAACCTACATTATAAAATTCGCATTATTTTTCTTATTGTACAAATAAATTATATGTATGTTCTTCGCAAATATACACACTACATTTCTGAGAAGATTGTTTTATCTTTCGAATTTGTTTTATTGTACAAAAACGATACTTTTCAGATTTTGATATACGGCAATTTTTTTTACTGATCCCCACAAAATTCTCTTCTCTCTTTTTTTAATGGTTTTGCAGTGTTATTGTCTGTTTTCTTTCATTTATATGTTCGGGTAATAAATGGAAAGCAAGTTCTTTCAAATAATGATGATGAATTTCCCTTTTTTTTCCATATTTAAATAATTATCGATTTGAGAATTTATTCCCGCAATATTTGACAATGAAAAAAAAATGTAAGTGACCATCCATCATTTTTTTTGTGCGAACTGACTACACAACTAATATAATAAAACAATTTTAAGTCACATTCTAAAAGTAAAAAAAGTACACTTTGAACGAGTAAAATAGCAGAATGAAAGAAACAACGAAATAACAACAGACAGAGAGTCCGTACTTCGAAGAAACCTTCCCCACAGATTTCGCGGAAATGGGAAAGGATGAAAACGAGGGGGGAAAATTCAACTAACGTAAGTGGTCGCAACGCGGTCATTTAGACCGATTGAAACTTAAGAATGAGATAAAATGCTAAGAAATAGCAGGAATGACTTGCCATTTTACTACACAAGAGTGTGAACACTCAAGGTCAGCTACACGGAATTTGGCTATCGTAATTTTAAGGGGAAATGAGTTACAGGAAGATAACGAATTTCGGGCGGGGAAAAGACCAACGCGCGACTATTAACTGGTTAATATTTCTAAAGATTTGAAAATTACCATTTAAAATTATATTTTTATATAAAATGCATTTTTTAAATAGTAATAATAATAATAATATAAAAAAGTCGCTTTTAACAATGTTATATACAATAAGATTTGTAAATCGTATTAAGATATTTCTAAATATTTTTTTTTCTAATTCTGGAATCAATATAGAATAAATGATTCTAGATAAAAGGATGTTATAGACATGAAATTATTTCTTATTGCGTAGTATCTCTTAAAAATGCCATAACCTTAGAACAGTTTTTTTTCTTCAGAAAACAAGTATAAGTATAAAACTCACAAAATAAAAACTTTTCATTTAAACTTTTTACTGAAAAGTGATCGATATTTGTTAACATGAACAATAAAGGGTTTTACGTGTAGGCCATAAAACTTCGCTTCCCTGAGTTGTAAAAGAAATGTAGGAAAAATAAAAATATTTAAGCAAATCGTTCAGGTGCGTTTCTCACGTGCAGAAGAAAGTCAAAGACATAAATTTAGGCTATATATTTCACTTTAATGCTTGTTTATAATAATATTTTTGGAAAGAAATGTTTTAAAATAGTAGGTAACACATCTCTGTACACTACACTTAGTTACAATTTCTTATTTATACAGAATGATCCCTTAAATCAGAATATTCCGAAATCCGAACTCTTTTTGCATTATTAAAAATAAATTAAATTTTGGCAATTTGTAAGCGGTAAAATCATTAATGAAATATATAGTTTAAATGAATTTATGTAAAAAAAATCATTATATTTTATTACGAAATAAAAATTTGGTCGTGCATGTAAATTAATAAGCTCTTTATTTCATCCACAATGTTTACAGATATAAGAGAAAAATTTCAAATGTTGTTACTTTTTAATAAATAAGAATTGAATGTCGCATGATTACTACATAGATTTTATTAGATACCGTTTCTGAAATTTGGAGTTTTTTTTTTTTTTTTTAGAGACCGGTTTTAATGTTTTTGTTTTAAAATAACGTTCCGCTGAGAGTGTTCTTATTTCAAGGGACAGAGAAAATCCCTTTTAATATATATAAATAATAAAATGCTAACGTATACCTTAATATTAAAATAACTTATTTTCATTATGATCATAATTTTATTAAAAGTCTTTTTTCACAACCTAAATTAAATGAAGGAAATACCGGGTGATCCAAAAATCAGGACGAACTTTAAAAATGAATAATTCGAAAACGAATCGAGATACAAAGATACGGTTTGGATAAAACGATAGAAAAGAAACCGGGTTTTCTGTGGCAATAACAACAATAACAACAAAAAAGTTCTTTTGGCGACCAACAGATGGTGCTATAGTGTTTTATTGTACCAAAAGATGATTTACAAATAAAAAAATATTGGCATCTTACAATTCAGCTTAATTACAGTTAATTAGTACTACAGTAAATGTTCAATGTGCTGTCCATCATTCAGAAGTATAGCTGTGAGAAGAGGCACCACACTGTTCGAAACATTTAGTAGCATTTCTTACGCTATGGCAGACACATTTTGGGGGATGGCATCTTTCAGTGCTTCTAGTGATGCAGGTTGGTCGCGGTACACTTTTGACTTCAAGAATCCCCACAGCCAAAAGTCATACGGTGTCAGATCGGGAGATCTTGGAGGCCATGAGGGATTAAAGTAGACAGTCATAATGCGATCCTCCCCAAATGTAAAGCGTAGCAGGCGTTGCATAGGCAGAGCAATATGAGGTGGTGCTCCATCTTGCATAAATGAGACTGTTTGGCAAGCCTGTCGTGGCAACAGCAGAGACTGTTGTGGGACGTCCACTTCTTTAACGTGACGCCAAAGAACCTGTAGCTTCAAATTTCTTCCTAATTTTGCTCAATGCAGAATATGTTATTGGTCCTTTACTATCTCGCATACCCTTCATGTAGCGACCCACAATGCCGCAATGGCTCTTTCCGAATTCTTATAACACAGTTTAACTGTGAAGGCTTTCTCAACTATGGACAGCATTTCCATGCATACAAGCTTCGACTACCATTACCTGCTGCAGTTGCTCCTTTTTATATCATTTGTTGCTTTGGATAACCCTACATCAGAAATCCGACAGCGCCATCTGTTGGTCTCCAACAGAACTATTTTTTTTCGTCGCCACACAAAACCCGGTTTCTTTTCCATCCGTTTGGTGCAAACCGTATCTTTGTATCTTGATTTGTTTTCGAATTATTCATTTTTAAAGTTCGTCCTGACTTTTAGATCACCCGGTATATCCACTTTAAATGAATTTATTGCATGTATTATAAAAGAAAGTGAAATATTTGAATTTTAAAGGAAATTTTTCCATTTGCTCCAAAGAATATTTCAATATTTCTAACTTTCACCAGGGTAATTTTTCCTTATCAGACATGGAGTGAAAATATCGTTATAATTATATACATGAACCAAATTAAGTGTTTGTTTTTTAAGTATGAAAATCATATTTTACATGAGAAATCCACATTTTTTTAGAATAGTATACAGGGTGTCCGGTCTCAACGGTGTCCAATGGCTAATTCCTAAACCGTTAGTCATAGACATATAGTTCCAATTACAAAAATGTTTTAAATCAGGTAAAGAAATATTTTAAAAGCGATTTGGGTCAATAAAAACATTTCTTAAAAAATTACGAAATTAAAATTTTTATATGGTCCCCCGGTCCTATAAGTTATATTTAGTAATTTTTTCCTATTACACTGACAAGTAAGACAAAAAAAAGTCCCATTCATATAACGCTAAAATTGAGTGAGTTAGGAAACTTTAAAAATGCATGACTTATGCCACTTTTTTACTCTGAAAACAAATGAGTTCGGCTTGGCTTTGAGGGATCATATGCCATGTGTTTAAAGTATTCGAAGATCTTACTTCATGTGTATCTGCGCTTTGAAAAAAAATCCTACAAGTATTATGATTAAGTCTCAAATTGGCTAAAATAACATAGGTTTTATTTTGTCAGGATTTGAGACTGTTTCTCTTATGATTTCTTTTAACAAAAATTATGTTTTTTTATACGTTTTTATGTTACTTCAACAATCATGTGTATGTTTTCCAGTTCAAAATTTGTACTCGAACTTTAACTCACTATTAAATATCCGATAGAGATTACCTTTTACATACTGGCGCAAATCCGATAACAATCTAATAGTATTATGACTGGTTACCATTTATACTTATTTTACGGGATAACACAAAAAAATTCGGATAGATTACCGCCAAGAAGTTTAAGAAAAAGTTTTAGATTAGATAATACAAGACTGCGATTTTTGGTGTTTTTAACTTTTATGTACTTTTTAGTACTGATTCCGAAAATTACATTAATTTTTAACCATCATGTCAGGATATTTCGCAAATCATAAATTGTCAAATTTAAAGAATAATAGTATAATGCACATACGTTTCGCTGAGAGTTGTTATTTGGTTAAATTTTATTTTCATTAAAAATAAATATATTTCGTATATTTCAAGTCGTTATACACATTGTAGAAGCTTCTGATATCCCAAAATGGCGTAATTTATTGTATACTGTAAATTATTGAAGAATTGTTTTCATCGTCATATGCAGATTATTGTAAGTTGAAAATTTTATAATATTTCTTTTTGTTTTTGTTATAGAATATAATACAAAGATGTTTTCGTATATCAAGTACACTTTATAAAATAAAACAAAATTTTAAAAACACATTCTTTATAAAATCACACAAAAACTTTTAAAACTTCAAGGTGATGATCTTTGGCATTAAATTATTTCATACAATGACATTACTTATTAATTATTTCATCGCGGTTGTAAAGAATATCAGCATTGCATAAACATTTAATCATATATATATATATATATATATATATACATGTGTAATAATATAACATTTTCGCCTCTTTATCTTAGTAAAACTATTCCAAATTCTTAATATTTTTCCTTTTTTACTTATCTTTAATGATATCTTAATATCTTTTGTCTTTTATTTCATGCATTTAAAGTTGCGTATTCTTTTATTATTCTAAAAACCTTAATCCATTCGCCTAATCTTATAAAACCCATTAAATTGCTTTTTCATTTTATTCTAAAACTAAATTCTCTTTCTTTCTAATGAGGCCTCACCAGTGGCTGAGAGGTTCTGCTCTCGAAGCTGGTAGACGGGAGGTGCTGGGTTCGAACCCAATCGCGCCCGTCGGCCTAATCATTCGGAGTTTTCGTGGTTTTCTTCGAGCCGTGGATTTCCATGCGTTAATACGGATTAGGTTCCCTTAGAAAGACCTCCACGGAAGGCACTCCCCCTAGGGCCTATATCCCTCGTGTAGATAATTGGCCGTCAATAATCAACCCAACCCTTTCTTTCTAATGTTTTAATATCATTTATTCTTTCCTGTTTTATACCCACAATTCCATGCGTCCGCCAGCGCTATTTGCACTTTAATTCTGACGCCGTATAAAAGAGTTCATTATCGACGTCATCCTTTCCCATCGAATCGCAATCTGTTTTATGTCCCATCCTCCCCCTCCTCTCATCTAGCATTGGTCTGATACCTTTCTGTAACCGTCTGCGTGCTGTTGTTCGGAGTACAAATATCGTTACATCGCCTATGGAGAGAAGATTTTTACTTTTTTCTGGTTGTCTAATTAAGTTGCGTCGCTTGGAGTGAACGTTCTAATGTGTAGATCCTATTCTTATAACATCTAAAGTCTTATGAAGTGATGATCGATTTTTGAGAGTGGATGGGATAACTACTGGTAGTGTTTTACTATGTTTTTGTCAATAAAAACAGTTTAAAAAGTGACGATGACTCTCTATATTCATTACGTAAGGGAAATTATCTCAATGTTTTTCGAGCCTGTTTTTTATCGCCACCCTGACTGCAATCCGATATTTTCAATATAACGGATGGATGGTTTTGATTGCTCTACTACATTTTATGTCGAGGTATACTGGTGTCGCCTAAATATCTGAAAGTCGGTAGCACAATGCTACATAAGCCGCACAGGATGATCACTTGCTTTGCTAAAGTAATGATTTTTAGAGAAACTCGTCGAAACTTCAGAATGTCAGAAATGTTCTGACTATGCAATGTGAATTATTATCATCGACTATCAATAAGTATGATTACGATGAGTGATGTTTTTCATGAACGAATGTCAGTAAAACTCTGACAGTGGAATATAGGTAAGTTTCAACGACTTAATAGAATGATTAAAAATTCCTGATACCTCCAAGGGGCGGAAATAGGTCTGACATTAAATTGAATGTACGATTTTTCTTTTTAAATAAAATTCTAGCTCTCCGGCCTGAAGTTATGTTGAGAAAAAACACCTTTCTGTGGGTGAGAATATATTATTTATTATAGTATTTTAGTAGATTTTCTATTTATTTACAATATTGTTATTATTATTATTGTTGTTAGAAAATGAATTATATTTTAGTTGTTGTTATTATTTATTAAGAAAAAATTTATTTACATTGTTTATTTAATTTAAAGTTATATATTTTTTAATTATGTTTATACTATTGCATTTTTATATAAATGAGTTACCCCTCCTATATACAATTAAGATCTAGAATTCTTAAAAAATCAAGTAACATCATGAGGGAAATAAATATTGTTCCCTTTGACCCAGAGTCCGGTATGAAAATACAAGCTTGGTTAATGCATTTTGAGAAATCTTGCATTACCGAGAAAAAATATGAAAATTGGAAATTAAATAATATTTCTAAATATTTGAAAGGAGAAGCATTGAAGGTTTATATAAATGATTGTCTGGAGTACACTAGTTTTGAAAAAAATTCTGAGCTTCTCACTGAAAAATTTATTAGTGTTTATGTTCCAAGGTTTTCTGAATTTGCAGCTTTAAAGTTAAATGACTTAAATGAATTAGAGCAATATTTTCACAAAAAAAGTTGAAGTGGGTAGGAAGTTACAATTATGTGAAAAAATAATTGTGCAGGGACTCACAGATGGGCTAAAGCCCGAATACCAGAATTTTTTTTATAGTAAATCCTCCAAGTAATACCACTGACTGGTATCGGATGGCAAAACAACTAGTAATAATTCCAACTTTTCCTGTAAATGCTGTTAGGAATAATTCACAAAATGATAGGCCTTTTCAGCCTCATTACAATGCACCCAGCCATTGGATTCGCCAGGAGAATCCTAATTTAAATACAAATAATCCTCGAATTACAACTCCTAGAATGCAAAATACTCATTTCCAACAACGATACCCCACTAGACCTTACAGGATTTGTCTTAACAAAGGAGTACTTAATGCCTATCATTGGAAAAGAGAATGTGTATTTAATGTTACCCCTGTACCATCATATGCTCCTACTACTAAACAACAATCTTCTTCTAATATTATATGACATTTGATAGTCTCTGGGTATGCAAAACAAAAAAAAAATCATTGTGTTATTGATACGGGATCCACTATTTCGATTTTAACGATTAAATTTGTAAATTTATTACATGCTAAAGTTCCAATTATTATTGACCAAGCTAAAGGGTCTATACAAATTAATCAATCATGTAAATTATTTATTAAAGTTGGTAAAATTAAGCAGAATGTAAAATTTTTAGTATGTGGACCGGGTATAATTCTAAAAGCCAAAACTTCTGTTCTAATGGGAATTTCAAGGAAACAATTATATCAAAATATTCAGAAAAAATGGGAGTTTAACATCTCAAAAATTAAAATTTCTTAAATTTTGAAGCTTTATCTTAAGTGGTCTTGCGACCACTTAATCCTTTCCAGCACGGAGTAATTCTATTTATAAACTTATGAAATAATGAACTGACACCAGAATTTATAAAAAAATTTATTAGAAAATGCGAACTTGCTTATTTTCACGAACATGATAAAAGGAAAATTTTAATTAAATATTCTTGGTGCCGTTTGTCTGTTTTGGAATTAAAATTAGGTGTATGTTCTTTAAGGGCATCGCCCTCGAAAGATTTAATTAGAATGAATCGCGTAAATAATGTGGGATTCGCGATAGTTTGCATTGATTGTGTCTCTCAATACGCCTCGAGTGACTTTAAAAGTTAATTAAACACCTATCTGGAAAAACGCGGCACGGACCAAGGCGGTGTTGCATCTTTGAGATCTCAATTCGAAGCCCGCTTAGCACAATGCCAAATTTAAACTTTGAACAAAGGTTTTGTTTTAGCTACACTGTATCAATAAAGGTTATTACTACGCTGAATTTAGTTTCATGAATGCCAAATGAAGTTTAACTATGCACTGGTTTTATTGTGAGTACCAAATTAAGTTCATCATAAACAGATTAGGATACTATTAAGAAAGAGTTATACGAATAGCTATATTTGATATCATTTAGGTTCCATATCTCTTTGAACTTTCATGGTATACCCATTTACACTTTTCTAATATATACAGTTATACCCAACCCTACGTTGTATAGTTTTTTACAAAGTCTTAGACTTTAATAATAAGCTAGTAGTATCTAGGAGTCTTTCGGTAGCTTCATCGCCCCGAGCCCAACCCTTCCCGCTTTTCGGTGTCTTTAATTTGTGTAATTTCCCTTTTAAATTTGTCCGGTTTCAATTTTTGAAATTTTTTTTTTTCAATCTGGCTTTCGCTAGAGAGTCTTTCATTCGGGACGTGACTGGGCACCTGGGAATCTTGCTTCCGCAAAAGAGTCGGAGTAGAGTAGAAGAATAAAGGGTTGCGGACGAAGATGGGCCGCTCGCCGCGGCGGTTGCTTTTAGCAAAGTTTTTTTTTTTTTTTTTTTTTTTTTTTTCTTTTTCTTTTTTCTTTTTTTTTTTTTTTTAATAATAAAATTACAAATTCATATATTTATTCTACTGAACCCTCTGTGTGCGAGTAATGGTCGCACTTGACCGTTTATTCATTATGTATTGTTGCTTTTTTTTCTACCAAAACATAAACACAGTTTATTATACAGTCTACAGTCTACAATATTTTGATAATATACATATTATTGAAAGGTAAAAATGATGACACTACCTTTTATTTGAATGTTTCCATGAAGCTATGCACCATTTTATTAGTAATCATGCATTTAAATACAGTAAAATCTGCTCAGACGGAAGCACAAAAGGCTGGTACAATATTTACTTTTAGACATAATCCATTTACACAGGTTTTCCTGCATTAGCTTTCAATTTGTCGCCTGGTGGTACGCGGAAGTACACTCTCAAAATAACTTACATAAAAATAAAAACTTCCATGTACTCGTATTTTTTTTAAGTACAATTGTTTCAAAAAGAAGTACATTGTTAAAAATAATCCACATAAAAATGAGCAGCTCTGTGTACTCATATTTTTTAAGTACGATTGCTTCAAAAAGTAGCATTAATCTACTTAAAAATGAAAAATTCTTTGTACTCGATTTTTTTAAGTGCAAATAATTCAGAAACGAGTACATGATATTTTGAAGTTGTGTATACTTATACTTGATTTATAAATGTATGCAGAAATGAATACATATATTTTGTATTTTAAAGTCTTAATATTCATGTTTAAATCCTATGCGCTCAAAAATATGAGTTTTCTGATAAACCATTTTCTTCTACCGAAGTGACAGTAGGGATTTCCATGCTTTTATTTAAAGATATATCTATCTTTGTTATAATTTTTAATTTATAATACACACTTTTCAAATTTACTTATAATTTCATTAGAAATGTTAAAGAAGAAAATTTAGTTTAAAAATTGTTTTATTAGAAATTAGAATATTTAAGAAAGGAAAAAATCATCTCTGCTGTTAGCGATCTTACGTCGCTGATTCATAAAAGGTGTCAATTGGAAGCAGCTGTTAGCTGCTCTTGTAGCACAGTCAGTACAATGCTGATCTCCCACCTGAAGGACTCGGTTTCAAATCACGGGGCGGCTCATACGCAAAATTTCAAGAATTAATAGTAAGTTCGATCTTCTGTACTCCAAAAATCGTAGTTCTTCGCAATTCAAAAGTACCGTAATTAAAATAGGTAATTTGTCGGTTCTCTGTAATTTCGCTCTTTTTTTTTCTTATAGTATATGTGTGTTTCTATACATGCTTATTTTCGAGTCCCTGTGTGTACTCAAAAACATGAGTACATGCGTTTTTCAAATTTAAGAGTTAAGTACTCGGAGCTATTTTAAGATCGGGAAGTGCTCAATAATTAGTACAATTTACTTATTTTTAAGAACACTGTTTTAACAGTGTATGAACTCCTATTTAGTGGTACATCGATCTGAAAGTTTCTGAACCCGTGCTTTAGAATATATTCTTAATTAAAGATCTTATTTATAAACACATATAAGGTACAATAAGATATTCTTTATTAAAGATTATCTTATTGTACGCTTCAATTTAATGTAGGTTTTTAGACACATACCGAATAACATTAAAATAAATCATAACCTCTTAATTACCATATAAAACAAATAAAGAAAATAATAAAGAAATTGTTCTTTTCAACCACTGAGAAATCTTTTCAGAAGCAAACAATACAAAAATTATTTACGAATGATCGATTGCGGATCATCATGAATGGAGTGCTATAAAAGGGCTGTGAATAAAGGAATTCTTCTCTAAATAAAAAGGAAAATGTCCCACAATTTCGCAATCTTTTTTCACTGTTTGCAATATGCTTTTCACGATTCCTTATTCAATAGAATGTAGGATTTTAATCATTTTAGACACATACTGTAAATTTGAATCTTTTAGCAATTTAAATACCATTATTTGTATTGAAGTTTTAAATTATTTTATTTATCAGAATTTGTTACAATGAATATAATATTTTAATTATAAAATAATTGTTCGTATTCGTAATGCCATTTCAGACAAAATGATTATCTCAGATCTAAAATAAAATACTTTTATTGAAATTGTTATGGTACAAGATTTGAAAGTAAGAAGAAACACAAGTCTTGTTCAGTGTTTTGCAATGTCCAATATAGTATTCACATAGAAGGCAGTATTTCAAAAATTTTAGACACAAACTCTAAATTTAAATCATTCAATATTTTAAATAATATATATATTTTTTATTAAACATTTAAATAATTTTACTTGTCCGAATTAAATACATTGACTATAACATTTTAATATTAATATATTTTTGGGGGGATTAAGAATAAAACTCGAAACAAAACGATTGTCCACATTTTAAACAAAATACTTTTATGTACTATGCAGCAACAGAAGGATCTCTTTCAAAACAGTTTGCTATTGATTAAAATCAAGAAATTTATAAAATAATTGTTAAAATGCCGTGATACAAGAAAAACATTTTTATAAATATTGCGATTTTTTTTAAATCTATTTTCTATAGGAAACACTGATTCAGAATGGTTCAATTGTGTATTTTGTTCCAGGTTTCATTTGTCAATTTTTAAGAGATCTATTTTTTCTACAGGCTTATATGTGTATAATATACGTATATGTATATTTACAGTATAAAATTTTGTATAGCATCGTTTATTTCACTTATGAAATCCGTGATTAGTAAATCGACTAACTCTCTGGTATTTATTTATTGTCCATAATTTGAACTCATGAAACATCAAAGCGAAATTTATGGGTCACGAGCACAATAATATTAGATTTTTAAAATTAGAAAAGAAGCAGTCTCTTATTTTAAATTACTCATGAAGCGTAGGCCGGAAGCGGTCAATAAAGACTTTGGCTGTATTATTGCATAAATTGTATGTTCTACAGATATTGCAACAACTACTGCTTTAAGTGTTAATCGTAGTGTATTTAAAAAAGGTAGTTATAGGATATTACAAAACTAAATGTCTTCAAGGGTCTAAATTCAATTTCGTATTATTTAAGCATTTTGAAAATGTTTGAATATTACAATAAATTAGCGTTTTGCACATCACCCCACTAAAGTTATATACTAAGGTTACGAGGGGCAACTGGGCCATGATTTTACAATGTGACTCTGGAGATTCTGGCAATTCAGCTTCAAAAGACTAATATTCATTTGAATTAAAGTCTGATCTTTGTAAATGAGTTCAGTTATGTCACCCTCTCTAAATTACATTTTACTATCTAAAAATAATGAATATATATATATATATATATATATATATCATTTTTCTTTCTTCTTGGGACCAGTTGCCCCATAAAAATGGGGCAAGTGGACCACCAGGGTCTATGTTCCACACACGGTTTTTTGGGGGGTATCAGGTCCTGTTTGAAAAAGTATAAACAACAACAAAAAATTTAAACCAGACAGATCATATACATTATATATCAACTAAAGGCCGTTATAAGAGAAACCTTTACTGTCAATGTGTCTAAAAAAAGCACTAAAAGTGAAAATATCAGGTTTATTTATATGAAAACATAAAAATGAAGTAAGTACTTATGTACTTTAGTATAGATAATAAGTATAAACGTTACATGGGCATTTTAGGGAAACAATAACCAGATAAATATATGAACAAACGGCCACGAAAGTACATAAGTATCCCATTCTCTTTTTTATTTACGACAATGAAAGTTCGATATGTCCAATAAACCTGTGGAGAATGTAAGCATATTTTTTTTTTATCGAACATAACAATTTTTATTTGTTTCGATAATTTTGTAATAATCTCACTTTTCCTTATGCACTCCTCTTCATTTGTATCGTAAAAGTTCGAGCTATAGCTATCACACTTAAGAAATTTGATTTGATACACCCAACATTCTTTTTAAAAATTTTATTATGTACTTTTAATAAGGTGTTATGTAATTTTCTTTATATGCAAGCAAATAAAAAAATAGAGAAATTAATTTTCCGTAGTAAGAGAAACTGAAAGAGATTTTTATAACTGTTGGGGGTAACTGGATCCAATATGGTCCAGTTACCCCTGTTACATGTCCCAGTTACCCCATTCTTGAAAAAATTATGGGGTAACTAGAACACCGACCTTAAATTTGAAACATGAAGTAAATATGTATAGATACCTAATAATATTAATGTATTTATGCGTCTAATCTTTAATCTACTAAAAAACAACTTTTCAAAAGTAAAAAATAAGCCAAGCAAAAAAAAAAAAAAAAAAAAAAAAAAAAAAGAAAAGAAAAGAAAAAAGGTGAAAGTTGTGGCTAAAGAATAGTGTGATATCAAATTTCCAAGCTTATATTGCGGTACTTATTTAACATTTTTTGATAAAAATTTACCATATGTAAGTCGAGTACCTAAGTATGCGTAGATAGAAAGCCTTTTCTCCTTTACTAAATGCATCATAACGTGTTTCTGAAAATTATTTTTTTTTTAATTATGTATGATGGGCTTGGCGGCCATCTTTCTATGTTCTAACAACCAATGATATGTTTAATAACAATAATATGTTTAAACACCAATTTAAGTTAGATATTTGCTGAAATTACTATTCTAAAATAGTATTATTGACACTTATGATTTTTTTATGTTGAACAAGTAGCATTTATCTCAGGATTCCGTCAAAAAACCGCACATAAAACAAAAAAAAAAAGCTTAGGTTTAAAAAAAATTTGTAACGCCCCTCCTTCCTCTTCCCGAAATTTATCACGCCATTATTTTTAAAACTGTTTATTATGTGTTAAAAACTATCTTAACGGAAAACGGTAGAGTTACAACTACAGTTTAAAAATGGAATTATTTAAAAATGGAAATGCGAGGATTTAAGATAATTGCTGAAATTACTATATGAAAATAGTGGTATCAACACTTAGGAAATTTTTATATTGAATAAGTAAAATTTATGCTGTATTTTCAAAATGTGACACCGTTCTGAACAATGTTTTAAAAGCGATCGGTTTGTAAGTTTTCCTAAATTTAACACATTCCTGTCAATTGTGTGAAAAAGCATCTCTTTTATAAGTTTTAAAATAGGTTTTTTCATAAATCGGAAAGTTGTGGTCCGATTTTTTTACATATAGATTTTATGAATCAGCATATGAAATAACATCCGGATGCGAAAGAACCAAATTTGTAAAATCAATGGATGCAAAATTTTGTACTTCCATTATGAAACCCTATTATGAAAATATCTTTTTTCTTTTTCTGTCATGTGGCCTGCTGTGCAAAAAATGCAATTCTGGAATTAATTACCCCAAAAATTTAATATCTTCGCTTCCGATTGTCGGAATTAAAAAAATAAAGATATATTCTGAAAGAGAATGAAATTTTACGGCAGATGACGTAAATGTCGTAGCTGAAAAATCAATATTAAAAAAATCCTGTATAAAAATTCTGTGTTTGTTTCTGACCTGTTTTATATTCTCTCATTTAACATCGAAAATTCAATGTTATCAGACATCTGTCGTCTTCACAAATGAAGGAAAATAAAAGATTTTTTGCTCGATTTTTAACGAATTTTCGAGTTTTTATGGTACTATCGATATAATTTTTAGAATTTCAGAAAGCTGATTTTTTCCCCGTCTTGTGGTACTAATTTCGAATTCCTGGGATGCACAGAAAAAAAGTAATGGTGCCCTTAAGAAATCGCCAATCCTTATTCGCCGTTAAAATGACACCTGTTTTTAATCCGTGGAAGAGATCGTTGTTGTAATTTGATAAAAAATCCATGGTTTTGTTGAACTGTGAATCTCTTTCCGATCTTGTAATTAGGGTTTTTTAATTAATAATGTCCGTTAATTACGACATTTTAAAATTTTTATGATTTGTCGTTGAATGTGAGGTGTTTATCTATATGTAAGCAAATTTTCAAGTCTCCAGCATATATAGTTTCTGAGAGACTCTCTTTGTGTACACATCTTTGAATATGGCAAAATATCTGTATTTTCTAAACGACTCGTCAAATGGTCCACAAATGTCTGTAGAGATTAGTTCTCCTGCTTTACTAACGTTTTTCCTTGTTCCAAATTTCAGACGATGGGCTTCCCATATACACAGGCTTCACATAATTTCATGTCAGGTTTGACTTTGACATTTAACTCTTTTTCAATGATCGTTTTAATGTGTTGTTTATTTTGGTGGACCCAACGTTCATGGTAAAGTTGAAGAAGCGAATCTGTGCTTACAGCTATGTTTATGTCGATTTGGGTTTCTGGAACTAAGGTCTTCATAGCAGCTTTAAAAAGACCGCCTCCAGCATTTCTTGTACCATGTAAAACTACTTCATCATCAATTTTTAAATAATAGTCTTTGAATGTTGATTCAAATATACTATTCTGGTTTCTATCTTGAGTCGCCAAAAAAGAGAATAAATTCTTGCTAATTTCTGGAACATACCAGACATTTTCTAGAAATTTTATTTGATTCTTTCCGTTCACAATGGTCATTATTTTCATTGTACCTTTTCCAACTGCTGGTAATGACTTTCCATTTGCTACAGTGATGTTATGGGGGGAGCTCAAATTTTTCAAAGTCAACAAAACAACGACTATTATTGGTGACATGTCTTGAAGCCCCATTGTCAATGAACCAATCATCAGAATTTGTTTCAGCGCAAAATATTTCTTCATCTAAAGCTAAAAGCGGGCTCTGTGACAGGCGGTCGGACAGACAGACAGGGGAGTGAGATGAATAGGGTTGCGCCAGATGAACGAAAAACTAAAAACACCAACGGTTTTTTATGAAATAGCCTATGGCCCAGTTATGCCTCGTGGATCCTGTTACCACAGCTTACCTTATATATAAATAGGTATAAATACACACACACACACACTTATATATACATATATATATAATTAAAGGTATCCAGACATATTTTGATAGTCGAATAAAATGGCAGGTTTCACTTTTCAATATTGTACGACAAAGTAATATGAGTAGGGAAGGTAGGGAGGTATGATACACATTTTTTAATTAATTTTTTACAACCCTTAGAAAGCTATCTTTAAACAAATTTTTCGTGTTTTCTTATAAAGTGACCTTTTATTCACTTATTAATAATATTGTGAAAAATAGTCATTCAAAAAATAGTCATTCAAAATTTAAAAAATAGTCATTCAAAAAATATATCCCAATTATTTTGAAAGGCTACTACTGTATCAAATCTCCCCATTACTGGGGAGGATTGATACACTAGCAAGGGAGGTTTGATACATTGTTATGTAAATTGAAAAAAAAATGCACACAATTCAATTTATGCGTCATACAATTTTTTATGATAAATCTTGAAATATTTAAGTAAAATTGAAAACGAAATGACATTGACATATTTTTGTTTCAGAAATGTTTTTTACAAAAATATTAAAACTATTGCTATTATTTAAACAATCCTATTGACTCACTTTTTAGAAAATCAATAATGAAAAAAAACCCTAGAGATCTAGCTCCAAGGAAAAATGAAGTGAACATTGCTGATCGGCAAACAATTTAACATAAATTTAGCACATTTCAGATTCCTTTAACCCTTTCAGGGGCAAAGCATTTTCAATGCTAAAGTGTAGAATAAATGAATGGCACCGGAATTTACCAACAAATTTAATTAGAAATAAGAGAAGGGATATATTTTACTTTCATACTAAATGGAAAATATTTCACCAAAATGCAGGTGCCAATGTGGCGTTTGGGAATTAAAATTAAGTGGTTTCATAAACATACCACCACCACTGAAATGGTCAAAAGGAAAACTAATAACTCTATCATTTTGATAAGTAAAATCGGGTAGATTTAACTTTTTTTCAATTTGTCCTTCGTAAATTATAGAAACATTTTCCCTTTCAGGCCATTTAATCTTTTTCCCTTCTACATGGCGAGCAAAGCAAAGTAACCATCTGTCACCGCACTGCTTTTCTATGTAACCTACATAATATCTAAGAACAATCTCTTTGTTCTTCCTTACCAATTTTAGTAGCTCTTGCTGTAAAACAATAATGAATATTACAGTCCTATATTAGTTTGCAAACTTAAAAAAACTATTAAATTTCAAATACACAAGTGTATCATTTCTCCCCAGTACTAATGTATCATTTCTCCCTATTATGCCTTATTGGATTTTCAATCACTTTGTACAAATGCATTTGCAAAATGGTAATATACTTTCTAGTAAAACTAATCCAAACAATGTGCTTTATAAATAAAAGAAAATTACAAGATATTATCTTCAAAATAATAAGAGTTATGAAAGGAAATCAGTCAATGAAAAGATTTACATTGACATTCCCAAAACCTTCAAAATTAAAAGAAAAGAAAAGTTGTCAGTTCTTCACTGATTAATCCAGCTAATGATGGTTTTAGCAAATAAAAGAAGCCTTTACATGTGTTAGATCGGCTGTTAATGCCATTTGTTGAGAAAAATTGTCAGTGTATCAACCCTCCCTATGTAACAAACCTCCCCTACCTCCCCTATATAACGTATAAAATGACTGATGTATTAAATAAGCGAGTATAAAAATGATTACATATTCTCGAGTCTTCAGTAATATTGGGGGGGGGAGGGGGGGATTTCATCGAGAGAAAATATTTACAGTTTAAAAATGTTTTAGTGACAATTGCTATATTTTTGCAAATTTTTCAAATCCTAAAGTCAACATATTTGTATTAGTGGTGAATTGTTTCAAGCATTTAAAGTATTTGTTGCAGTACAGTATACCCAATATAAATATACGAACCATTATTGGTATTTCCATTTAAATATTCCAGAGAAGTGGAATATTGCAAAAATATTGATCCGTAATGAAACCAATGTAACCACTGCGGTACTAAAACAATATTTAAATATCTAAAGAAATTTATCACAAGACACAAAATTATTATAAAATCAATTACAAAATGAACTGCAGATTTAAAAGAAAAAAATAGTTGGAACTATTTTTTTTTTTTTTTTATATTTAATAAAGTTGTCTTTTTTTCTGGATAAAAATAGACATTTACACAGGACAACCAGAACAAAAATGTCATTATGCCAGGCTATAAAATCATCACGATTAATATACTTGCACTAGTGGCACTTTATATCAAGTTTTTAAAATTTTGAGCAATAACTAGTTTTGGTGCGCATTTTAATGCATTTTCCTAAAATTGCAATATTGCTACAATATTACGCCCCAATAAAACCTATATGACCAAATATGACCAAATAATATTCAAATTATTAATCAAATTTGCGACAGAAAACAAAACTATTGCTGAATCAAATGAAAAAACCTCAGCTGCAATAGAAAAAATAGTTAGAACTTGAAAATTTTAAATTTATTCTTCAGACTAAAGATACCACACTGACTCTCCAAATGCAAATTGCGTTGTTATGTACTTTAATCAGATCGATTAATACACCTGTACTAGTGCCACTTCATTTCAAATATTGTATATGTAGATATTTTACCAATATTGGTATGCCATTTAAAGTACTTCTAAAAAGTGTAATATTGATTTAACATTGCGTCGCAATAAAACAAATCTGACCACTATGCTACTAGAATAATATTTAAATTATAATTATATTTTCCTGCTTAATGATAGATTATTGACTGTGAGGACGAAAATTTTGTTATACTATATTCTGAATATATTATGATCAACATAAAATGTTTTTAAAGGACTTGATTTTAAAATTGTATCATAGATATTGTGTTATAAGTATCAAACTTATAATCTGTGTATATTACAACGTCTCTAGATACAAATTTTGTTTCGGAATATTCTCCTCGAAAGGATATTTTTTGATAGATTAGATGCAGAATACGAATGTAATCCAATCTTCTAAAACAGTCTACCCGGGAATATTTAATATGATTAAATATGACATTGATGGATTATTGTTATTCGATCTATATATTTCTATTTTCTATGGCATTTTACAATCAAAACTACATTAAATAAAAAGATTTCCCTATAAGATAAAGATTTTTTTTAATATATAATGATTCTCAAACATCTGCTAAAATGTTTTTATCAATTGATTACATAATTTCTTTTAAGATTGAATCATGTTAAATTCCATTAACTTATTAATCATAGCAACGTCATTAAAGATAAGATTTTTCAAACAATAAAACTTAATGAATAGCTTTGTTGATCGACAGAGTTTAAAATTTCTGATTATGATACATGTTTAACTAATAATGTAGTAATTTATTTTCAAATATTCGTATTGCCAATCAAATAACGTGCATAACTTTATGATACCATTTGTTTTTAATAAAGCCTACTTATATCAGCCAAGGATAATTTTCAATGTATAGTAACATGATAAAAATCTGTCTCGTTGTGTCGCATAAAATTATCTCTTGATAACTTGTAGGATTGTTGCTGCTATCTTTTAAAAATCATAAGTACTTACTTATTGAGAAGTGTCATTGGGACTGAAATTGAATATTGTATTTCAGAGCTGTATTTTGTATTAATAGCTTAAAAGGAAGCTTTTTCGAGATATGTTTTAGGTAGATTTCGTATTAAATACTACCTATTACATTCTCCCGTGTGTTGGAATTTCTGATTTTTTTTTTCAGATCTACATCGATCATGACCCCTAGAACCCAAAACCACCTTCAGTAAATATATATATATATATATATTCGTTAATGGGCAAAATCGGGCAAAGGGGATGGAAATAGGGAGTGGTTTTGTTAAAACAGAAAAAAACACATCACTTCTTAATTTTTTACATATTAAATCAATTTCAAGTTTTTATTACTTCTAATAATAAGGCCAACAATTTATGTATCCCAGACTTTTGATAAAATAAAAAATGGGCTCAAGGGGCGCAAAAATAGGGTTTTAGGGTGGGAAAAAATCATAACTTCGTCTTTCTCAAGACATCAAACCCAATTAAATTTATTATAAAACTTCTTATCTACAACTTTTATAATGACAAGTTTTTGATAGGACCAATTCCTACCGCAACAGAAAAAAAGGGGGGGGGGTGAAGAAGAAAGAAATCCTAACTTCGTCAATTCACAATATATAAAATCCGCATAAATTAATTATATATCTTCTTAATATTACCCTACAGCAGTTATATTGACAAGTTTGGATAGTGCCAATTCTTGCAGCAAAAACAAATTAAAAGTACATAGCCGTTGAAGATAAAGATCATCGCATTAAGGGTGTATTCTAATCCAAACTGCTTGTTTTGTGACTCATTTTAAAATTCATTTTTGCTCTCATCGCATCCAATTGGAAGATTCTCTTATTCAGAAACAATATAATGTACCGTAATGGTTTATTTATTTATTTATTTATTTTTAGAGGCAGAATGTATTTCAAAAAATAATATCAAAGTGGGCATTTTGAACCGAATTTCCCGAAGCAATTGTATTGGAAACGAAAAGTATGGCCTTACTGAGAAAATAATTGTTTATAAATGAAGTTTTAATCAATGGAATGAAAAATAAATACACAGGTTGCTTATAGATCTCTTCAAAAATCACATCAGCATGTTTCATATTTTTCCTTTTAAAAATGAATCTGAAAATGAGTCACAAAATTTTGAGTTGGTGAGCATGGAAAAGTAGTTTTTTGAATACCGCCTTAACAGGATTCTGATAAAACCATCTCTAATATAAAAATGAAATAGAAACTCGTCAAAAGCGGTCAGATAAAATTGTTAAAGGGGGGGGGGGGGGGTATTTCTAATCATGATTTAGTTTTTGTTGTTGAAATTAACACTTAACTTCGAAATCTACCTGCGCCTATAAGCCGAGCCGGCAGGGTTTTTTTTTTTTTTTTTTTTTAATTCCAAGGTTGATGTTTGTTTATTGAAGTATAATTGTCACTTTCAAACCGTCCGTGGTTTTCATGCTTATCTTTAGACTCGGTTCATAAATTTCACTCAATTATTTTTATATGAAGGAAAAAACTTATTGGTACTCCCTCGTAAGCTTATCAACATATAAATGATGTCTTAGGGTAAATTAATCTATATTTTTGCGTCTGCATATCTTTACACACTTTTGTCTTATTTATCTATCATTTTATTTTTATACGTTTACTAATTTTTTTATCGGAACATATTTCCATTTAAATATGTATATACCATTAATGACAAAGAAATGAAGATGATAGAAGGAAAATTCAAGTTCTTCCTGCGATATTTCGAAACTTAATACAAAATCAACTGCAGTTTATAAGAGTATTATAAACTAATTTGTTTCTATAATCGATTTCAAAATTTACACATAATCACACATTTATCAAAATTACTCCAAAAGTATACACATAGCCAAACACTGTGTACATTTTATAGATATACAGTAGATTTTCGTTACAATGAACTCCACGGGATCACTAAAATATTTCGTTGTAACGGAATTGCTCTTATTTCACTGGAGCATTACATATACACGTAAACTAATTATGTAAGTTAAATTTACCTTTCATTATAGATTACTTTTTTATTGAATTACTTATTTTAATGAAAGACTACTTAAATTAACGTAAAAAAAGTTACTAAAAATTCAACATTAAAAATACAAAATTACGGATTAACCTTTATTTAGTAGAACATTATTGCAGAATATCTGTGATTTTAGTTTGTACAAATGAATGTGTAGTTGATAATGAATAAAACGTGTGCAATGAAGAATGTGAGACAATACCTCTTCTGGAACATTCTTTTGATGAGAAACAAAAGCATGCATTTCCTCCAAGCATGAGAGAGCTTCCGAAGCGGTAACTTTTGAATCGTCGATAGCATCAATATCGTCATCACTGCTTTCGTCATTTTGTGGGTCTAATTCTGTTTTAATGGGCAAGATGATATCTTCATTTGATACTTCAGTGCATGTTTGAATATAGTCTTCCACAGATAAGAAATTCTCTAAATCCACCTGATCAGGGATTTATGTTAATATTCTAGCAGCCTTCCAAATTGAGTTTAACTCAGAAGACTCATACAAATCTAAATTTTCTGATTCATTTTTTTTTGTCTCAGTTAACCAGGCATGTTTCCAACAGTTAGAAATTGTTTTCTGGCTAATTTCTTGCTATGAACAAGAGATCATTTCAATAGTTTCTTTGAGATTTATTTTTGGCCTTTCGTCATTTTCTAAGCCGCAAATATATATATATATATTAATCAAATAAGTTCTGTAGCGGGAGCTTACAGCACGGATGATGCCTTGTTCTATAGACTGTAGAATAGAAGTGCAATTCGGCGGAAATAACTCAACTTGGATGCAATCCAATTTGAGGGACTTTTATGAGGCATGCAATTATCAATCAGAAGAAATTTTTTTCTTTTTTTAGCTTTCATTTCTTTGTCAAATTGCTCTAGCCAATCACTAAAGATATCTTGTGTCATCCATGCCTTCTTATTGAATTTATAATAGAAAGGCAATGAATGACACTTCTTAATGTAACGGGACTTGACAGAGTGACCAACAATTAATATCTTTCTCTTCTCGGTTCCAGATTTGTTACAACAAAATAGTACTGTAATTCGTTGCTTTTAAGTTTTTCCTCGAATGCATTTGTCACCTTTAAATGTTAATGTTTTTCTCGTTTCAAGTTGATAAAATATTCTAGCTTCATCAGCATTGAAAACATCATTGGAGCTGTAAGTCTTTAAAAGGGCAGCTACTTCTCCAGCTCTCCATTCTTTTACAGTCATTGTAGGTACATCACTTGCTTCGCCGCAAATTGATTTCATTACAATTCCATAGCAAGTACGAATATATGTACAATGCGTGAACGAACATCTTCGAACCATTTGAATACGGCTTTATCGACAACTTGAAATTGGGACTGTCGCATTCGTTTACTATGGAAACCAATGCTTGCATTTTGGAATTATCTCTCAATCTTTTCTTTAACATTTATAATTGTAGATAAAGTGCACGGTGTTATCCCTTATTTTTTTGGCCACATCCCTTTTCTGGAATCCTTTATCAATCTCAGAAATTATAGCTTTCTTTTCTTTCAACGAAAATTGTTTTCGTTTCACACAAGCCATTTTATCAACGAACGAAGCAAGAAAGGCACTGCAACAGCTACTGGCAATAGAGATATCCCAGAACAAGTGAAAACACTCCTTTCACAGTGAAGTCCACCTGCCTTCTGTCATGTTATCATTTTGAAGCGTGCGTGTGGGCTAATGAAAGAAAAGTAATTCAGGAAAAGAAGTAGACGAAAGTAAAAAAAGTCCTTCCGGCCAGTGCCGGGAGGAAGAGGTAGTTTTCATATTACTTATTTTTAAAAAGCCAGCTTATATTATTCAAACACACGAAGCTCAATTTAGTGAAAACCGATTATGGGAGATTCAATACTAATTTTTATCAATACTAAATCATTATGAATGAGAATTTCATGAAATTAGTCAGCTTTATCCAAGCTGTTTTTATTTAAATTAACTTATATTTGCCTGCCAAATTCGGCGATATCTTGAAGTGCCTGCCATTTTAAGACAACATATTGGATGAGGCTAACCAGTGAACTTGGTCGAGACCTTAGTAATCCCTGTGCGCATGCTCACTCACATTGGAATCGGTTGATATATTACGAGAGCTGTCGCAGGCAAAAATAAAATTTTTCAAAATGTCACCCACATTAGAAATTGAAACTACAATCCATTTTTTAAGATAAAGACAAAACAAACAATGCACCAAAATCCTTATATCAAGGTCAAATATTTACAAAAGAAACCTTTTTCAATTTGTAATTTTTTTTTTCACCTCACTTTGAGACCGATGTCAGACGATAATACCTAAACAAAAAAGCAGCAAAAATGACGCCCGTCTGACATTGGTATAAATATGATTTTTTTTAATTTAATGGCCGCCATTTTGAAACAAGATCGCTGATGAAGCTGGCCAGCTAACTTGGTCGAGACATTACGATATACTATCCACATGCCTTCTTACATCGAAATTGGCAAATACTCGTGTTATCGCGTGACAAATACAAAATCGTTTCAAAATGTTAGCCATGCATAGAACTTCAAAGTGCCATAATTCAACCATTTTTTAAGATATAGACAAAACAAAAAATTCTCCGGAATCTTTGTATCTAGGTCAAACACATAAAAGAAAATATTTTTCATTTTCCAATTTTTTGATACCTCATTTTAAATTTTAAATTTATTTATTTTTTTAAATGGCAGCCTTCTTGGAACAAGATGGCAAATGAAGCTGGACAACGAGCTCGGACGAGACATTGCTATGTAGTATGTAAACAGGAAGTTACATCCAAATTGGATGTAAATACGCCTGTTATTACGTGACAAAATTTAGGTCGTTTAAAATGTCAGCCACAATAGAAATTCAAAATGCTAAAACTCATCCATTTTTTTAGATATAGACGAAACAACAACTGTTCCGGAATCTTTGTATTAAGGTGAAATACATACGAAAAAAAATTTTTCGTTTTCCAATTGTTAAACAAGATGACGGATGAAGCTGGCGAACGAACTCGGTCGAGATATTGGTATGTAATATGTAGACACCAAGGTACAATCAAATCGGTTCATAAATACGCCTGTTATCACGTGACAGAAAACAGGTCGTTTCAAAATGTCAGTCATGCTAGAAATTCAAAGTGCTATAACTCAGCCATTTTTTAACATATAGACGAAACAAAAACTGCTCCGGAATCTTTGTATCAAGGTCAAACACATACGAAAAAATATTTTTCAATTTTCAGTTTTTTAGTACCACATTTCAAAATTTCATTTAAAAAAAATTAAATGGCCGCCATTTTGAAACAAGATGCGGATGAAGCTGGCCAACGAACTCGGTCGAGACATTAGTATGTACTATGTAAACACGAAGTTACATCCAATCCGGTTCATAAATACGAGAATTTCAGTGTGACAAAGGTCATATATATATATATATATATATCACATTTGAACGGAATGTGGTTTCGGCGTCTGGGGGTCATGATCGATGAAAATATACCCACATTTTTTGAAATCGCTTTCCTCCAAATGGCTGCAGTAGGAAAATTTTTGTAATGAAAGCTACCTAATAAAAAAGGGGAGAAAAAGCTGAAATAGCACCTGTCCCTAAAACACGAGATTTTTCCTTGTAATGGAATTTGTTGTAACGGAAATCTACTGTAGATATTTTTTGTAAGCTATTGTCATAGTTGTTTTTCATTTTTAGGATTAGATTAAGCTTTTATTTTATAAACTAGGGGGCTCGGCCCCCTACGAGCTACGCTCGCCAACCCCCGTCCAGACACCGTAGACTCTAAATGCACGCTAATTTGATCGGCTTTAAAAAGATTTCGAAAGATTGAATTACAATTTAAAAAACAGTGGCGATCTCTCTATAAACGGATTTCTATTCATTTCTCTTTGATTGGGGAATTTTAACGCCAAATCCGTTGCTGTACTACTTGATTATCTCGTCGATCAATTTTGCGAAATTATATAAATCGCCAAATTATACAAATTGACATAATTTTTATTTTAAATAACGAAAAAACAAATAAATTAGTACAACATTAATAAAAATACAAATAAAACGTCGAAATAAAAATAACTTGATGACGTAGACACGTGTAACAACATTTCAAAATAAGCTAATATAAAAGGAATTAAGTAAACAGAGTCTTTGTCTCCCGGTATTTTTTAACAAAGTGAAAAGAAAGTTCTTTTAAATGAGACATTTTAAATTAATCGTTTTTAATCTGACGTAATTTTGACCAAACTATTCTTTCTCTTTTTAATATTCACGTGAAAATACTTGTGTTAGAAATTAAATATTATTTGCGCTTTCCTAACAAAAATAGTTGAAAAGTATCCTCTTAAAATATCAAATAAATGTCTAGCGCAATTTCTAAATGTAAACCGTTTTGCAATATTATCTTGTGTTCATTTTATGTAATAACTAATGTGACGTAAATATGACCTAATTTCTCCTATTTAAGACTTCTCTTCTAACGCATGTTAATAAATTTATTGCTTTACAAATTCCTTTCTCTCTTAAAATTCACGTGTAATTATAGTTTTTATGACAATTTTTAATAAGTTCCTGCTTTTTGTACATAATTATTTAATTCTAATTCCAAATGTTTTTTTCTGTTTATAATAGTCACGTGTAAATAAATTTTTAATTTATTTACATGTATAATTTTTTTTTTTTTTTTTTTTTTTTTTTTTTTTTTTTTTTTTTTTTTTTTTTTTAAAGCAAACATTATTGCTTCCGCTGTTTATACAGTTGGCAACAGTTTAAATTAATATCACTTTCTAAAATCTGTTAAAAATATCTCTAGAAATGCTGAAAATCTGAATTTAAAATAGAAATAAAACCTCAAAAAATTAGTCAAAATAAAAAAATTAATGCAATCTGCACTCCGGCAAATTCTAACGCATAAAATGATCTAAAAATGATTAAATTCCTATGAACAGTTTTTGCTCCTATAAAACTTTTTTAGTGGAACGATTTTGTCCAACTTTAAGATTAAATATCTCTTAAAATAATTCTTCGATCTGAAAACTGTCTGCATCAGCGTGTTTATCAAACATTTCTGTATAATACTACCGATTTTCATATTTTTGTATGCATTATTTTTCTTAATATTAACGAAGAAAGACCTCCGGTCACAAAAAATTCAAAACCGGCGGCGGCGGCGGCGGCGGTGACAGCGGTAGTTACTTTTTTTTTAGAATAGAGAGATATTTAAGCAAATTTTCTTTTTTAGTTAGTTATACAAGTATAAAGAAAATATAAGATGGAAATTATCCAAGTTTATGCACAATGCAAACTGATGATGATGTTGAGGAGATTTTTGAAGAAGTAGCTTCAATTAATGCTCGCGATTATACGTAGAATGCGTATACAAAATATACATAGAGAACCGTTTTTACAATATTATACCTATCGAAAATCCGAATCGATATAATACGTTTTATACGTATTATACGTATAATCGCGAGCACTAGCTTCAATAAGTCAGAACATTATTTTATGGCATGAGCTGAAGAATGTGGGAAAAACACAGTGAAAAATTTTGAAAATATCGAAAAACAACAACCAACTTTTCCATCGCAAAATGTTTTTTAAAGTAAAAACAAATTATTTTCTACATATTATGAAATTTCCCAGCGATTGGAATCGCATATGATGATATATTGGATGCATGTAGCTAGGAACAACAAAAAATCCAGTCATGATGACATTGCAGAATTACAAGTTTAATGGCTTTCTTTATGTCAGAGTCTTTTAGAGATTTTGACGTGTATTCCTAGAATTTTAAACACCCTAATAATAGAAAATCCCTGCCGGCTTGCCCTGCAGGCACTGGTAGACTTCGAAATTAAGTACTAATTTCACCAACAAAAACTAAATCAAGATTCGAGATAAACTCTGTAAAACAATTTTATCTGGCCGCTTTTCACGAGTTTTTAATTTCATTTTTGTGTAAGAGTTGGGTTTTGTCAGAATCACGTTCATACAATGATTTTTTGTAACCCCTATTTTGTCATCCCTTGAGAATAATTTTATTAATATCCTCCATTAGTAGAGTTCATCTTATCAAAAACTTGTTACTACAAAAGTTATAGCTAATATTAAGATGATTTACATAATAAATTTAAACCATGTAGTGGTTGTTTCATTAAAGGAACCACACACTATATTTTAAATACTGACGTTCTTTATATTTAGACACGCACGCGTTTAATAATGAAAACACTATATACTGCATATCTGGGCGGGGGGAATAAAAATTTTCATCACAATAATGATACTTTTTTTTAACGCCTTAGTGGCGGATTAACGGAGATGAGAATTTTTCCCCTTCTACACCCCCTATTTTTATTTTTTTATTTTTTTTTCCTTTTTTGTGAGTGGCTTTTATCAAAAACCGGTCAGTATATAAGTTGTAGATAATATTAAGGAGAAGTATAATAAATTTAAGCGAATTTGATATATTCTGAATTGGTGAAGTTATGATTTTTTTTTCTTCTTAAGAATCTATTTTTCACATTTGAGGCCATTATTAATTATATCAAAAATTACCATACATGAATTTCTGGCTCTTTTCCTAGAAGTATTAATAACTTTAAACTGATTCGATATGTATCATAATTGAGAAGATTTGGAATTTTTTCTGTTTACACAAAAACACTCTCCTTTTGCACACCCATCGTCCGATTTTATCCATTAACAAACTTGACCGATATTTTCTGCACTTGATTTTATGTTTTAATTTAGTATAAATTTGTGCAGAATTATGGAAGTTACCGTGTTCATAAAAAGATTAATATATATATATATATATATATATATATATATATTAATCTATATAGAACTGGGGGTGGTTTTGTGTTCTAGTGTTTAAGAAATTCCAACATCGGGAAGAATGTAATTGGTAGTGCTCCTTATAAATCTACCTAAAACCAGGTAGACGTGTATTTTAGTTACCCTCCTAAGGTCGCAAAAGCATGCCGGTCGGAAATGCCGGTAAATGGCAACTTCGCTACTCTGTTATTGCAGGAAAAATGGCATTGCTTGCTTTCTTTTGTGGTGCCAATTCCACTGCTAAAATTTTATTTAAAGGCTTTTATCGTTTTTCACAGTACAGTACATTTTATGATTGAAAACACTGTGCGTTGACATTTGAAAATTTTTAATATTTTTCATTGTAGTCATAATGTGTAGAGTCGCTGCCATCGAAATACTCGAGACCAGAGGACACGAGTGTGACGTCATCACTGATCGACTGGAATTCACACCGAAAATTTTTGAATAGCAATTTTCTTTTTTTTTTATTTCTGAAATATAAATTTAATACCACCTTTCTCAAAATGCATTTTTATATATTTTAACTTTTATTTTTAATAAAACCTTATTACGTAATATTTATACTACAACTAGACTACAGCTCCCCAAAATTGAAAACACTGTTACGCGACTGTTATATCATCTTATAAAACAATAATATCTATTTAAATTTACTGCTGATAATGTTATTAATGTTTTACAAGGTGATATATATTCCACAAAAAAAAAACAAAAGAAAATTTTGATTAAAAGTTTTCTGCTGTGAATACCAACACTAGTGAGAATTCGGTTGATTTGTGAGGACGTCAGAATCGTGTTCTCTGGCCTTGATTATTTTGAGGGCAGCAGTAGAGTTCGATTGTTGTTCTTAATATAATTCTGGAGCCCAGGCCATAAAATACGCCCATCCCAAGTGACATCTCGATTCCTTAAATGGTATCGTCACTTGAAGCTGAAATATCGGCATTGATTTGTTTTTATGCTAATCCTTTATTTAATACAAATATCCTGTATTCATAAATAGGCAATATTTTGCTACAAAAAAAACAGGTGTTTTGTTTTTGGTTTTTCACCATAATGGTTTTCATAAAGTGTTTTAACGAGATACATGTTTTTCAAAGCACTGGAAGGATGTAACTGATATAAAATTAACAACATTCTTTGAAAGAAGTCGATAAAGCAAAATATTCAACATAGCAGTTGAATGAATATGTTAGAGGAACAATGAAGGACGATAAACATGAGATCTTGTTTACGAGATATAAAAATAATAAAGACATATCCTTTGAATGCTATAAAGAATTCTTAAAATTTATTATAATTTTTTCGGAGATCAAGCACCTCAATAAGTATGTTTCCGTTACCTGTAGCGTATAATTTAAAGAGACAGTCAAACGGCTCTAATGCATGAAAAAGTATTTTTCAATATAGAAAACTTTCTAAAACGATTTTATTGTTTTATACTATAACTTTTCAATTTAGAACTATTTTCAGCGGCTGCAAACACAGTCAAAGCTCTTCTATAAAAAAAACAATTTCTCCGAAAAGCTGGTTGCTAACAAAAATGAAAAGAAATTAATTAAAAAAATAACAGCAAAAATGTTTTTAATACTTTATCGTACCTCGAAAAAGAAAGCCCTACCAATATTTTACTAATGAATATGTGTTGAATATAGAAGAATCTAGCAAAGAAAATTGTATCGAATTTAGAAGCTAATAAAGCTTTCGACTTAAAAAATGAATGTTAACTAAAATAAAATTGTCCAAAAAAAAAAAAAATTCTTGAAATACAACACGAGAAAATCGACTGGATTAATTGCAAGTATGCAAATTAAGAAAGATTTTTGCAACTCGATCACGTGCACTTGTAAAAGGAAAAAAATATATTTAATATTAAAATTAATAATACAAGCTGTGGCTCATTAATAATATGTCTTATCGCAAAAACATTCTAGTAGTGAGAAAAAAAATTACCGTCTTGCTCCCGCCGGATGTAATGCATATCTAACAGCGTTCACAAAAGTATTGGAAACTTCTTGAACAGCCCTCCTGTAGTAATGCTTTTCCGTGGCAACAGAATCTTGGATATCGGATTTTTTTTTTAATCAGGAAAAAGTCTGGTAGTGAAAGATCAAGATACTACGATGGGTAAAACAACTCATTTATCTTATTCAAGGCAAGGAATCGTTTCACAGAAATTTTTGGACAGCATCATTTTGGACTTGTGTACAGTGGCGGCTCGTGTCTTATTTAAAGAGGGTTCACAATCATATTATAAAATTTATGAAAATAAAAATTTTACGTAGGAAGTAACATATCAGTTAGTATATCTTTGTGCACTACTGGATTCAGAATAATTTTTCTCTGGATGGAATTTTCTGTTCCAAGGAGGACAATGTGGATTTCGGAAAGGGCGGGGGGTTCAATGGGGAAAATCCTTTTTTCCAAAAAACGTCCTCACATATATCCCCTGCATTCATCCCTGAATTTTTGTCTTTCTAAGTCAATAATTGTGTATGTACAGTAAAACTCTGATTATCGGAACTCCAAGTAACCGAACTTCCAATTATCCGAACAGCCTATTTCTCTCAAAAAAATTTTTTCATGTTTATGAGATTGTGGATGAAATTTAAGATGAAAGAGAAATTGAAGAAATTGAAGAAATGAAAACGAATGCTCTGAAATTACCCAGGTCCATCACATAACTTAGTCTTTGAATGTTTGGAAACAGATATGAAATGGCTCGAACGGCAGAGAAACTCAAATCCTATTCGACTAACGTATTTATGAAGAATTCGAGATATGGCAGCATTGGAAAGAACGTCTTCTTTGAAGCAAGCACCAATCGAAAGCCTTTTTGCTTAAATTATAATCTCTGGCTTTCAGAAAATGATAAAAAGGGGAAAAGAAAATTTAAATGATAAAAAAGTAAACAAAAAAAAACAGTTTTTAAACACGCTAGCACTAACTGGTGCTGTAAGTCCTAAGCCTGGAAAAGTGTGAAAGATTTAATATAGTCAGGAGCATCCCTTAAACTGTCTGTTCATTTATACGAACTGCGGTCGGTCCCATCTTGTCCGGATAATCGTCGCTCTACTATACATAAAGATTTGTTTCATTCTTTTTTTTTTTTTTTTTTTTTTTTTTTTTTTTTTTTTTACATTTAAACAAAATGCACCCTCGAGATGTTGGCGAATACCTATCTTCCCTATAGCTAGCTAAATTCTAATGTAAAATTTAATTCAGATTGTGAGAACCTATCTCACTTTATTTCTTCAGTTAGATGTGATAAATCAGCTACACTGTATTTCACCCAGCTTGAAAGAGCGTTTAGTTTTGCAAATAAAAGATAGGGAAAACAAAGCAGTATATTTGTTAATTCACAAATTCACATCCGCAAATCCATTGACATTTGTCATATTAATCAGGTTTAAATTTTCTTTTGAAATTTCTAGTTTTAGATTTCGTCACTTGGATAACAATTAAAAAATGTTTTGGTTTGCGCAATTTCATTTCAATTTTCCTTTCCAATGGGAAACAATGAAAAATGCCGTTTCTTTAATTCCGAAATATTGATTTTACTAACTTCCATTTTAAATGTCTGTAACTACTTCTTTTACATAATAATAAAAAAGAAAGGTAGAACAAAGCAAACAGAGAGATTAACAATGACCTGAGCGATGAGTCTCTAATCCTCTTCTTTTCCCGGTATCGTCTGCATAAGCCCAATTTTGTACAGCACATTTCTGGTCGCACGTGCTAACGTGAAAACACTTGGCTTGGAGTGTTGAAAGCTTTCCAATTTTCTTAAGTAATGCTTTGTTATGGATGTTTCTAAAAAAAAATAGAAAAGTGTGTGTGTGTGTGGGGGGGGGGGGGGGGTGAGGCGTACGTGAATATTACTCGATTTGGGCATTGAAAAAAAAAACAATAGAAATCTTTTATAATTATATTATTTATTTTGTTAAATTATTTCTTCATTTTTCTTTGAGGGTTCACATAGCTCCAATGGAAGAGCCGCCGCTGCTTGTGTATCACATGTATGATCTCGTAGCAGTAAATTACGGCTGTACTTTACGAATACCAAGAGGCCCTTGAGCAGAATATCACTTGAAATCTCTGCTCATTGAAGCTATGCTGCAACAACTATTAGGTTGTTACTATTGCTTGAAGAAACAACTATGGAGAAATTTTGAAAACAATGTGTAAAATTTACATAAGACAGGGAAGAATGTAATGCGCATGGGTCAGCTCATTGAGCAGCTAACATTTTCTGAAAGAAGGAGCGATACCAATTACTTATCGGCCACACCTGGTTGTTGTCAGTGGTACAGCAGAAAATGGCGTATAAATAATTGAATATATAAATTCTCACATTACGACAGATGAATACGAAAAAAAAAAAAGCCCTGGAGGATATTCCAAGAAATATGCTACTTACAATAGGAAGATTTTACATAAACCATACAATTTAAATATCCTTTTATTGGTTATAATTTGTATAATTGTCAGTTACATAACGTTTTAAATAATCAAATTCCTTATTTTACTTGATTATGAAATTTATGCAATAAGTATTGCACGGAATAATGTATGAGTCCATAATTAGGGATTTCAAAATAAAATAATAATTTACAAAACTGTTAACGTCTTTGCGGCACGTGTTCGTCATGTCCAAATGAGTTTTAACCTTTAACCTGTAGCATTTTAATATATTGTAACCTATGTAAATGGGGCTGCAATTTTATATAAAAAAGGAGATTTACATATAAATGTGACCCGCCCTAACATATACATTAAACACATTTTAGTACGATTAAAACATTATGGTAAAAATTGTTAAAATCTGCCCACATCTGTTATTAAGTTATCGAATTATTTATGTCTACAAATTCAGTTTAAGAATTTATGTTTAAAAAATTACGTTATTTTTTTCTTTTGCTAAACTTATATAAAATAATATCCTTTAATAAATTTGAAAAACCATTGTCTTAAAATTTCATAAATTTAGCTTTTGCTGCATTAAAGCAAATTCAATATATAATCAATAAACTTTATTCCAAACTTTCCTTATACATTGTTCCAGTTTAATACAGTTAACATTAAACAGGAAATGTGTTACATAAGATGATTTTTTAGACGCAGGGATAAACATGCCGAAAAGGTTTCACGGTCAAATGACAAGAATATCAGGAGGTTCAAATTTTCGAGATAAGATGTGTTATGGTAATGTCACATGGATTGAAACGGCAATAGATACAACTACGTAACATATACTTTAGAAATATACATGACGTTTATTACTTTCTTCTCCCCGGTTTTCTATGCTGTGATATGTTTTGAAAAACACGAAATAATTCAGCCCTTTTGTATGTAACGTGTTTGCCTTTCAGATTTATTGAATCCGTTTCCTTTTTATAATAATCACACACACACACACACACACACATATATATATATATATATATATATATATATATATATATATATTGACTTTTAAGGGAAAAAATATACAGAAATAGAATTATATCCATTTTATTCTAAAAATTTAGTTCATAAAGACATATTCTGACTCGGAATTTATTCTTTTTAAACTTTTAGATGAAAAATATAGTTTAATAATCCATATGTAAATTTACAAAAAGATACATTTATATTTTTAAAGTGAACACAAATTCTTTTGTTTCTGAATTATAAAAGTAATTTCACAAATTAATATCTTAATAGTGCATTTCATAATGCATTTTTTTTACATTATAAAAAGTACATGAAAAATAATCCCGTTACAAATGTATATTTGAACGGTGACACTGTTCGAATAATAATAATAAAGATTATTTGAAATTTTGAATTGCAAAAAGGAAATATAAACTAGAAAATAATCTTACGAGAAGCATAGAATATGAAACATTTTCAACACATTCAAAATTTCACAGTTTAAAAAGGAGAGATGATGTATATGTAAACTATTTGGAAATTGCATAACATATTTGAGAACTCAGCAAGTACAATTAATAGTCTGAAAAATATCCAAATTATGTTGTGCAGTTTTGTATATGAACTGTAGCTTGTATAGATACTACGTAGAAATAAGACAAAACTTTAGTTGCAATTTCCGTGAATGAACTTAATCATTCTAGAGATAGTTTTCGTAACCCCGTATGTGATTGATAGAATATACACACACGAAGTAATATAAAAAAAAAAGCTTAATTTTAAAATACATTCAGCGACTGAAAACGGACTTCCAGCATTTATTTTTGATATGCTGTAAGAGAACTATTTTCTGTGCCTCTGTAAATGAACAACGGGTGCAATGAATTATTCCCTATTTTACAGTAAGTATCGCTTAATGCTATTGATACACATGTAAAATGTTGTTTATGTTAAACATTTCTGTAATCAAAAATACCATATTTTTGAAAATCACATGAATGTTAAAAAGCATCACAATGGGCATTTTTATTCTAACATACACTATTACATAGCATTTACAATTTTATAAGACTATTTTTATACGAAGGCTGTTCAATAAAGAATTTTCATATTTTTTTAGATCAACATATCCTAACTCGTCTAAATTTTAATGGTGCTTTTCAATGTAGTTCATGTAAAATGTAATGCACATGTCCTACAATTTTTCACACTTCAAAGACATGCTGAAAACCACTTTTTAAGGGGGCCATGGAACTTTTTTTATGCAAATACCGACCCAGAAATCGAAAATTATTTTTTTGGATGTTATAATTCTCTAGTTTGTTCTTTGCCATTTGAAAAAAAAAACCAGTATACATATACGATTATTTTTGGAAAAGTTACAAACGTTTGAATTTTGTACGTAAAATATTTTTCTGGCCCTTTAATATACTTTAAATCTGTTTTTCTCAAAACTGATTATTCAACTTTTTAGGGTTCCGTACTTAAAAAGTAAACACGGAACCATTATAAGATCACTCCTGTGTATGTCTGTCTGTCACAACCCATTTACTCGTAAACTATGCAACTTGGAAAGTTCAAATTGGGGGAAGTAATAAAGATTATTGACCCACATATTTACAGATTAATAAATATTCATAAATATATTTAGGGAAAATATACAGGGGCTAATTACGTTACTTTAAAAAAATCTTTTCTTTGTATATCGTGTGAAAGCTTTCGTAAAGCTGAAATCAAAAATATATTTAATTTAATTTTAGGTATTATATTTTCAAAGTTATGGTGGAAAATGTCGTGCAAAAATATGTCCCCCCCCATCTAATTCCGAATCTATTGAAACTAAAATTATGAAAAAATTAGAGGTAGTAGACATTAATTTGAACCTTTCAGGAAAATTATAGCGATTACCTTAGATCGCATAGTTTTTGAGAAAATCGCATTTTTCCGTTGCACTCAAATTTCGATTTACGGGCTTCAGCAAAAGTGTTCAGCAGAGTTAGAGGTACCTATCTTAGCAAAATTATAAAAGCATTGCTAATCATGAATTTCGGAAAAAATCGTCCGTAATTAGTCGAGATATTAACCCTTAAAAACACGGACGGTTTGGACATACATAAGGACAAGGACAGCGTACTCTATGCTCCATCGGCTTTTAAAGACTAGATAACAAATTTTAAGGATATATTTATGTAATGCAAGGCCTAGTAGCAGTATAAAAGCAATAAACGTCAAATTGTTAAAAACAGACTAATTTGAGAATGAATCACATAAATACTATGGGATTTGCGACTAGTATCCATTGAGTGGCTTTCTCAATACACCTACTATGTCTTTAAAAGTTAACTAAAAAGCTTTATGGAATAACAAATATACAGAATAGCTATATTTGCTATTATTTAGGTTCCATATATCTTTGAACTTTCATGGTATATCCATTTATACTTCTCTAGTATACAGGCTGCAAAGGAAAGTCCCTTTAACCTGAAAATACTTGTGAACGGAGAGAGCTACAGCCATGAAAGTGAGTTAACGGTATATTAAAGCGACTACGTCCGACTCAATGAAAACAACAGCAGCGCCCCCTAGTGGTGAAATTTGGAAGATAGCCACTGCAAATCCAAAACGAAAAGAGATAGAGCGAAATTTCCAGTTAGAAACTTTTAGAGCATCAATTAATTAATAGAATACGATATTTGGTTTACATGGATAAGATAAATCTTCGTCTGTTTACCCAAAAATGTCCGAAATCGATGCACTTCATTTTGTGTAAACATTTGAATAAAATAGTCAGAAGTATGAAGAAATACGCACAATTTATGCTATAAATACGTACTTGTCTCAGTATATTTTGATAACATCACACACACACAAAAAAAAAAGGAAAACTGTCTCACAGTGATAAAAAGTTAATATTCAGTATGTTCAAAATTGCACGCGATACACGTTTGTATACGTGAGAGTAATTCTGCATGCGCATTCCTCAGCATGGAAAGTCTATTGCAAGCCTCTTCAATACAACGACATAGATTTAACCCTTTCGAGGGCGGTGGCTAGACGGTCTAGCCATCTAATTTTAATTCCAAAACTGACAAATGACACCAAGAATACTTTAATAAAATTTTGCTTTTGAAATGAAAGTGCAAATTAGCGTAGTTTTGTTTTCTGAGAAATTCGTATGAATATTCTGGTGTCAGTCAATTTTTTCATCAGATTACGAACAGAATTCTTCTGGCCCAGAAAGGGTTATTCTAAAATTTTAAATGCATTGGAAATTAAACCTTTACAGACATTAGAGCACAGTACAAAGTGCTATTCGATTTCGGACATATTTGAGTATGCAGGCGACAATTTATCTTATCCGTGTGCGTTAAATGTCGTTTCGTTCTAATTAATTGATGCTCTAAAACTTTCTAATTGGAAAATTTGCTCTACCTGTTTTCGTTTTCGATTTGCAATGGCCATCTTCCAAATTTCGCCACTAGGGGTGCTGCTGTCGTTTGCATTAGTTCGGGCGTAGTCGCTTTACTGTACCGTTACCCCGCTTGCATAGCTGTAGCTCTCTCCGTTCGCAAGTATTTTCAGGTTAAAGGGACTTTCCTTTGCATCCTGTATACTATACAGCTATACCCAACCCTACTTTGTATAGTTTTTACAAAGTCTTAGTATTCTTTTAGCAAAGGTACTTTTTTAATAATACACTTACTAATTCATATATTATTGTACGGAACCCTCTGTGCGCGAGTAATAATCGCACTTGACTGTTTATTTAGATTTTTGAAATACTCCATGATTCTAATTTTGGATCAAAATTCATGAAATTGAGAAGAAAAAAATACTGATATCGCTTACAAAGTAATTGTGCATGCATTTTAAAATACGACTTCATTAAGATAATTAAATTTGATTTTTGACATATTAAAAGGTGAAATTTTTATGAAAATCTATATTGAATTCAGAAAAATATCTCTAAAAAAGTAACTATTCAAGGCATTAAAAAATCGATACATAAATTTGTTTGTATTAGAAATTTAAGTGATTAAATGGGCCCGGGACACAAAAATCTTCAAATTAAAAATATATATATATATTGGATTAAAAATTTCTCAGCGGTTTTTCTTCTTAAAATGAAGTTTAAATCATGTTTCTGTCATATTTGGAAAAGGAAATGTTATTTTATTTCGTTTTGGTTTGTTTTCAAAATCTACCTTTCAAGCTATGGTTGTCAAGGAACGACCCATTGTGAAATTGCGTTTTTCTTCACGATGAGTTTTTCACCATTACTCATATTTAAATTGTTATAAATCAAGAACCGTTACAGATAAATGGTTCAAACCTGGAGCATGTCTTTTTCAATAGCTTTACTTTAATTTAGATTCAGCAAATTAAAATATATATATATTACTTTTGAAAATAAGATTTTTTTTTTAAGTTACATTATTTTTTTTTAATTTTTACTTTAAATATTTTTATTTTTTTTATTAATATTTTTTAAAATACTGAATCTAAATTAAAACTTATATATTTCTGTTTATTTAAATGAAAAAAAAAATTAAATTCTATAAATAATATTTCGAGTTATAACGATTTTAATCTACCCAACTTTTTAAACAAAATTTAAATTTTTAATTTTAAAAAAAATATATATGAGATGTTTTATCAAGCGATTTTGTTTACAAATGATATGGTTAATCATCACAAAAAAATTCAAAATTTTAACTCAATAAATATTTTTTTTTTTTTTTTTGAAAATATGTCCCGGACCCCCTTAAAATGAAAAATCGAGGAAATATGTCAAAATTTATGACGCATGGAGCCTTTTCAACTTTCGTATTGAAATATTATTTAAAAGAAAATCTTAAAATAATAAGATTTGAAATTTCCTTTAAAGTGGTCTAAATACTTATGGTGAAATGAATATTTCCACAAAATTTTATATCTCTAGGATGAAAATTAAAAAAATAATAATAACATCCATAGTGTCCTTAAATAGGTCCCTCAAAATCGGCTCCGTCGTCTTCACCAGTATTTCTAATGATAAAAAACACTTTCCATGAAGCTGGTTCTTCACATTAAGGTGTTCATCTCATCTTCGTGTAACAGCACCTTCAATTTTGAAAAAACATCCACGCGAATGTCCAGTTGTTTGGGTATGAGAAGTCCTGGAATTCACAGTACATAAACACGTCTCAATTTTCACTTTTTTGTTATCAAAGTGTGGGTCGTATGCAATCACAACAGCATTAGTTTTAACAGTTCTCATATATAACGATCTCATCTGGCAATAATAGTGGCGGTGGTAATGTTGTCTTCTGCAAGCACAGTTACAAGAACTCCGAGTCCACCTTCCTTTGAAAATGATTGTCTCTCTCTTCCTTAAACATATCAAACCATTTTATTTTAAAATGTGCTAAAGGGGAGAAAAGACTTTCCATAAGTGTCGAATAGCATAGTCTTTGACTGATGATTTCTTCAGACGAAAGAAAAATTTCCAGTGTGCAACATCATGCTCCTCATTGCGTGTTGTCTCCATCGTTCCCGTAAGCGATACTGAAAGTGTCTGAACTTTCTTGGCTGCTGCTGACGTACTTCTGGAATTAAAACAAAATACCACCATTTCATTACACACTAAGCTAACAATGGAATATAAAAGTATATTTCTGTGCAATAAAGTATGCTATTAAAAAATTATGAACATTCTTTATAGAACAGCCTTCATAGTTGTTTTATAAATTATGAAAAAAATAATAACAAAATTATAAATATAGTGAAATGATACAGGTTCAACACGAAAAATGAGTAAAAAAAAATTGTTTAGTGATTTAATTTTTCAAAGTAAAATAACCTAGAATAATTGAACGTAAATACGGGTTTCTTACACGTAATGTGTTACAGCATTAATTTAAGTAGTAATATAATGTGGAATTTACGTAATGCAGAATTTGTATTAAGTTCTACATGATTAAATAGTAAATACGGCTTTAGAAGAAATATGTTTTACTTTAAAGAATATGTTCGTAAAAAAACGTAGTGGTATAGGAGATTTCTTTAAAATCCATGGTAAAGACAAATCGTGTAAATGAACAAAAGAAAAGGAAAACGAATTTTTGCAATTCTTTTTGTTGATCCACGAGAATCTGCAATAATTTATATCGATCTGGAACTGAAAAAACTCTGTTATATAAGAATTTCTTATTTCTTTTACGAGAGGTTTTCTATTACTTTTTGCATTTGTTTTTTACTTTAATGTTTTATTTTTAACAATTTCCAATAAACTTGAAAAATATTTATGACTTTGGACTGTCTGGGCGCCTGTCCTTACGTCCTTCTGCCCGTGCTCCAACTCCGGATTGCCATGACATTTTCATATGGTTATTGAGGTTTACCATGGGATATTTGATATTGAAAATGAAGCGTACAGCATTGATAAGTCGTTTACATAAGAACTTAAAATAATGTCATTAGTTTGTGGTCTGTAGAGAAAAATCATTTGCAGTATATTTTAATGATGTTATACTATTTATTTTCATTTAAGATTCATTTCCAGGGACACACAAATTACTTCTGTCGCATAACTGAATCTGTGCAATAATTGCTGGAAGTGCGTTTTCAATTGTGGTACATTTTTTATAATTTAACTAAAGATTTTGCATGTTACTTTGTGTTCATAAATTTTGTAGATCACGTGCAGTGCTGCACAAAAGAATTCGACTACATTTCCGCTCTAGGACAAAATTGCTGAAGGGGAATTTTCAACTGTGTCATGCATTTTCTAACTGAACTAAATATTGGCTACTATGTAGTATATACACAAATATATAGCTTATATACAAAGCTGCACAAAAGAATTCGGATATTCTTCCGACTATCTATAATATAAAGGAAAACCTATCTATGCGTAACGCTTACGTCATTTTGGGAATGGCAACACATCACGATCAAATTTCGTTTTTGCAATTTTTGTTACAGAAAATTTTAATCTTTTAATCATTGTACACATAAAATTTTTTCACTGTCGTAGAGAGAAAGAAATCTACTTTCAAATGCAATTTGTTTGAAAAATGTATTTTAATTAACGGATCTATTACGTATTTTACAATAATTTTCAAGCATGAATTTTTGTAATTTATCTCTGTCACGTGCCGGTAACAAAATAATAATAAATATTTTGCACATAAGCAATAAAGATTGCTTAGCTTTTATTTTTGTCTAATTTTCCACAACGAAATTATAACTTCCTATATAATGAATAAAAGAATATTATTTAAAAAAAAACCAAAAAAAAAAAAACACACGCACAAAGTTACATGTATGTAATTGAACAATTAAAATTTTTACATCGAAAAATAGGAAAAAACAACAAATTTAGAATGTAATTTGTTTGCAAACTTCATCTCTGTTTAATGAGTGTATATGGTTTTCAAAATAATTTTCAAGCATGGAATATTTTTAAATTTATCTCTTTCTCGTGGAGCTCGATTACAGAAGATTAATCCGTTTAACCTTAAATCAATGGAAAGAGTTTAGCATTTTTTACGGCTAATATTGAATAAAAAATAAAACTCCCTTTATAAATAAGTAGATAAAATAATATAAATAAAACTCGAATATAACATACATATAATTGAATTAAACATACATATAAAACACTGAAATGATCAGAAACAAAAAAAGGTGCCGTAAGTACGGAAATCTTCGGCTAATAACTCTTAGCATGCGGCTAATAAGAAAATATCGCTTTCGATAAATTTCAAAACTTTATGTGATTGCATAATTGTTATTTTTAATATAAAAAAAGATTTTTGGCGTTAGTGAGCAATTTAAAAAATATATTGCGTGTAAATAATTGATTAGAGTTTCAATTAAAAATAAATGGCTTTCACCTAAACTCTGTAATCCGGGAAGCGTGGGTATTATCCCCTCGTACATAGTAATTGCTTAAATTGAGTTTTCAAAGATGTTATGCGTTTTCCATATTGTTTAAATATTTTTATACCCCTGGGATTGATCTTATACCTTACAGCATAAACTGAGTTCCCCTGGGCGGTCTTTCCTTATTTAATTAGACTCCATCTTCGACCTTATTAAACGGTGTAGTTTTTATAGTATTCAGAACAATGTCGGAAAATGTTTCAGAATATTTGCTTGACGCAGGATTTTTCTTTCTTTTCCATGTTGTCAAATTAGCTTTTTGAAAACATTTTTATTACCATGAAAATGTCCGAAATTTTCCTTTAATAATAAGTGGGAATTATCTGATGTTTTCTATTAAATAATTAATGTGAATAGATATAAACGTATTTTAGATACGATTATATATCATGTCGATTAAATGCCATGGTTCATGTTCTTCAGCGGATATATGCAATTATTATCAGACTGACTAATTAACAGGGTGTGTAACATTTTCGTACAAAAATGTAAGGTGAGAAAATCGACGGAAGTAACAACTTTTAATTTCAGTACGTGTGGAATTTGCCTTAAAATGTATTTATTATTTTCTAACGTAAAAAAAAAAATAGTTTACATTTTATATTTTTTTTTCTAATCATTATTTTAATTATAAGAAGCTTCTAAACGCACATTGTATGGAACGCTAAAAATGCATTGAGTAGAAATTATATGTATGTATATCTATATCACTAAAAGAAAAGCAAATATAAATATTCGCAAGAAAAATAATAGTTAATGATAGTATATATCATAACTACTTAATTTAAACATATTATAAACTGAAAACTTCAAATAAGATCGTGGAAGATTAATATCAAAATATATTTTTTGATACGATATTCTTCACCCTCATTGCCTTCTGTATTGATATATATATTTATTTATTTCGCTTGAAATAATGGTGAAAAATTAAATACCTTTGGTTAAAATTATCAACCAAAAACTATTATAAATTATATTTCATTATATCAAAATAAATATTACACTTATCTCTCAGCAATATTGCTTCTGAAACGTTCCTTAAATCATATTGATTCAGTTAAAGGATCGCTTTATCTGTGAATCATTTGGACTTACGTTTTTCCAATAAAAAGCATTTGAAATAAATAAGTGTAATTCACTTTTATGTAGCGTAACAAATTCTCCCGATATAACATTCGATATTTTCGAAATTCAATGGAGCTTAATGTAAAGCCAATACGGTGTAGCTTATTTACAGATGTTAACATTATACATTGTGGTTTGTTCATTATTGTAACAGCAATGAATGGGGAATTTATGTTTTCACATATTGTTGATATACGTATCTTTTTTTGCGAAACGAACACTGATTTGCAATTTACGCTATTCATTTTATTTTCCGACGTTTCAATTTATTTTAATTTAAACAATGTATATCACATTAACTATGCATATTTTGCATATGCTGTTGGTAACAGTTATAATAAAGACAATAATAATGTAACTTTTATTATAATCTTTAATAATAAAACAAATAAATTATTTTAAATAATATATTGTAAAGTTTATGTTCTTGGAAACATAGTTGTATATGGTATAGGGAAAGAGCAAATTCCGCTTATGAAACTTTATCGCGTAAAGAATATAACTGAATAAAAAGTACATAGTAACAATATTTAACTTGTCTGTTCTAAATTAGTTAACATCAGAATTGTCAATTTGTCCTCTGTTTTTATTCAGACATTTCGAGTTTATACCAGAAAAAACGAATAGTATTTTATCATTTTTATAATGAGAAACATTTGTCGATCACATCAAGTAGAAATTCTTCTTTCAAAATTTACGGTATGAATTTTAAATTTCGGATAAAACATGGAAGACTGGAAACTCTGGTTAACATTAGAAATATTTTTTATTTTAAAAACTTGTGAAGAATAAAAGATGTACCAATATTAGAGGTACATCTCACAGCTACCTTTGTCCGTTGTACATGCCAGCAGCTTCTACATACCTATCCAGTCTTTTCGGGTATGCAATTACAATTTTTGTATATGTCGTTTTTATGTTATTTGATGTAAATTTCTTATAAAAATTAATCTTCGCAAATAGAAATATCACCACCAACAAAATCCAGTTGTAGTTCCACTCTAAAAAATATCTCACCATCAGTTATGAAAAACAAGACACAATAATAAGCCATCCTTATCCAGTGTTATCAAGGACTTTTCAGGAACGATCAAACATGCACATTTGACATTGTACTACAGTAACCTTAGTTGAATAACAAGCCTATTTCAGGTGGTTGTCCGAATTTTAGTGCTGCAAAATCAATTTTCTCTTGTAGTTCGATGTTAATTTTATGATTCTCACCCCCCCCCCCCCTACTGTATCGAATAAAACATAATAGCAAGAGGCAAAATTTAATGAATAATGTAAAATGGCCAATAGCTATAAACTTTATTTCGTCTGTGAAATGTTGAAAAAAATGGAGTTTTAATTTAACACAGAGGTTTGTCATCTCCATGAAATATGGAATATTTGATCTAATATTTTTCTGCGAAATTAAAGTCAAAATGGCGGTTAAGAGACAAGTAAAATACTGATTAAAAAAATAATATTTGCGATGGGCTTGCAAAATAAAATTTTCGAAAAGTCTGTAGCTGTAGAAGATGACATTGTGGACCTTGGTAAAATTTATATTCATTTGTGTACGAATAACACCTATAATAAAACAAGTATAAATGTTTCTCCAAAGAATAAAAAAAAAATCCAGAATCTTTTTTACAGCATGCAAGATTTTCAAACAAAATGTAACGTCTTTTTCAGAAAAACTGTCAAAACACATTTGAACTATTATACTAAAATTAAATATTAAATAAAATGAGAATATAGTAAAAGCTCTTTAACTCTGACTAATTGGGACCGCATCCAGTACGGTTTATCGAGAACCGAGTTCACAGGAGATAATGTTAAAAACAAATTAAAATAAAACATACTTACGAAAAATCAACTTTTTATTTCGCAAATCTTTGCATGTTGCCAAATATAAACATAGTTCTATAGAATTGGAAAAATCTAGTCAATTAAAAAAGGTCGCGATTTTCTACTCTTGTAGTCTTTGAATAACCCTTCAGAGCGACACAATCACGCAGTCGTTTGAGTACAAGAAGAAGAATTGCTGTTGTATTGGTTTGTCGCTCAAAATAGACCACCAATTTTTCTAGCTCTGTTTCTGCCTCAGCATGACTCATAATAGTAGAATTAACATCATCAGTCCCAATGTCATCTGTACAATCAGTTTCAGTTTCTTTCGATGAGAAGGAGGCTGTTATCTCTTCATCAGTCAGTGCAGTGTAACCTCGGTAATAGTCAACTTCAAACCAAATTCTGACGTTACTGACATCAACATCAGTGCAAACATCAATTTTTTGAAATATGTCCCTAAAATCTTCCGGACTTATTTCATTCATTTCATTATTCATTTTCGCCTGCTTTTTGTACGATATAATGAGACATTCCGCACAATGAAAGCCGTAATTTTCCAGAATTTTCTTATTTGCTCATAGCACTAAATTCGAAGATTCAACCATCATATAAACCCTTGTTTTAACATTTATTGATATTAAAATCATTACAATGCCACGTGCTCCTTTATTTTCTACAAGTTCGCTGAGCATTTGCAGTCTGTAAACTTTTTGATATTCCCAAGAACCCCTACGTCCATCCGCTGTAATAGCGCTGTCAGATAAGGCTGTAAAAACAATACAGTAATGTCACCTTTTCTCAATTCATCAGCTGAAGGATACATCGGTGCATTGTCTATTAGTAATGCAGATTTAATGGGCATGAGTTAAAAAAAAATGGTTGCAGAAGGGACGAAATATTCAAGGAAGCATTCTCTGAAAAGTTTGCTACTCACCCAAGCATTCTTTGTGCACGATATATTACTGGAAGCGATTGCAATTCACCTTTTTTAGAGATTGTGGATTTTGGATTTGCCATTTAAAAAAAGAGGAATTTTTGCTGCCCAGAAACATTGCTGCAAGCCTGTATAGTGAGGTTATCCTTGCTTATTTTGTATTCTTTCGCTGAAACTTCTACTTTTGAGGCTAAATTTTTACTGGGCAACATGTAGTAGAGCAAGGCCGATTTATCTGCAATGTAGATCTGATCAACCGATGGATCTTCGTTTTCAATAAATTCTTGAAACCCCTTTAGACATTTTTCAGCTGTGTTACTGCCGCCTGACAGGCTTCTTCCAGTTACCCTTAGTTCACGTACAATATGCCTTTTTTCAATCAGTCTAACCATTCTTGCCTTGCAATAAAATTGGGATCACCCTCACGTATTTTTTTTTTTTTTTTAATTCAGGTCTTTTTGTTGATTGATTTCCACTGACAATGGTAGGCCACTTTCTCTTTCGGCGAAAAACAAAGAAAAAAGCTTCGTCCAGCGTTCCAAGTTTAGAATTTTTTTGTTTTTTCGATCATCCCAAATGTCTTTCAAAATCAACTTAGAGCAAAAACCCAGTCAGACTCTGTTGATGTTTTTAATCCAAGATCAAAAGCAATTTTTTTTTTTTTTATGATTCAGCTTTATCATAATTCCTCTATCTATTCAATGCCTCTAATTGGTTTTGCATAGTCACAGCAATATTTTTACTTTTAGTCGCCATTACCTCTCAGTTCAGTGATATTTTGAAATAAGTGAACTTCAATCTCTCTCTGCGCAAGCAGAACTCTGCTCTTTCACGAATTGAGATGGGTTAGAGGAGAAGGAGAATTATGATGTTGATTGATATTTGCTAGAACAAAAAGTGAATGTGCGTGGTACTTCTTCCGATCAGAGCAGTTTATTTAAGCAGCACTTCCTGTTATGAATCTCTGAATACCAATTATCACAGGTGATAAGAAATGCAACAATAGTTTATGGCTGTTCCGAAGAGTATTGCTTGGAAAATCCTTAGGGAATGCCCACTACATGAAACACCTATTTCTTACTCGCAATTATAGCCGTTAAATTTTAGGATAGAAAATATATTTTCAAAATAGAATGTGAATGAGTGAATAAATACTATTTTGAAAATTCGAAACTCAACCAGACTATGTCCGGGTTATCCGGAGATCCAAGTCAAAGGGTCCGAGTCAGCGAGATTCTATTGTATTTGTATGAAATTATTTTTAACTGCACTTGTAAGAATGATAACAAAATATTTTGTCCACGATTTAGTATTTAAATAAAGAGGTCAAATTATGTAAAACGTCCAATCGAATATGCAAACAATCACAAAAATTCTGTTTACTGATTCGAATGGCAGTTGCTTTCTAAAAGTTGTTAGAGGATATGACGTTTGCCACATTTCTTATTTTTTTATTAACCGACTTATGTATTTAAGGGGGTCCAGGACACATTTTATAATAATTTTTATTTATTGAGTTAAAATTTTGAATTTTTTTTTATGTTTAACCATATTATTTGTAAACCAAATCACATGATAAAACTTCTCATAGTGTTTAAAAAAATTTAAATTTTAAATTTATTAAAAAAGTGAGGTAATTTAAAATCGTTATAACTCGAAATATCATTCGTAGAATTACAATTTTTTTCATTTAAATAAACAGAAATATATAAGTTTTAATTTTGATTCAGTATTTTAAAAAATATTAATTTATATAAAAATTAAAAATATGTAAAGTAAAAATTAAAAAAATGACGTAACTTAAAAAAAGAAAAAAAAATTAACATATAACGTCACACATGTTATTTTCTATCCTAAAAGTTCACGAGAATTACTCAAGTATTTCTTTAGATGTTCATCAATTAGTTCAAAATCAAATGCATTCGATAGAAACATGAATTATACGTCATTTTAAGTAGAAATAAAAAACTGAGAAATTTTTTATGCGATAAATGTTTTTTAGAAAATTTGAAGAATTTTGAGTCCCGAACTCCCTTAAAATATATTCATGCGTGGATTTTAAACGAATGCTCCTCTTATAATAATTGTTTTGTTGCGGAAAGAGACTCGTTGTGTGGGTTTTTCTAAAGATAACTAAAACAGCAATAAAAATGATAACGTTCACTATATTCTACCAGTCTTTTTATATGAGTTATCCTGTGTAGTTGACTACAATATAATGCAAAAAATATATCATTATCATATGCAAGTTAAAAAATATTTTATACAAATGGTAAAACCTCTAATATATTTAATATATCCAGATTTTTATTACAGTATCTTGTTTCTACTAGACTTGTTCAAGTTTCCAGAAAGTGGCGTTAAATTTGATTAAAATCCCTGCAGTCTGTAAACAAAAAATATTCTGGACTTTTTTTTAAAATTATTTTCAAGAAATTTTTATGACTCCGTAATCATATATACTATTCTTACGCAAATGAACAAAAGTGTTATACAGGGCACACAAAATAATATAACTGCAGATATTTTCGAGTATTTAAAGGGGGATTACAAATATTAATTTTAAATTCAATCTATTGTTGGACCCAGTTTGTTAACGTGAATTTAATATATAACGTCACGCATGTTATTTTCTATCCTGAACGTTCACGAGAATTCGTCAAATATTTCTTTAGATGTTCATCAATTAGTTCAAAATGAAATGCATTCGTTCAGATAGTATATCTCCTTTTCACGTTGAATTACATTCGTTGTATAGCACTGATATCGAAGTGTAAATATTGTGATAATATACAGGGTATATTCACAAAGGTTCAAGACTGGTCTGAGAATACAAAATTTGTTAAACATTTTTGTACAGCGAACTAAAATTCTTCGAAATATGACCCTAGGGCGTCAACACACCTCTTCCAGCGTTTTTGCCATTAGTCATAGGCTTTCTGGAAGTCTTCGCTCGCAAGTCTGTTAAGGGACTTCATCGAAGCTGCTTAGATCGCAGGAATCGTGTCGAATCGCTCCTCTTTTAGGAAATTTTCTTTGATGTTTAACCATATCATTTGTAAACCAAATCACATGATAAAACTTATAGTGTTTAAAAAAATTTAAATTTAAAATTTATTAAAAAAGTGAGATAATTTAAAATCGTTATAACTCGAAATATCCAGGATCAATTTCTTGATCCGGGGGAACAAAAAAGTCGCTGGGAGCAGGATCGGGGCTCTATGGAGACTTGTGGTAGTATTGCAACGTCAATTTTAGCCAAACATTCGGCAGCGCGAGCGGCGTGTGAGAGGGCGTAGTGTCGTGGTAAACAATTCAATCATCTATGATGTCTGGGTAGGCGCGCCGGACTCTATCCGTCAAATATTGGTGCATTCCAGCTTAAAAGCGACCTGATCCGGCGCGTCCGCCCAAACACCAGAGAAAATTATATTGTTCACCATGACAATGCGCACTCTCACACGTCGCTTGCAGCCGCCAAAGTGTCGGCTAAAATTTACGCGGCAATACTGTCACAAGCCGCCCTACAGCCCGACGGCTATTCGACACGATTCCAGCTTCAACGATACTTATCAGCCTTTCTCGCGAAGACTTCCTGGAAGCCTATGAACAATGGAAAAAAACGCTGGCAGCGGTGTGTTGATGTCCAATATCTCGAAGACTTTTAGTTCGCTGTATGTTTAATAACTTTTGTATTCTACGACCAGTCTTGAAACTTTTTCTCTTGAAACTCATGTATGTTACTACAGTCTATCATCATGAGTGTGATTCATATATCTCAAACTGATTGTTTCATTAATTTATAAGTACAAAACCAAATTTTTTATCAGTTGTATGAAAATTGTATTTTTTAAAAACTACACATCAAAGAGGAAATTGCTGGCCAGCAGCAAGATAGGTGCTGGTAATGATGGGGAAGTGCTGGCTGATGGTCTACCACTGCATAACCACTGCTGAACAGCTTCAGTCAACTTTGCTGTTGGAAATCATCAGATAAAATTCTGGTGGGCATCCATTTTATCTCATGCGCTGGACCACCACTATATGGAAGTGCACGAACTTTTGCAGTATTATTGCTGGGAACCCCTAAGCTAGGTGGCGCTGCGAATATCGAAGACACTGAGTATTTGAACACAAATCTGAAATGGATATCTTAACACAATTTAAGCTGTGGAGCTAATTTTTTTAACTGTAAAAAATATAGCACGACTGCCACCAACAAAATAAATAAGTAAATGAATAAATAAATAAATTCTTTATTTTAACGCCTTTTTTTTCTTCTAAAATGTGGTTTTACTAGGTTACAAAAGATTTCGGTTTTCATAATTTACGCAGTTCAGAATCAATAATAAAAAAAGCGTATAAAATACATAGGATTTCTATACAATAGAATAATTTCTATACCAGTTTAATGATTGGGAACGTAAATCACAAAAGAAGCAAACTTGAAATAGTGTAATGAGAACTTTAAAACTACAAGCAATCGTAGCGTACGCTGAAAGCACTTGTTCATGTCCAATCACGAAAATCAAGCAGCATCGAATGCGGTCGGTACTTGAGAGGATGACCACGTTCAGTTCAAATATTTCTATAGGCACTTCTACAGATGTTTCCATATCTCTTGGTGAAACTAGCTTATAGAAAAAAGAGCCATAATTATATAATAATTTGTTTTTTTATAGAATTCTATAAGAAATTTTTGTAAGGGAAAGTGCTGGGCCAGCAAAGGAATAGCAGTGGGATAGGTACTAGCACTGCAGGCAAAGTGCCAGATTGAAGTAATGTGATGTCATACCAATGCTGGCCTGCTGTCGGCCATCACTGATGGGCCAGCTGCATTCGGCTTGGACACTTTTCGACAGGTTTAAGTAATGGCACCCTTGCACTTTACCGCAAATAGTCCTGCTGGTTGCCATCTTTTTTCCAGCTTATGGCCCACTGTTTCTTTCTTTGCTGGGTAAAATACTTTTTTTTGTATAATTTCCTTTTTAAATATGTTAAAATTATTTAATAAAATCATCATCAACCATTTCAATCCACTGCTGGATGTGGGATTCCCGCATATTTTGCCTTTGTTTCCTGTGTAGTGTTTTACGCATCCAATTAATACAGGCCAATTTTCTGATTTCTTCACTCCATCTTACTTTAGGTCGTCTTCTTGGTCGTTTTAGATCTCTGGGATACCACTGTAGGGTATTTGTGCACCATCTCTTGCTTTGCCTTCTTGCAATGTGCTCAGACCATTTCCATTTTAAACGTTTATTTCTCTCGATGATGTCAAAAACGTTCGTCTGACTTATTATATTTGTTATATCTCCAAAAAACATACATCTTATGCATCCTTATATCCATGATATTAAAAAGCAAAAAAATAATCATACCGCATTCTTCCATATATTCTTTGAAAATGTTACTCATTTTTAATGAAATTGAAAATATAAATTCAATTATATGACTATTTTCATAAGGAATTGCGTATTTTGTTTTACCAGTTAAAACAGTATTATGCAAATAAGCTATTGCTTACTTCTAACAAATATTTAAAACAAATTTACGGTAGAGCACGTCTTCAAAAGTTTTCAAATCTGTTTTAAAAACAATCAACTAAAAGAACAGTCTGGATCGAAATGTTCTTTTGAACTTTCTAAATAATAGAATAGAAAGCGAGTATTATCTTAATGGAATAATATATTTTCGAGTTACTTTTATTTGTATGGGAAAACAAACCTATACAATTTATAGAAAGAGCGTTTCTTGTTCTAGTAAAATATAATTTTCTGTTTTTTCAAAATAGTTAGAATTTATAAAACTTGGATTACCATAATATGATTACTTTAATTTGTATGTTCTAGACATCAGTCGAGAAAACATCAATCTCTACTACATTATTTAAAATTGGAAAGTACATAAAGTGATTTTGATTCATTTTCATTGAAATAAAAATAATCAGCATCCTATGTATAGCAACCTCATATAAAGTTGAATTGTTTCAGAACCCTCAAACAGCAGTTGATTTTTTAAATCAATCTTTACTAATTAACGTAATATGAAGTACCAAAATTATTATAAAATAAAGCAAAACCACTTACCTAATGAATATGGAAATGAAAAACTATTTTTTTACAAATTGATTTGTGCATTACGGAAGATTTTCTGGAAGTATTTCTTCTTTTGTCTATAAATATTTTGTCTATTTTATTGGCATTATTTCATTTTTGTTACCAATACATTGACATTTAAAAAAAAAATATATTTATTCATGTTATTGTCATTTATTCATTTTTATAATTATTCATATTTTAATGTTTATATTACAACATTTATGATACACAATTCTTTACATTTCTAAGTAACTTTTGATATGTTTAATATCTGCAGATAACAAGTTTCTATAATTTGTATTTTTCTGTCTGCTATCTGTTCGTGAAAACATAATACCTCATGTGCTGAAAATAGATTGTATAATTAATAAAACCGTGCTTCATATTAGCCCCAAGAAATGGGTCGTCCACCGAAATAGGACTAATATCGGACAATTATGGGGCAAAAGTGAGACACCATTATTTTTAGGTGGTTTTATGCTCCAAAAAATAACCAGACTGTAACAAAGTTTCCCTAAACGTGGTTTTTCCGTTTTATTAATGTCTCATAGACAATTGTATCAATTTTTCCAATTGTTGGGATTTGCAATGAAATCGGTTAATTATTCTTCATCACTATAATACAGAGAATGAAACATTTACTCTGTATGAGCTGTCTCTTTTGAACAGTTTGTGACTCAAAATGTTGCTCTTCGTTTCTATTTTTATTTTTATTTTGTATTTCTATCAGTCTTTAATTTGCATATGATTGGTTAATTGAGACAGTGTTACTATCTGAAACACCGCAATGATTCATAAGCACTGCAATACAGTGATTTTTTACTGTCATCTATCCGGAACTGGATAGATTGTATTTCGATTCTTCTTGGTGCATTCATTTCATTAAAAAGAAAATCGTCTTCAATTTTGAGCAGTTTAACATTTGACCTACCAGCATGAAGACAAAATAAGCCTGTCTTTAAATAACGCTTAGGAGTTTTCCATTTAAATCATATATTTTCTTCTTTCTTAAAAGTCTGTGACTGCGAATTTTAAAATTCCAACTTTAGCAAATCTGACCTCAGTAAGAGGTATTTTGTTCATTTTATTATAAGAATTAAAATATCTTCTTAAAATACCATCAAAATATTTTAAATGCGCTCGGGCTTTCGAAAGATCTGAGTCTTTCTTCGTCGAATGCAAAGAAGACGTGCTACTACTATGAAAGCAGCAGCAAGACAGAAATGAGAGATGAGGGAAAGGAAACAAGCTGAAGAAACTGCCAATAGGAAAGCAGAAATCAACAACCAATAGGAAAAGAAACGACAACCGCCAATCGCAGAAGAGTAAATTCAAAACAAAAGAACACATAGCAAAAGGGGATTAAGGAAGCAAATCGGAAAAAATTTACGTAGAATAAAATTAAATAAAATTAAATAAAATTAAAAATAAATTATATTAAAATGAAAACACATACATATATTAAAATATGGGAACAGATGAAAAAAAAAATAAAATATAAAAAAACAGACTGATATTAATTAATACAAAAATGAATTAAATGGTACTACTAAAAAGGATTTTCCAAGCTGCAAAGAGCATTGTGGAATCAGATTTATCATTAACAATAATTTCACGATTAAGATAAATAGCTAAATTTTCATGGAAGTCCAATTCAGAGATACTATTGGCATTAGCGATAATTTTAGCATTTTGAAAATTAAAAGTAAGGCCGGAATCCCAGGTGTGCTTGGCAATAGCAGATTTAGAAATTTCTTGATTAATGACATACTGAGATTATTCTTTTAAGCGTCTTTTAAGTTTTTACCAATATAAGATAAATCACAGCCATTACATGGAACATTATAAATTCCCCATTTACGAAGATCAGGAACAGGAGATTTAGTAGGGAAATTGAAAATATTGGCGAGTTTAAAGATAACACTAGTCTGCATTTTTAAACTTTTTGTCAGATGTCTTCTTAATGAACAAGTTTTCTGAACCAATTTTTGATGCTGATTCTGGAAATGACTTCCATTTTTCTCTATCTCGTTAGGAATTTTCAAAAAATAAGAATTTGCGTTTTCAATATTTTAATTAATGCAATAAAAAATTTATCACGATTTCATACAAAGTATTTCATTAAACACATTTAAAAATACTGTAAAAAATGTTCTTATAAATTCATGATATTCCTTTTACAAAACTAAAAGCAAACAGTGTTCAATTAAGCAAGCTTTCTTCTTTTTGTCTTTCTTGCGCATCCTCCTTCATCATTTATGTCCCTCTTTAACATCCAACAGTAGTCTGCCATCATATTTACATTCCATCTTTCTCGATACCTATCCTCCATCTCTTTGATATCCTGGTGAAAGCGCTTACCGTGCTCTTCGCTGTAATGTCCCAGATTTTCTAGAAAGCAGTCTGTATGGTAATGTAGAAAGTGCATCTTTACACTCATATTACAGCCCAACTTCTTGAAATTTTCCAGCATTGTTTGAACAATATTCATGTAATTTGGATCTTTCTTATTCCCTAAAATGTTTTCGGTAACACATTTGAAGGCGGCCCATGGGTCTTTTTCTATCTCATTCGTCGTTTTTTTTAAAATCTTTGTCCTTCATCGTTTTTTGATTTGAGGACCATAGAAAATCCCAGCTTTTAATTATTCGTGTGTGATGAACGAAAATTTCATAGTAAGGTACTTGAAGCAATGCCCATCTTGTGTAGAGCCTTTACAAATTGGTTCATTAATCCTAATTTGATGTGTAATGTTCGAAGCAAGATTTTTTGGGGTTTACGAGTTGTTCATGCACGATGCTTTTACTCCCTGGAACAAAACAGTAATTTAACAGTCATTAGATAAGTTGATTAAGTATCCAGAAGTACATTTACGTTATGTGTGACTACCACATAATGCTTGGTCTCAGCGATGAATCTTCGAAATCCACTCGGGTCGATTGCAAACAAACTATACTTGATAGAAGAAAACAAAGAACAGTTCTGTAATCAGCATAAAATAATGCATTAAGGTCAGTCATTGGTTTTTAATCATCTGATATCATGCAGACTAATGTAATGTTAAAATTTAAACGTCTTGAAACTTTAGCTAATTTGAAATATAATGGAGGATAAAAGGGGAGAACAACCAAATTATTAGATTTACTTTTGACAGATTTGGAAAGAGTAGATTTATTAGATAGTCTAATAAATAAATAAGATTAGATATATTAGTTAGTCTATCATATCTACTCTTTCCAAATCTGTCAAAAGCAAACATGATAATTTGGTTGTCCTCCCCTTTTATCCTCCTTTATGTTTCAAATTAGCTCAAATTTTAAGACATTTCTATTTTAACATTATCTTTAAACCAGTCAATAATTTGAAATTCTCCTCCACTAAATCTCCTATTCCTGATCTTCGTAAAAGGGGAATTTATAATGTTCATTGTAATGGCTATGATTTATCTTTTATTGGTGAAACTAAAAGAAATCTCGAAATCCGCTTAAAAGAACACCCTCGTTATGTAATTAATCAAGAAATTTCTAAATCTTCTATTGCCAAGCACTCTTGGGATTGCATCTATAGTTTTAAATTTCAAAATGTTAACATTATTGCTAATGCCAATAGTATCTCTGAATTGAACTTTCATGAAATTTAGCTATTTATCTTAATCGTGAAGCTATTGTTAATGATAAATCTGATTCCACAAAACTCTCTGCAGCTTGGAAAACCATTTTAGTCGTACAATTTAATTCATTTTTGTATTAATTAATATTAGTCTTTTTTTATATACTATTTATTTATTTATTTATTTATTTCATCTGTTCCCATATTTTAAAATATATGGGTGTTTTCATTTTATTAAATTTTGTTTTTAATTTTATTTAACTTTATTCTATGCAATTCTCACCCCACAATTTCTTTTCTTATTCCCCTTTAACTCTGTATTCTTTTGTTTTGGTTATACTCTTCTGTGATTGGCTGTTGTCTTCTGCTTTCCTATTGGCTGTTGATTTCTACTTTCCCATAGACTGTTTCTTCAAATTGTTTCCTTTCTCTTATCTCTTATTTCAGACTAGATGCAGCTTTCATAGTAGAAGCACGTCTTCTTTGCGCCTGACGAAAAAATACTCAGGTCTTTCGAAAGGCCTAATGCATTTAAAAGTTTTTGATGTTGTTTTAAGAAAATCTTTTAGTTCTTTTTGATTCACAACAGTTTCAACTTATTTTTTTTTTCATTTTATCATAGTCACAATTGTCGCATCCGCACACATCGGATATGTTTTACATTCCGCAATGTTTGCAAGATGCTACATCCAAAATCACAGTATATTTTAGCTACAATTCTACAATTTTTAGCTTAAGAGACAATTTGTTTAAATCTTTTTTGTACGGTACATGTAGGATGTTCATTTATGATGCGACGGGATTATTATCAATTGTACGTGTTTGTAATCGGAAATTGTTGAGCCGGATGCTTTCTCATTTTTTTTGTCTTTCCTTTTTTGTGAATTACTAATCTTGAGACCTTTTTAAAAAACTGATGTAACAAGTGTTACCTTCTAGAGCCAAATTATACCTTCCCTGGAAATAATAAACCGAATCACGTTGTCCTGATCTTATTTGTTTTAGTCTTTATGCTCTAGAGTCATATACAGAACATTTAAGTATTGATCTTGTGGTAGTACTCTTCTATAAAGCCATAAAATATTTTAAAAACTTCACTGCATCACAGAAAATGTAAAATAATGCAACCGGCCCTATAATTTCCAATGTCTTTTATTCATTCGACACCCACTTCGTATACTGCAACAAAAGGTTTTAAATGCTCTGTGCTTTAAAATATAGGTATGTATATACATTTTTTTTTAAATCGTGCTCTATTCAAAAAATACAAAATGCTCATAGAATTCACTACTAGGTAGGGTAGACTGGGGATGAAAAGGACAAGGCATGAAAGGGATACTCAAAATTTCAGGAAGAAAATAACATGTACAAAGATTCAACTTTGGCTCAATAGATTGCGGTACTTGTACTGTCTTAATAATCATTATGACTAACATTAGCAATTTTAGAGTTGTAGGTGATGAAACAAAACCTGTTTTTGAGATAAAAAAGTAAATTGTGATGTTGCTTTCCTTTTTTTCTCGAAAAGTGTAATATTCTGCTTAGCATTATAATAGTTATGTTAGTTAGTACTCTAAAGTATGCACTTTATGGGAATATCAGTATATTTTGTTATCTAAAATACTGACAAGCATGAAAACATTTTTAATTTCATCAGATGGGTATGGTGATGAAAGGGTTATGTCCCTTTCAACACCCTAGCCCCCATTAAGTTTCCTTTAGTTAAGCTCAATAAAAAGAGTTCATATTTGGTCCAAGCATCTAATATGAACTATGGTTTGACAATTGTGTGTATGAGCATTCAATTGCTTTGAACTCTCCAAATATAACCCTATCTTGGCAAACAAACAAGCAAGCTGAAATTGATTGGTTCCAAGATTTTATGCAATGAAATTCATTACTTTCTCTTAAGAAAACTATAGCCATTAGTTTAACAAGAAGTACAAGTTTCAACAAAGCTAATGTTGATATATTTTTTAAAAACCATCAGTCAGTTATGCACTTCTATATATTTACACAGGATATAATATATAACTATGATGAAACACGTTTAATGGCAGAGAACAAGCCTCCTAACGTAGCAGTGAAACATAATGAAAAACAATTTTATCACGTAAGATCAGCTAGACGTGGTAAACATTTGTGTTTTGTTTCTGCATCAGGTAACTCAGTTCAACAGTATTTGTTTACCAAAGGAAGGATTTCAAGTAGTTCCTGCTCGGAGGTGTCCCATCCCAAAATTTTGGACTTGCTCATGAAAGTTGGTCATTGACCGCAGAATTTTTTTAAAGCAATTGTGCATTGGCTAAATATTCTAGTTGTTTCAAAACTGATCCTGCGCTTCTCTTATTTGATAATTATGAAAGCATTATATTAAGACAATAAAAGTTGCGAAATGTAATGGAATAATTATGGTGATATTCCTGTCGCACTGTAGCCACGAACTCCAGCAAAGTACTCGTAATAAATTCAAAGTACAATGTTTCAGAAAATAACAAAATAAAATCACTTTGTTTTTACTGATAATTTTGACACGAATGACGCGAATATGAATAATATTGTGATGAAGTTTCCTAAACCCGTAACTGGTGATAAGACAACTAGAGCTAAATTTTTGACTGAATTAATGTTGTTTTATGTCATGTAGACCTAAACATGCTATTTTCCTTCTTTTATTTGTGTACTGTTTTTATTAATTTTATTTGTGTATTATTTTTTACTTTTGAATAATGTATTTGCAAATAAAAAGAAAAAAAAATGTTCATAAAAGTATTTTATTTATGTGTGTCCCTTTCATCCCCTATAATGGGGTTAAAAGGGACATTTCTCTCAATTTATAAAAACGCGTATATATTTTAAATTACTGTACTTGAGGATGAGAGGTAGTATCAAAGAAAAGATTTTAAATGATAATTAGGCGCAAATTTGAAGGGGATATATTGTAATGTCATTATTTTATAAACTTATAAAGACAAAATGTAATTTTCATCCCCCATCTCTCCTACTTTAAAATATCAACTTTAAAATTGCATTTTAAATCTAGCGGTCCTAAAATAAAATGTCCCATGAGGAATGCCTATTCGAATAATCCTTTAATAAAGTTCTGTGAGACACACAAACACACAGAAGAAGATAAGAGAAACAAACAACCTGCTAAATGGAAGTAGAAGATTGGGTTGGGTTCTGGGATGATTAGAATAATGCGTTGTTGAATAAATGTTGCGCATCGCATAACAAAATAATTATAAATTATTGTGAGCAATTAGAAGGCCTTGTCTGATTATGATTCACATTGTCTTGAATAATATCGACACTTAGCAATAAGACAACTAATGTTCAAATTTCATCAATTATGATGAACTCAAAAATAAATTTAAAATACTAACTGTTCGCCTATTTTCATGAACATAAAGGCCTGAAAGAGAGATCGGAAAGTAAATTTATTTTTTTTCCTTTCTTTTGTTTCTCCAATTCCGAACGTTTACGCGATATAACAGGAATAAATTGTTTTGAATTTTTTCCGCATACCTTATTCCTTACATTTAGCTGGTAGAGGTCAAGTACTCTCCATTATTTGTCATAAAAATATGTACATTGACAAATTACTGGATCATTCCTTATAACACTAGAGCATTTTTCTCTAAAACTCTTCCGGGAAAAAATATATTTTCTTTAAATGTAGAACTATAAACATTTTAACTTTATGAACAAGAAAGTTACTCATCTTTAAATGGATTCCTTCTTCCGTTATGTTTCATTTATCATACAATAATTCAAACAATGAGCAAAGGCTTATCTTAAATTTTAGAATGAAACTTAAAAAAAAAAAAAAAACTCCGCAATAGAAGATTTCTTTTCACAAACAATAGAGAAAATCCTTCAATGTGTGCTATATTTTGGGGAAAATGTTATTTTTGTCGGTAAAATATATCGTACTGTTCCAGTAAAACATTTCTGAAGTAAGAAAAGTATGTACTAGAAAATAAAAATAATGGAAGTGAAATATAATTAAATATTATTATATTGAAGTAACTGTGGTATACTTACCATTGATTAAGAAATTTCTTCGTAGTTGCACATTATGTATAATCAGTACTGTTTATATTTATATATATTACAATTTAAAATACAAGATGTTGGTAAGCATATTTTAATTTAATTCAATAAATAGTTGTTTAAATCTCGTTTTACATTTCTTAACATCCAGGGTTTTCGATCTGGCACTCCTGGATTACATGGATGAAAACCGTATTTTCTTTTTAACTGAAAAAATTTATATATTTATTTATTGTCCAAAAAGAACACAAAAAAACATGTTTTACATGAAAAGCATTAATAATGTATTCAAATATTATTATAACATTTATTTATGACGTCGATACTTTCGTATTAGCAGCATACCAGGAGTGAATAACTGAAGAAAAAGCAAAGATTTCGCTAATTCCAACAGCCTATTCATCAGGTAATTCCAGCATTTTAAAAGCATAGTTTAAATACATGTCTAGTACATTTGTGTTTTTTTATATTATTTTATTAACTAATTTATTTATTGGTGATGTTTCATTTACGTTATGGAATGTTAGCTGGAAGGAAATGCTAAACTGCACATATTGTTTTAAGTGTAAATGAATTAAACATTTGTAACAGGCTTGCACGCGATAGCGATAAATAAAGAAATGTGATGCTTGAAAATTATTTTTAAAACCATAAAAAATAAATAAAATGCGATATGGTTTAAAAATAAATTTCCTTTGAAATAACATTCTTTTTCCGATTCGAATGTGTAAAAATTGAAATTGTGTGACGCATAGCAATTACAAAAATTGCAGTTAAGCAATACTTATTGGTCAGGTGTTCCAATCGCCAATATGACGTCCGCGTTACTCTCAGATAATCTCTTGCTTTAAAATATAGAGTATAAAAAAATTGTAAACCCGAAGTGTGGATCTTGTGTCAGAAGTAGAAAGTTTTATCTCAACTAAACAATAACGAAAATCCATGCATCAGGGATTGATCATTATTGATTATTCAGGGATTGATCGCATACATCTAGATGCATTATTTTGAATTCTCACTTTTTAATAATTTCTCGCTCCCGTTCTGAACTCGCTATGTTGATGATACTTTTACCTTAATTGACACCGCTTTTCACAATATTGATAATATCGATATCATTATCAACTCAATCGATAGCAATAAACAATTCCCTTATGAAACAGAAAATAACGATTTTCTCACGTTTCTGGATAGCATTATCACTCGTATTGTAGACGGTTTCTCTACATCCGTCTATCGCAAATGTTTTGCAGTTTGTCTACTCCCCCCTAGCTCGCTCTTGTTACTCTTCCAGCCAGAAAATGACTGCCTTTTTTACTTTCATAAATCATGCCATACATGTTTGTTTTGATTCTCACTCTCTTAATAATGAAATTCAATATCATAAAGCCATTGCGATTGAAAGAGGTTACAACCTTTCTATTATTGATACTGCTTTATGTAAACTACGGCACCCTCGGTCACCTAATTTAAATCAGTCCTCTTCTATTTCTTGCAGTAGAATTGTGTTACTTTTCTCTCCTATACAGCTTCCCTATTGCAGGGCTGCCACTGGTGACTATTTTTATATTCTATTAGTAACACCATTTTAAAAAAGCAAATTTTGTAGTATATTTTCTTTGCACATGTTGTCAAAAAGTATGTCGAACACTTGTTTTTTTGTCGAATACTACTTTTTTTCAAGAAGTGGTGGGAGATGTAATTAAAAAATAGTTACCAGTGGCAGCCCTGCTATTGCCAAAATCTTTAGACGGTATGACTTCAGAATAATTTTTTACACTTACTAGTAAACTTACCCTCTCCAAACTCAAAGACCATATTGAGTTATCCAACTCATGGTGTATCTTTAAATTAATTGCTAGTGCGGTCTCTCCTATATTGGACAGACCAAACGGTGTTAAAAATTTCGTAATAAAGAACATTAGCATTAAATTCAAAAAACAGGAAATAAATAAATCTTGAATAGCTAAACATTGTTGGGAGATGAATCACTCTTTTGATTTCAATTCAGCTAAAATCTTCTCTGAACCTAATTCTATACATGAACTTAAATTTCTTGAAGCATTTCATATCTATAAAAATTATGAAAACATTGTTATTAGTGAATTCGCTATTCTCCCTTTATCGATTGATGGAAATACTACATAAAATCCTCTTTTTCCACCTAATTTTTAATTTCTACCAGCATTTTGCGCACTTTTGGTTCCATTACTTATACTTTCCCCCTAATGGCTGGTACCCGTATTTTACTTTTTCCTATTGGTTAATGAACTTCTCAGTTGAATCCGCGTCTGCCCTATACAATTGAGCAGATTTCTGTTATTCTTTGAACTGAGGACAGAATGCTAAAGGCTACCGAAACTAGTCTCCTCTAAGTTGGCATATTCTGGCATTTTTAAATTTGTTTTTAAATTTACGCCCAATTATTAACCCCAATCCACGGTTATACATCACCCTGCTATCGAGGTTAATGAAACTTATATAAGAATTTTACTGCGTATTGTTGGGTGGTGTTAATTTTTATTGCACATTAAGCAAAATTTTCAGATATCAGCCTACCGGGGATTTTTTACTGGAAAACGATATTCGCATAAAGGAAAAACCAGCGCAGGGATGTCACGAGATATATATCATATTGAGCATATTTTAGATGTTTCAATAAGTATCATTGAACAAACACCACACTCTCCCAGAAAAACCTCTTCCCTATTTAAGATATTAAACCTTTACTTTTCGTTAAATGAGATTTGTTGCCCAATTTAGTTGTAAAAAAATACATTTACAGTGTAAACATGTACTGTGACGTATGTAAATTAGGAGGATTCGACCACACCATGCTCGGTGATTCTGAAAATATCAGGTCTCTTTTTTTCTATTAGCGCGTGACCAATTGGGCATGTCTAAACGAACTCTAATGTAGTTTATTTTACTCCGTTGCTGCTGATTATCAAAATCGTGAGACATATTTAAAAAACTTAATTTAAACAAAACATTTTGTTTTTTAACGTAGGACATGTTATGAATTCTACTATTCATTTACATTATTATATAGTATTAGTGCAATTTTAACTACATCTTGAAATGCATGGAGATGTTTCATACAAAATTTACTAGATTATTTCGCTCAAAAATAATTAGAATTTGTACAATGTATTATTACTTTTTTTGAAATTTCGAATAAAAGAAAATTAATTTCAGAATTCGGATATGTTTACTACACTATATTTATTTATTTTTAGTTATTTTAGAATTACACCTTCTATATTATGTTTATCACTTTTATTCAATTTCAATATTTTACTGACCTTACAAAGATATGCACTGTTTATTTCAATTTTAGCTCCAAAATATAAAACAAAGAAATAGATTTCACCCATTTCTGTAATCTGAAATTAATACCACCATACAGAAATTCAAGAAAACATTCTTCTTAAAATTTACATGCCAATATCTGGAACTGAAAGGAAATCGATTAAATATCAAAACACAGGAACAACACTACGAAATTTTCTATTTTTAAACAAATTTATGTTTTAGATTCAACCGTAAAATCTGTTTATGTCTTCTGTAAAACTAAAATCTGATATCTGTTCTGTTTAGATTTTATCATTCCATAAAATCATGTTTTAATTTCGCTTCCTTGTAACAATAAAATAAGCCATTTTCAATGGCTTTAAGGATATTGAATATTCGTAAACAAATATAAACTATAAAGTTTATACGTGTTGAAATTGGGTAAAAAAAGTTTGCATTCAGAAATTCGAACCCAGAATCTTTAGTCTAAGTAATCTTAAGACTCTTAAAACTTCAAAATTTTCGAAATTTTAATTTTTTATATATTTACTAAGGGGCTCTGCCCCCTGCAAGATACGCATGCCAACCACCGTTCAGACACTGTAGAATCTAAGAGCACGTTAATCTGATCGGTTTTAAAAAGATTAGAGAAGATTGAATTATACTAAAAGAACCTGTAGCGATCTCCCTGTAAACGGGTTTCCATTCAATTTCCTTTGATTACAAAATTTAAGGCAGAGTCAGTTGCTGTTAAGAATTCCAATGGTTGTTTTCATGTTTGGTTAAAGAAGACCAGTTAAACATTTGAAAAGAAGCTAAAATAAGATGAATTACGTAAACCGTCTTTTTCTCCCGCTATATTTTAACAGCATTATAAAATGATTGACATAATAAAATTTACTACAATTACTAAAATTTGCTGCTTTAACCACTTGAAGGGCGATGGATAATTTTTGGACCACTTAATTTTAATTCTTAAATGCTACATTGGCACCAGAATATTCGGATGAAAATTTTCCTTTTATTAAAGAATCTTTGTATTTCGAAATTTGTTTGTAAGTTCCGTTGCCATTCACTGATTTAAAGATTTTACGAATAGACGTACCTTGCCCCTGAAAGGGTTAAACGCATATTAATGTATTTATTATTTTACAGTTTCCTTTCTCTTTTAATATTCACTTGTAAATACAATTTTCAATATTTTCCTGCTTTTAACATGTACTCATTTAATAGTAATTTAATTTTTTTTTTCTCTTTTTAATAGTCCTGTGTAAATAAATTATTAATCGTTAGGAAATATTATTCTTTGCGCTGTTTTTATAATTAAAAACAATCTCTATAATAATAGCCTAAGTCATGTGACAATCATCAATAGTTTCAGGCGGATACTTTCGCTTTTTATATTCCAGGCGGTCATTTTTGTACTTTAATGTTAGCCAGCCACAGGTGTGATAATTCGTCAAGTATTATTCTATCAACTTTAGTTCATTCATATTATAATAGTCCAAGTCATGTTACTGCCATAAACAACGGGCTGATCCATTCGCTTTTCATAAGAAAGGTTTCCATTTTTTATTAAATAATCAAAATTATTTTTTTCGAATAAAACTTCATAAAAGTTGCCATGATCGCAAAGAATTCCTGGTACGTTTATGTTGGCCGGGTGCAAATCTCGCTAATAGATTTGCTCGCCAGTTTGCATTTTTATTATTTTTCCAGTGGTAAATTAAAAAGGTGCTACTTGGTTATCCCATCGACCAAAAATCTGTCGCCCAACTATAAGATTAAATTCCAATGATGGTTGATCGTAAATGTCACATTCACTTGACTTTAAGGAAGTTGCACGTATTTACGCAATCAAGTGATTTTTATTTCGACGTTTTATTTGTATTTTTACTAATGTTATAGTAATTTACTTGTTCTTTCGTCATTTAAAATAAAAATTAAGTCAATTTGTATAATTTGGCTATTTATATAAATAGGCGAAATTGGTCGACGGGAGAAGTAGTATGATTAAAACATTGCTTTGAAGTGGAAATTAAATGTCATGATTTGTCGCATTGTCATATACCTACTGGGTTTGGCGTGATTTTTTTTTTTCGACAATTTGGCGAAAACCTCGTTTTCGAATACCAGTTACATATGTATTTTTAAATTGTTTTCTGTTATTTTTTAAATCAAATAGCAATAAATAAAAAAATGGTTAATTAATAACTATAGAACAAAACAATTTATCACATTTTTTGTAAATAAAAAGAAAATAAATTCAAATAAACCTTTATTAATAAATAAGCAACAATAGCCTTGTTACCATGTCAGGCAAAATAACGCCATTTTAGTGCCAATTAGGTACCCCGTTGCGTATGACATCTGTGCCTAATATTTTTCTTTTCGTTTCGTTAAAAAAAAAAAAGAAAGAAGGGAAAGACATTTATTTTAAATGTTTTAGTTTTAAATAAAAGTTTTGTATTAAATAAAATGATAATGAAGTACAAATTGAATTCTGAATAAAAGTAACATGATGCATTTCTTAGGATACATTTAAGGGAGGCCAAACTGGTCGCCAAATTAGCTTAAAATAACAACCTATTCTAAAATATGAAAAACATATCTGTTATGATTGAAATTTGAGATGCCATCCTTAGAGAAAAGTATTAAAAATTAGAAGAAAATAATATTTCGGAAACTAATTCGAATTTAAAAATTCTTTTGCCAGTTTTGAGATCTGCTGATCAATACGGATTTTTGGTGTTAATTTCATCACAAAGTATTCCATATTTTAGGAGAAATCGCCGTGAAACATAATCAGTTGTTTAATCAGTCGTTTCACAGAATCGTTTCAAAAATTCGTTACATTTCAGTCGTTTCATAATATCCGTTTCATAAATTCGTTTCATTAGGATTTTATATGTAGTATATAGGTTAGATATATTTTTAATATAATGATAAAATTGTTTCCTTAACATTCCATTAAAACAGAAGTTACGGCTTTTAAAATTGCGCATGCTCAATAGGACTTTTTTATCATAACACGCAGGATATTTAAAAAAGTCCTAATATTTGTTCGTGAAATTTTCAAGGTATGTTTCAAGTTAGTCTGTATAAACTGAACTTAAAACTTCTTTTTTATAGTTAAAAATATATATATTTTTAGGTGATTATGCTGTTGATTTTTTTTTTTTTTGTATTAACTGAACATATATTAAATTTTATATATTTGTATAAAAAGTATAAAAATGCTCTAAATATAAATTTACTTAGGTTCAAGGTAATTTTTTTTAATCTGATATATAATTAAGCACCACAATTTTCGTTCTATTTGCAAAATTTATTTTCTAATCCTGCGCGTAAGCTATCATAGCAATTTTCTGCTCGACAAATGTTTGACAATTTGAAGCCCCTATATAATATATTAATTTTGCATCTTATAATTTTTTAAATGCATGAAATTAAAGAATATACTTAACTTATATCTTTCATACCTCTTAAAATTGTTATTTAAATGGATAAACATTGTAAGATATAAAATGTTGAAATATCTGTTTTTTTCTTCCTGAGACCCATTCTAATTGAACTGCCTGGAATAACAACCGGCCGCAATAATTCCCTCGGACAAACTTTGACCAAGAGCAACCTGTTCAGCAGACAGTTCAAGAGAACAAAACGCAGGAAAACTCCATTAAGTTATGGACGCAGACACAGTTTTATTATTTTATCACATACTCATTAAAGATATAATTTCTCATCCATAAACGAAATTTTTAACTCACTTTGTATATAAAACTGTAGCATATTCTGTATTATTTTTTAATGTATTACTTTTATATTTTATATGGAATATGTAATCGCAAATCAAAGTTTTTAATTTTTCCTTTTTATATTGCAATTTATATCTATTAATTTGTAATCTCATTCCTTTCTCTGTTTGTTTGTTTTTTTTTTTAGTTCTACAACGGAGATTTCATTATATATGTTTCAAATTTATTTCTTTTATATTGAGAGGATTCAGATATCTAACATTTGTTTTATCAAAATGCATTTCATTACACACTAAATTTATTATGCAATACTGAGAAGTTCTTTTTGCTTCCTGGACCCATCTTACGTCCGCTGTCTACGGTAACACGGGTGAAATCGTAGGCGAACGAAATTGTTGTGTTTATTTGTTACTAGCTAACTTGCCCGGCGTTACCCGGGTACGTCAAAAAACAGCACGAATTGCGAAAAAGCTCTGAAAATCACAATAAGATATCGCGAAAAAAATTTTAATCGCTGCACAAATTTCGAAAAGAGAAAAAAATATGTATATTGTGTTCGAAGATTGAAAGTTGATTCTTTTCACTAATGTGGGAAAATGGTAGGAAATCGCTAAAATACACTAAAAATCACATACAAAATTCCCGAAAATTTCGAAAATTGCCATACGAAATCCGAAAAAACTTTATGAACTGAAGGTAGAAAATACTTTAGTATTGTAGGTCAAAAACTGAATGTCAAAAAACTGCAGCAGATTGCGAAAAAAAGTAAAAATCCAATTAAAAATCACAAACAGTTCAAAAATCACGAAAGTCAAAATTTACTATAATTGGATAAAAGTTTCAAATCTAATTCCTATGACCAGCGGGCTCTCTTAAAATTAATGTTTGGGAAAACATGCTAACTATTGTACCATGCTACTCTTATTCCTAATTTAAATTACTTTGATTCCCTTAAATATAATTAATGTAACCCCTTAAGTTAATATTAGTTTTTGTGGCATTAAAATATCTCAATATGTTGATCTTCTGTCAGGATGTTATCCCTATTGGTTTACAATGGTAGTCTACGGAAATTTGGCGAAATATTAGAGATATCGCCAAGTTGGCGGCGAATTTGGCGGCATTTGGCGAGAGAACTGTGTCCCCCCTACGATAACACCCTTATAGGTATGAAGATGCATTAATTGCTGTTCAATAATCGCATAAAAAATTTCGCTAAAAATTCAAAAATTGCTGTACGAATTACGAATAAACTTCTTTGAAAAGAGACCAAAATTTACCATATTGGGTTAAAAGAAAGAAACCGTATTGTTTTCACTAATGTGGAAAAAATCGCAAGAAATCTTAAAAAATCGCGAAAAATTACATAAAAAATTAAATAAAAAAATCGAAAATCGGGCTTCGAAGTGCAAAACTTCATGTACAGAATTACCTTTTCCCCAAATTTTGTAAATCTACGAGCAGCGGTCTCTTCAGAACACCGTCGACGCACTCACACACTCACACACAAATTTATTTCTTTGTTATTATAGATATTAAAGTCTGCTAAGACGGAATCACAAGTAATAGGAGGAAAATAGGCTTAAACTGTGTGTTTTCTAAAGAAACATAACTGTATGGTATCATACCATAGGAAATTATACCTATAATATGAAATATGATGATAATGGAATTTTTATATAAATGAAATTTTTACGTGTAAGACAGGATTCCGTTATAGATAGTTGCCTTCCTTTTTCATAGAGTTTACTGTATTTTTATGTCCTGATTTAGAATTGCACCTCTTATTTTATTTCCCTACCACGTTTTTTATAACAATGGACCTGTTACGCTGCCACTGATACAAAAACCAGGAAAATTGGAAAATAGGTGTATTTGTAATGTATGCATTAACTAAGGCGATAAATTACACAATCACATCTAAAGACCATTTTCGTATGTTACCGGGTGTTATTTGACGCATAATCATAAACGAACTTACTTAAGAAAGTTTAAAAATAAAATTATATGCATTCAAAAGGCAAACGAGGATCTAGATATAAATTGCGTATAAGACAGAAAAAGTACCGTTTTATACGGGACCATTCAATAAACGTCAGCGTCTGAAATGGAAACGACTGTAGGTTGAACGTATTTAACTTTTTTTCGAATTTAGTATTAAAACAATGATATTATTTTCAATGTTTAAAAAAATGAACGCTAATACACTATATGGCCAATGATGACCGGTCACTTGAAGTTTTACACGTTTTGTTAAATATCTAGACAAATACAAGAGAAATTATCCCGAAGCTCCAGGTTGTAAATAATAGAAGTACGGAATAGTACAGGTCATATATTCCCGAGAAGTTTTTTTACCCAAAAACCCATAGGGGACCGTCAAAAAATTTAAAAAATAACGAATACCTTTTGGACCCTGTCAAAACTAATGTAGCAAAAGCGTTCAGACTGTAGAACATGATTAAGAGGCTTATTTTAATAAACGGTGTTCATTTTTATGAGGATAGCACGTATACTAGTAGAGAAATTAGAGTTTTTATTAAAACAGTCCAAAATTTCTCGAAGGCTTTTGCTTGTAAATTCCAGAGTTCTTAACATAAAAAAATTATAAACATTATACACATTTCCCTGCAATCAGAATTTAAAAAATAATAAAAATTGGAACAAAAATAAGCAGTTTTATTAAATAATGTTTCACTGCGCATGTGCGAATGCAATTAAAATATAATGTGCATAATATATCAGCTAAGTGTATAGAGCAACATTTGTGAAAGTCTCAAAACCATAGCTTGAAAATTCTGAAAATTATCCCCTATTGAATAAGATCGAAATCCGTTGTTCCTAAAAGGAAGCAAATACATGAGGAGCTGTATCCAAATATCCGTTGATTAGTGCCAATACAGCGTACACAATATTGCATGTACTACTATATTTGGATACAACCCCTCATCGTTTTGCTTCCTTTTGTGAACAACGTATTTTGAGCTTATTCTATAAACGATTATTATCAGACTTTACAAACTATGTTTTTTAGATTTACACAAAAGTTGCTCTAAACACTTTGCTAATGCATTATGCGCATTTTATTTTGACTGCATTCGCGCATTCACGGTGAAACATTATTTAGCAAACCTGCTCACTTTTATCCAATTTTTATTACTTTTTAATTCTGATTGCCGGGTATTGTATACAATGTTGTTTGTCATTGTTTCTGAAAAGAACATTTTTTTTTATTAAGAACTCTGCAAACTATAAGCAAAGAACTTGGCAAAATTTGGGACTGTTTTTATTAAAAAAATCAATTTCCCTAGCAGTATACATAGTATCCTCATACAAATGAATACAGTTTATTACCATAAGACGATTAATCTTCTACACTTTGAACGCTTTTACTGCATTAGTTTTTACAGGTTTATCCAAAAAGTATTTGTTATTTTTCAATTTGTTGACGGAAAAAAATTGTTGTTGTTTTTGGGAAAAATCTTCGAGAAAAATATATTACCTATATTATTCTGTTTACACACCTGGAGTTTTAGCTTAATTCCACACAGATTTTTCTAGATATTTAACAAAACGTCTAAAATCGCAAGTGACCGGACATAATTGGCCATATCTATAATAATACTATAAAGAAGGAAAGATTTCTAGAACTATCGGACCGATTTTAAAAGTGAATGGAATCAAAATGATGCTGTTACTCCCTGTTCCAACATAGCCTATGTCTTGTGTCTATCTCACTAAACCAAATGAGGTTCCGAAGCAAAAAAAGTTCTAAAAATGCAATTTTTGTGTTACTGGAGGGCCTAGAAACATGAAATTTGTCATAGTAGTTAATTATAAGATATAAATGATCTCTAAGAACATTTCCTAAAAAAATCGAAATTTAAAGATAACGAAAATGGGCAAGAAGTGTGCTTCAAACTTCTAAATGACGACTTGTACTCAATCTCAGAAAGTACCGAAGCGATTTAAGAAACAATGGTGTCAAAATGATGGTGACGGCCCTTGCTTCCACGTAGGCTATATTTTATGTCGGTGCCACTACCCCAAAGAGGGTAGATGAGTAAAAAAATCTAAAAATGCGATTTTTGTGTTAATGAAGAACAATAATCATTAAATTTCGCATGATAGTTATTTTTAAGATATAAATGAACACTGAGAACATTTCCTAAAAAAACTGATATTTAAAAGGGTTGAAAATAAGCAAAAGCATTCTAAAAACGTTCTAAATGTCGATTTGTAAGCAATCTCAGGACGTATCAAATTGATCTTTAAAGTAATATTTGGAAATTAATGCTGGCAGCCTTTGCTGTAATATAGGTTTTATTTTTTTTTTTTTCGGTGTCAGATACAACCTCGGGTTGCAGCAGAAAAAAGCTCTAAATTGATTTTTTATGATACTGCAGAGGCTAATAACTTGAAATAAGGCATGGTAGTTAAATATAAGATGTAACTTATCTTTAAGAACTTTTCTTAAAAGTTTCGAAATTTAAAAGGGGTGAAAATTGGCAAAAATCTCTGTAAAAACGTTCTAAATTGTGATTTCTACGCAATCTCAAGAAGTGCCAAACCAATTTCTGAAGTAATTACTGAAAATTGGTGGTGACAGCCCTTGCTCCAACATAGACTCTATTTCATGTCGATTTCACTACCACCTGGGGGATGCATGAGCAAAAGATGTTCTAAATTGTGATTTTTGAGGTATTGGTGGAGCTAGCAAATTCAAATTTGGCGTGGCAGTTACTTATAAGATGTAAATGAGTTACTAAAAAGTATAAGAGTTTCTAAAAAAATCGAAGTTTAAAAGGGGTGAAAATGCGTGAATAGCGTTTTAAAAATATTCTAAATCGTGATTTCAAAGGAATCTCAGGAAATATCAAACTGATTTCAAAAGTAATTGTTGCAAATTGATTGTGACAGTCCTTGCTGCAAAGTTGTCTATATTTTATGACGTTGTCACGATCAGCTGGGAGTTGCAGTAGCAAGAAATGATCTAAATTACGTTTTTTTCGTTACTGAGGGGTCTAAAAGTTTGAAATTTGGCTTGTTAATTACTTAAAAGATTCAAATGTTTTCTAAGAACCGTCGAAAGAAAATTACAAATTTAAAAGTATGAAGTGCGAGAAAAGCGTTCTAAAAACGTTTTAAGTTACGATTTTTATACAATCTTGTGAAATAAAAAACCGATTTAAAAATAATGGCTGCAAATTAGGGGTGATAGAACCTTCTCAAACAGAAGCTATAGTTTATATCGATACCACTACCAGAAGAGGGTTACAAGAGGAAAAAAAACGTTCTAAATATTGCGATTTCTGTGATGCTGAAGAGGCTACTAACTTGAAATATGGGCATGGTAATTACTTATAAAAATATAAATACCCCTCTAAGAACAGTCGAAGACAAATTCGAAATTAAAAGTTGTGAAGAGAATGGAAGGCGTGAAAAACGTTCTAAAATATCGTAAATTACGATTTCTGTGCAATCTCAAAAAATAATGATCCGATCTCAAAAGTAATGGTTGCGAATCAATGGTGGTAGTTTCTGATCATACACGGGCTATATTTTATGCCGGTGCCACTACCATCTTAGCGTGGCAGTAATAACGAACGTGCTTAAAGAACATAAAAACATTTTAAAAATTTTTAAATTACGTTTTCTATGGAATATTAGGAAATACCAAACCGATTTCAAGGTTGGTTGGTTGTATTTATGTCGGCCAATTATCAGCACGTGGGATATAGGCCCTATGGGGGGGGGAAGTGCCTTCCGTGGAGGTCTTTCTAAGGGAACCTAACCCGTATTAACGCTTGGAGAACCAAGGTTCGAAGAAAACCACGAAAACTCCGAACGATTAGGCCGACGGGCGCGATTGGGATCGAACCCAGCACCTCCCGTCTACCAGCTTCGAGAGCAGAACCTCTTGGCCACTGGTGGGGCCCAAACCGATTTCAAAATTAATGATGATAATCCATGCTTAAACATAGGCATTTTATGTTGTTGCCACTACCACCAGAGAGGTTGTAATCCGTTAGACCATAAGCTTGGAATGTGACATGATGGGTTTTTTAAAGATGTAATTTGGTACTAAGAAGATGTTTTCTAAAAAAATGCAAAACTTCAAATGAATATTGAAATGAGCTAATTCAAAATTCTTTCTAAATTAACATTTATTTAGAATTAGCATTAGTTTTTCTTAATAATTTAAGTCTCATTTGCACCTTGTGGAAAATAAACATTAATCTTAATTAAAAGCGATATTATTGGAACACAATCATTAGAAAATTTTATTAAAACCACATTGCCTTTACATCTACATTTAACTTTGAACCCTTTCGCTTTTGTGAACTGTGATTGGTTGTCTAATTTTTCTTTGTTTTTTATTTTGCAGTTTCTGGGTAGTTGTAGAAATGAAACCGTCAAATTAACATGTAACTTCTTTAGCGCGTGTATATAATATATATGTTTTTTGTGTGTACGAAAGTTGTCTGTCTGAGTTTACAAGTTATTTATTGATTTGTGAAGACGAAAAGAATTTTGAGGACCACGCCGTGCATCCCACATCGAACCCTCAAGGTAAGAGCTTAATTTATTATGATTTTATATGAAACAAAGTTATCGTTCTTACCTATTTTGAATAAGAAATTTCACATGGCATCCCTGCGAGGGATGTACGGTGTTGGTAAAATATTTGTCTTTTGAGATTATTTAGAAATATTTGAAAGAGTATTATTTAGAAAGACTCAATTGAACTATTTAGAAAGATATTTGAACATTATTATTTTGACTCGCACAGAAAAATATTATGTCAGACAGCGAAAATTTAGAAGTTCTTAAAAAAAGAAGGACAATTTTTCGATCTGCAGTCACTAAAATTTTAAATAAAATTGAAACTTCGATTAAATCAGACGATGTGTCTGTTGAAGAACTGCAAGAATACGTAGAAGGAGTTACTGACAAATTTAATTCATTAAAAATTACGGATAATTCAATTGAATTATTGGTCAATCCAGATGATTTAGAAAAAGATTTAGAGGCGGCTGAAAAATATGCCGAAAACGTAATCTTATGGAAATCACGCGCGAATAAGAAAATTAGAGAATTAAATGCAGGACTTTTAAATTTTAAGTCGAAACAAGAAGTAAATAATGAACATTTTTCAGACAGTGTACTTAATGACAAAGTAAGCAGTTCTGTAAGGGTGAAACTCCCGAAATTGAATATACCTATATTTGATGGTAATATAAATGAATGGCTTTCTTTTTGGAGCAGTTTCGAATCTGCTATTCATGATAATAAGTCGTTAAATAAAGTCGACAAATTTAACTATTTAAGATCACAATTACGCAGTACGGCTTTAAGTACAATTGAAGGTTTTCCTGTTTCTGAAAAAAATTATGATGCGGCAGTTGAACTATTAAAAACTAGATTTGGCAATAAACAACTACTGATTCATAATCACATGAGCAATCTTTTGGCTGTCAAGCCGTTAAGAAATTCAGCGGATATTTATGCGTTCCGAAGATATTTTGACAAATTATCCGTTGAACTAAGAAGTTTGGAAAGTCTCGGTACAGAAATAAAACAAATTTCGAGTGTACTGTGTACTACGATATTAAAAACAATTCCGAAAGATCTGTTAATTGAACTTAATAAATCTGAAAATGAAAAGGGATATTATGAAATAGAGGAATTAATGAATTTTTTATCTGCTTGTTTAAAAGCAAGAGAAAAGGCAACTCTAGTGTCAAACTCAATTTATGAAGATAGGAAAATTTATACTCCTCCTGATAAGAAAAACATTCATCCTTTTCGCGCTAATAAGCAGAAAAGCTATCCCACGGCAAATGAGTTAATATCAACAAACAATAAAGAGGATTCGGCCGTATTAAGCTGTGTTTTTTGTGAATCATCTAAACATGCATCTGTTAATTGCGAACTTGCAGCTGGCTTATCTATTGAAGAGAGAAAAAATATTCTTTTGAAAAAGGGAGCTTGTTTTAAGTGTTTAGAAATTAAAAAGCATTTATCACGTTTCTGTAAAAGAAACATAAAATGCCTAAATTGTTATGGGAACCATAATTTATTATTTTGTTATAAGAAATTAAAAAATGAAAAATCTAAAGAACAGACCGAAATGTCGGATACTGCCCTTTTTGCGAACGAAAGTTTACCGAACACTGTTTATTTGCAAACTTTATATGTATATGTAAGAAATAATGGTTTTGAATATGTAGTGCGCGCCCTTTTAGATACGGCGTCTTCAAAATCTTATATTTCAAAATTCGTAGCTAATAAAATGCAATTAAGAAGTTTAAGAAAGATCAGAATCACTCACGGGCTGTTTGGAGGTACCGAAACAACAGTGGATCATAATTGTTATTCTGTCAATTTAAGGGGTTTAAGGGAAGGTAAAAGGATAAAAATTGAGGTCATGGAGCAAGAAAAAATTTGTGCTAACGTACCCAAGATTAGAGATATTAATTGTATTAAGGAATTAAAAGGAAAAAATATCTTTTTGAGCGATATCTGTCCTGAAAGTAGAAAATGTTTATATGAACAAGATTCAAACGAAATCCATGTACTATTGGGAGCAGATGTTGTGGGAAATTTGTTTACGGGCAAAATAGAAAATCTTTCTTGCGGTTTAGTTGCGATGCATACAACACTTGGGTGGACTACTATGGGTAAAATTGGCGGTAATGAAAGGGATAGTTCTCTTTTGGTCCTTTCATTATATGTAAATGATGCCAAAATTACGGATTTGTGGAATTTAGATTCTTTAGGCATAGTAGACCCGGCGGAAAAACAATCGAAGGAAGAAGTCCAAAAATTGGCTTTGGAGCATTTTAAAGAAACTGTAAGTCGCGAAACTGACGGTAGGTATAAAGTTTGTCTTCCATGGTTAAACGAGCATCCTCCTATTCCAAGTAATAAAGATTTAGCGATAAAGCGCCTGCAAAATAATATTAAGAATCTCAACTCCTGCGGTTTATTAAAAGACTACGAAGCAGTTTTAAATGAATGGGAAGCTGAAGGGGTTATTGAAAAGGTGAAAGGGGAGGAAAAGCTTAACACTAAAGTCCATTATCTCCCTCATAGAGCTATAATCAAGCCTACTTCTACGACCAAAATTAGGCCGGTATTCGATGGTTCAGCACATGTTAGGGGTTCTGTTTCCATAAATGATTGCATAGAAAAGGGACCTAATCTAATTGAACTAATTCCTTCTGTCCTAAATCGATTTAGAGTGGGAAAGATAGGCATTGTAGCAGATATTCGCAGGGCATTTTTACAGATATCTCTAAATGAAAAGGATAGAGATTATTTACGCTTTTTCTGGTGGAGAGACGGGAATTCCGAAAACCTTGAAATTTATAGACATTGTCGGGTGGTCTTCGGCATCAGTTGTAGTCCCTTCCTGTTGGCTGCTACTCTTACACATCATTTAGATCAAGCACCTGAGAATATTAAAGGCATTGCTGTAAAACTTAAGGAATCATTTTATGTAGATAATTGTGTAACTAGTGTAGAATCGTTAGAAGAGTTAGAATATTTTAGAACTGAAGCGCGAAAACTCTTAGCATCAGCGCAATTTGATCTACGTGGTTGGTGTTATAATCAGTGCGCGGAATTTGCATTAGGCAATAATGAGAAAGATCATTTGAGTGATGAAAATGATAATAAAATCCCGTTACTCGGTTTAATGTGGGACACCGAAAGGGACACATTAGCGTGCGATTTTCGGAGTTTTAAATTGGAGAATGAGTCCATCACAAAAAGAACGATTTTGTCCTTAACGCATAAAATATTCGATCCCATCGGTTTCACTTGCCCCGTGACCTTAATTCTAAAATTACTTTTACAGAAATGCTGGAAAATAAAGGCTTCATGGGACTCCAAACTGCCCGATGAGATAGTTAAGGAATTTAAAAAATGGACTAACCAAATTAAAGATTTAGGAAATCTTGAGATTCCACGAAGATTGTCTAACGTATCAGTAAATATTGGAAAATTATCTCTACATATTTTCTGTGACGCGAGTAAATTTTCATATGCTACATGCATTTATCTAAGAAATGAAGTATCAAATTATGTTACTTGCCAACTTATTCAGGCCCGTTCTAGAGTAGCTCCTCTAAAGGACATTTCTATTCCACGTCTTGAGTTATTAGCCTGTTGCATTGGAGCTAGATTATCTAATAGCATTAAAAACGATTTAAAATTAGAAAATATTGATACTTTCTACTGGTCGGATTCAATGGATGCACTGTATTGGATAACACGGGAAGGTCCTTGGGCGATATTTGTAGAAAATAGAGTTAGGGAAATTCGAAAGCTTACCCCCACCTCTTCGTGGAATTTCGTACCTGGACATATGAATCCAGCAGATTTACCATCACGTGGTTGTTGTGCGAAATCCCTTGTAAAATCTCAATGGTGGCTAGGGCCGACATGGCTTTCGGATTCAAAAGAAAATTGGCCTGACACTAACATTTTGCCTAACATGGACATAGTGAATGCAGAAAAAAGAAAAACGATTGTGACCGCTTCTAACCTAGAGATTAAGGAACCCCAATTTTATAGCCGCTATTCCTCGTACATTAAAATTTTGCGAGTTACTGGTTGGATTTTGCGATTTTGTCAAAATTCGAAAAAGGGTAGCGCCGACAGAATATTCGGTCAGTTAACCAACAACGAATTGAAAAAAGCCGAAACGGTTATTTTGAAAATGGTTCAAAGGGAATCATTTGTGAATGTACATGATGAAAAATTAAAATGTTTACGCACCTTTACAGATTCGGAAGGTGTCATAAGGGTAAAAACAAAAATTTTCCAACGGGAAGATGAGTTTAATTTTAGATTACCAGTAGTATTACCTTCAGATCATCATGTCGTAGAACATCTTATATTTTCGAAACATCTAGAATTGGGACATTGGGGCGTACCATTGCTGATGTCTGTGTTAAGAGAAAATTATTGGGTACTGAAGAGTCGAAAAACAATTAAAAAAGTAATTAATAAATGTACCGTTTGCAAAAGGCACTCATCAAAACCACCTGAAGTAGAAGAAAGTACCTTACCTGTTGAACGTGTTCGAGATGCTGCTATTTTTGAAATAATAGGTGTAGATCTGTGTGGCCCTCTTTATTTGAAGAATCAATCCAAAGTCTGGATTTTAATAGTCACATGCGCAATTTTTAGAGCAGTACATTTCGAGCTTTTAAATGCTATTTCGACCGACAGTTTTATTCTTGGACTTACCAGATTCATTTCTAGAAGAGGTCGTCCTTCAGTAATATATTCGGACAACGGCACCAATTTTACTGGCTGTCATAATTTATTGAAAACAATTGACTTCGAAAAAGTGAAAACTGTTATTGTTTTTTCACGTATAGAATGGCGATTTATTCCACCTTCTGCACCTTGGTGGGGTGGATTTTGGGAAAGACTCGTCGGAATACTGAAACGAATGTTGAGAAGAGTACTAGGAAAATCATCTTTAAACTATGAAGAGTTATTAACAGTGATTTGTGATTGTGAGGGTATTATAAATTCACGCCCTTTAACTTATGTTACCGATAACAATGAAGATCTTAGACCGATAACTCCTGCAATGTTTTTGCAAGAACTAACCGAGATAGGAATGCCCGAATTAGAGTTTCTGGATCATAAGAAAATAAACCATCGTTACAATTATAGAGTTAAAGTTAGAAATGACTTAAAGTCAAGATTCCGAAACGAATATCTAGGTTCCTTGAAAAATTCCTCAGTTAGCGGCCAAAAAGCAAGACCTTTGTGTGTTGGGGATGTTGTCCTCATCTGGACTGACAATTCCAGCCGAATAAATTGGCCACTTGGGAAAATTATAGAACTTTATCCCAGTCAAGACGGGGTTGTACGGGTAGTGAAGTTGAAGACTGCGTCCGGAATATTGATTCGTCCAGTAAAGAAACTCTGTCCTTTGGAGGTGAGTGGAAGCCCCGAAAATCGAAGTGATGCAGCACTGCAGGACCGTTTGACTACTCGCCGGGGGCGAATTGTACGCCCTCCAGATAGATTCAAGTACACTGATGCCTCAAGTTGAGTTCTGTCCCCCAGTGAACTCAAAAGGGGGAGTGTGGAAAATAAACATTAATCTTAATTAAAAGCGATATTATTGGAACACAATCATTAGAAAATTTTATTAAAACCACATTGCCTTTACATCTACATTTAACTTTGAACCCTTTCGCTTTTGTGAACTGTGATTGGTTGTCTAATTTTTCTTTGTTTTTTATTTTGCAGTTTCTGGGTAGTTGTAGAAATGAAACCGTCAAATTAACATGTAACTTCTTTAGCGCGTGTATATAATATATATGTTTTTTGTGTGTACGAAAGTTGTCTGTCTGAGTTTACAAGTTATTTATTGATTTGTGAAGACGAAAAGAATTTTAAGGACCACGCCGTGCATCCCACATCGAACCCTCAAGGTAAGAGCTTAATTTATTATGATTTTATATGAAACAAAGTTATCGTTCTTACCTATTTTGAATAAGAAATTTCACACACCTAATGCAGTATAATAATGAAGTTTAGTCAAACAGTGGCTTAATTAGTAATTTTTGAGTTATTCAGAAAAGTATAAGTTCATCGAATAAAAATTAGACATACAAATGTCACTCTTTATATTTTAACTATTTCGCGAGCAATGCCGCGGGGTTTGCTAGTAATGTATAAAAAAGAAACATTCCATGCAATTAATGAACATAATTTGCATTTTTATAATTTTAGTAATACTCTAATAATAAGAAAATACTAAATTAAAATCAGCAACTCAAATTAAAAAATGTATTTTACATCGCCAAATAAAACGAAGCTATTATTTTTGTATCGAAACTAAATCATTAATGTTTTTTTTTTACTGGATACTTTTCTAATGATTTCAAATAATTGCAACGATGTTCTGTTTTTAAAATAAAAATGATTAGAATGCTCTGATAGACATATTTATTAAAATATACAGAAAATGAAATTCTATTTGTAGTGAGAAAAACAAAATCACAAAGATATTCTTACATAAGGAAGAGTTAGTATTATAAAAATCAAAGTATTCTCTTTAAATGGTTTTAAAATTGGAAAAAAAAATCTATTGAAAAATAAAATAAAGAAAATAGCCAAGCGTTATTTGTTGAAGCTTAATAATTTATGTAATTAGCTTTGTCTTATTATATTCGTTTAAATTTCCATCTGTTTACACAAAACAGCTATTCATTAGACTAATAATGATATTTCCTTTCTTATAATCATTACTTACGCTAATTAAGTTGAATTACGTAATATAAAAATTTTAATTAAAAAATATTGCAGACATTATCTGTTGTAAAAATATTTTTGAATACATTTATTAATATTTTGAGTGCGAAGTTCATTTTTATCTTACATGCTTCAAAAACAGAAGAGGGGTAATCGAACAAAACAGTGTAAAATGTTCGTAAATTTCAAAAGCATAAATATTTTTATATTTAAAATAAATGTATAGTTTTTTTATTAAAACATTTTATTTATCATGCTATTTACATTGGGATAATAAATGCGTGTACTTTTTAATTATCAAACTTCATTACTATATTTTATTTATAATGTCATTCACATTTACATAATGAATTCTATTCAAATTGATTCAGTAACATGCTTGATTAGTTGTGAATTAGCATGTTTGAATATGGCAATAAGATAAATATATTAAAAAATATTTTCTGTTAAAAAGCTAACATACTAATGTGTGAACCGCGGGTCTACACCCTTTTAATACCTTACTTGAAGTGTACTTTAAGGTTCGGTAAATCACAACATTTCAAATAGTTCGTTAATATATTCGTTTTAATCATTTGTTTCACTTTTAGATTTTTGTAACATGCGAAAACGTTGATAAAAATTTTCACTCTCACATTAAATAAAATATCAATTTTCATGTCTAAAAAATTTGTTTAAAAATTACAATTTTACATTTTCAAGGGCAAAACACAATTCTAACATTTATTGTACGTACCTCTCAACCGCAAGTAAAGTGACGCTTCTCGCAACAATTCATTTTGCGTTTTATTACACAAATAGGTCTGTCATAGGTGCGTCTTCATACTCAAAAAGATTCATAAGAGTAGTTACACGAAAAACAGTTTATTACACTATATGTCCATTTGTGACCACAGAATAGGGGTAGATTGTGTGGGGAGGAAAATTATCCAACCCTCCAATCCTCATCCTATATCTTCATTCTTAAGGGTTTTATGCTTTTATGCCCTTTTTAGGTGCGTTCGTAATTATATAAATACGTAGCACCTATAGTCGTCGTTCAGTCAGTCTGTCTGTCCGTCTGTCCGTTCGTCTGTCTGCCCGTCCGTCCGCATATAACAGAGCAAAAACTACCCAACCGAAAGGTCTGAAATTTTAAATAAATGATTGTTGCAAAATTTTGTCGAGCCATTTCAAATTTTAGGAAAATCGGATGTATAGTTTAATTACAGGGACAGTCAAAAGTTTTTCTTTACATAACGGCCAATGGGGAAAATTATTGCAAGTGCATTTTAATGATGTTACAGCCCTCCGAATGGTCTGAAATTTTAAATATATAATTGCTGCACAATTTTGTCGAGCCATTTCAAATTTTATGAAAATCGGATGTATAGTTTAATTACAGGGACAGTCAAAAGTTTTCCGTTACATTACGACCAATATGAAAAAATTATTGCAAGCGCATTTTAATGATGTTTTAGCCTTCCGAATGGTCTGAAATTTTAAATATGTAATTGCTGCACAATTTTGTCGAGCCATTTCAAATTTTATGAAAATCGGATGTATAGTTTAATTACAGGGACAGTCAAAAGTTTTCCGTTACATTACGGCCAATATGAAAAAATTATTGCAAGCGCATTTTAATGATGTTTTAGCCTTCCGAATGGTCTGAAATTTTAAATATATAATTGTTGCAAAATTTTGTCGAGCCATTTCAAATTTTATGAAAATCGGATGTATAGTTTAATTACAGGGACAGTTAAAAGTGTTCCGTTACATTACGGGGAATGGGGAAAAATTATTGCAAGTACATTTTAATGATGTTACAGACTATGCACTTATGAAGTGCAAAAAAATATACATTCAGTACAATATGGGGTGCAAAAAATAATTATAAAACTAGTTATAGTACGAACGCACCTCATTTGCCACGTTTGACGAGCAAATTTCCAACTTGTTTATTCCTGCATGCAGAGCTAAGAGCTATAATTTCATGTTACAGTAAAATAATGCAAATTTTCGTTTGCCTTTCCTGTGAAATTTACGAGCGATATAATATATAAAATTTTATAATAAATCATGCTATTAAATGCTATAGAAAATGCAAGTACAATTTAAAGCATAACATTGCAGAATTAATTTCAGATAGATTAAAAATCAAATTACGAAATAAAATATCATGGACAAAAACTGTGTTTTGGTGAGATTTTATACACACTTACAAATAAAAATTCAATATATCTTGTGCACAAGCAGTAAAATGGGTCGGTAATATTGAACTGGCGACTTTTGCATTTATATTTTCCCACTTTTTCAGGTTCCCTTATTATTTCTTAATCATCATGAAGATCAGTTTCACTGTTTGCAATTTTATTTGTTTCCGTATGACTTAATAGGACACTTCCAATTGTTCCTTGTAATCAATTTCGAAGTAATTCGACGAATAATTTTTGTTATGTTGAATCCTCATTGGCTAAAATTTGTTTTTAGATCAATTCTGCTTTTCTTATCCGTTATCCCATTACTTTAATCTGTATGCCTTTTTTCTATAATTAAAACTTTAAAACATTATATTTAGATAAATATACATAGAAAAATTTGGGAAGATTTATAACAAAAATAGCACAAACAATCCAACATGTAACTTAATTCGAAATCCTTACGTTATACAACAAAAGAAACCCTACTTTACACAGCTAGAATTGATAAATATAAATACATCAATTCGTATTCTTTTAAAAACAACTAGGATAAATGTAAAATATTTAATTTTTATTGCTAAAAGAGAGAATAGAAATATACGCTGTAAGTTACTTAGTAGAAAAAAAAGGATGATTTTTTACAACATTTTCTATTCTTATTATTTGTTAGTGAATAAAATCTTTTTTTTAAATTGATTTTAAATTCTTATTTATTTTTTGATACAGTAAATCGATCTAAAAACGTTCATGAATGTGTTTTACATGTCATTTTCCGACTGTTACTCGAGGAAGGATATGCAATGGGAAAAGAAGACAAAAATTGGATTTTCCACTGGACAGAAATTAAATTGAATGCTGTGTTCACATATAATTTCAGGTTAAACTTGCATGTTCACAAAAGACTGTAATTTACTACAGACGAACTAGAAATCGTGTTCCATATGTGCTAACCGTCAGTGACATAAATTCAGTGACAGTTTTAATCATGTTCCACTGGATGAAAGTAAAGATCTTCATCTCTTACTTGGTAGGTATTTGGCGCTAAAAACTTTAACAAACAAGGCGTCCTACAATGTGTTTGGAATCTAAACGAATTTCGTATTCACACGATATACTGGTTGAAAATTCAATAGTTTGATGCAAGATGACATTTTTAAAGCTATATATATAAAAGTCGTTCTCTGTATGTATGTCCTTTATACAAATCTTCATTTTTGACCGATTTGCACGATTCTGGATGTAACATACGTTTTAGAACATGGAAAAGATCGTTGTCTACTTTAAAAAATCATCAAACTACTATTTATCCTTTTTTCTATCACCTTCCATAATTTATTATTATAGAAATACATATTTTTAAATTTTGTAATTCAAATATTTCTTTCCTGTTGCCACACCATAAAAAACGGTACAATAATTAAAAAAATGATAACGCATGAACTTTCTTTTTATAAGCTAATAAAAATTCTGACTCAATCGCTATATTTTTGTATTTTCGAAACTGATGTCATTTTAATCAGTAAATGCACATCTTTTATATATAAAATGAAAACTTTGACTAAACGTGTGTTCAAATGACGTAAATTGTTTTTGAAGTAAAAAAAATCTATTTCGATACAGGCGTTTCAATTTCAAGAAAACAATTTAGGAAAAAGATAATAATAAAAAAAAAATCGTTTGCTACATATGACGTCAATTTCTGTATCACTTACATCGCGTTTTAATGATGTTTTATTCTGAAAAGAGACTCTTGATCTTCTGAAATTAATTCTTATCATCCATAAAATGAAAGATTTATTTTTAAACCAAGCGAAATAAAATTTATATTGGATGTATTTATTTTTTTTCCGCGAATTGTCAGGTGAAACGTATACTTATTTTACACTTGCTGAAGAATACATGCATTATTATTTTAAAAGCTGCAACACTTTATTTTAATTACGTCAAAATGACGTGTTTTTTTTTTCTCCTGAAATTCAATTTAGAGAGTTTTAAAAATAAGTTAAATAATTGAGGCCTTTCACAAACATCAGGTTTAGAATTATTGCATGTTAATATTCTGTAATCGAGTCACATGTCAAGAATGCGCTAAAAATATGAATGATGTTACACTTTTGTAAGGAATATGTTCCATAAAAGCCATAAGTCACATTTTTTACAGTACGCCAAATAGCGTACAGCCAGATTATCGAAGATTAACCAATTTCACTTACAAAGATAAAGATAGTTCAGCATTTTTTTGTTGTTGTTGTTTATTGTTCAATAGCAAAATTAGAAGTTAGCCAAAATACAAAAAAAAAGAAAGAATGAATGAAACCCATCACGAATAATAGGTATGTAATTGGACTAAGGAATTTTTCATATTTAAAATAAAACATTAACGATAAGTGCTTTGAATAGACGTAAAATTTCATTTAAATATATCTTGAAGTTAAAACGTCTACTACAACATAGGACTTTCTATTTGATGAAAAAATATCAAGAAAAAAATTCGGTGAATATGGCGTACTTTCTATAAATATATCGTCAGTTTCAATAAATATAATGTCAAACAGATTTTTAAAAAAACGGTTGCTACGTTTTCTTTCATATTTTGTTGGCATGCTATATCTTTAATTATACCATTTAGCTAAGTATTTTACTCCCTTAAATGCAATCATAACATTCTGCGATTTATATTAAGTACGATTACATGAAATACGTCTCTTCTACGATTTATATGAAATAGAAAATGAAACATAGAAAATGTTTCCTAAGAGTTTTTTTTTTCTTTTTTAAGAAAACTTCAAGACTGGCATCAGGAGTGGAGGCTTCTGGAATTTCATGTCATTATCAGGTTATACGCTGTAAGTTTAGTTTTATGAATGAATGTTTCCGTTTAAAAATAATCAGGCAATCCACCCTGGGATATCTGTGGTTAAAGATGATCTGTATACCAGTCGTTCACCCAATAGAAAAAAAATAGATAATTTTCAATTTAAAATACTAAAACATTTCTTACATTTACTATATTTATTAGAATCCCCAATAGCTACATTAAAAAGCATTTTTGGTACTTTCGTATTAACAAGCGGTCAATCGTGTTTTTTTTTTTACAATTTACAGCAACTTTATTAATGTGATAATTTTAAATAGTTCGATTTGAAATCTTTTAAATTCGTATTTTATTTATTTATGGGGTTTACATTTCGTTTGCCGATTTCGTTATTGAATATTATACGAATAAACTCCCAAATGATGAATTATTTATATTGTTTTAAGAGCAATCGGGTTCATCTTTTGTAATTGGGTTGCAAGAACATATAAAAAATATTCTTACTTAAAAATTAATATAAAATACGTAAAAATTACTAAATTGAGAACCAGTTTTCAAACAAATAGTATTGAATGTACTTTTTGTTTTCCATTGGATGTTAAAAAAATCGAATGTGTGATGTTCAGAGGTTAAACTGCAGTAAAAGCAAAATTTATAGGTCAGGTCATTGCCATCAAAATGCCATCAGATGCCAGCGTTACCCATGGACATGTATTTTCCTTATAATATTGCATTCAGAGAAAATGGTTTCATCTTTCGAATTTTGGGTTGCAAATTAAAAAAGATCCATACTTGAAAATTAATTTAAAATCTATTAAATTCGGAAAACTATATCTCAGTTTTATGATTTTTAATGATCAGTATTAAAATCAGAACCAACTAAAATCTGAAAACTGAGATATAATTTTCAAATAAAATTTATTTGAAAGTAAGTTTTTTTATTCAATGTAAAAAAAAAAAAAAAAAATTGTGCATGCTTATAATTTAAGAAAAATGACAGTAAAGGCACAATTTATGGGTTAGGTCGTTGACAGTGTTACTCACTAACATATTTTTTCTTTATTATGTAATGTGTATGCTATACCATCGAGAATTTTTACTAATTACTACGCCGATTAGTTATTCTTTTTCTTAGTATTATCAGGAAAATCACACATTTTTCTTTTACACCAGTCAAGAAAATGAATATTATATTTAAAGCTGCGAGATTTTACTACGGTTGCGGTACAATAACCTCATCATTTCTGATTGTTTTTATATTGATTTGTGGACGGGAATGCATAAATATCAGTTATTATTGCCGTATTATCTCATTTTAATTTATTATCCCCGGAAGGCTGCACATAACTGACACGGGGAAAGCCGTGTATTTCTGCTAGTAACAAATAAAACATATCTTAAAAAAATCCTCAAAATCTTCGACCTATAGATCTTCTAACTCATATGAAGCATGTTAAATCAGGACGGATATGTCTTGTTCATGTGACTGTGCCTCATCATTCTGTTTATGCGGTTTCGGGAGCTTTGGAATAATCATGATTATACATTAGCAATTAGCTTTCTCAATTGAAGTAAATCGTGAAAATTTGAATGTAGGCCAAGGAACATATGTCAATTGCTTATAATTATTTTTTTTCAGCGTGTATGTATTTGAAATACACAAATTTCAAAAAAACTATTTACAGGGTGTTTCATAGTAGAAGGGCAAAACTTTAAGAGGTGATAGTACACATCAAAATAAACATTTTTCATCAAAGAAAGTATGGTCGGTAATAAAACGCTAAGGTGCTAGGGGGCATAGAAAGGTGATGTTATTATATGATGAAAAAACACACAAAGAACGATTTGGTGACAAAACCAAGGTGGAAAATGGCTCTCCCTACAAAGATAGAGCTTCTGAGCCATTTCCATTTAAAATTCCATAGATAAAGTATATTTCAGCCTTTTTCCTGTTAGTGAAGTGCATACGAGGCAAAAACAAACAAAGAACAAAACCAAGGTAGAAAACCGGTCTCCGTACAATCGTAGAGCCTCAGAGTCATTTCCATTTGCAATTCCGCAGATAAAATGCAAATAAACCTTTTCCCTATTAGTGAAGAGCAACATCTACCGATATGTTCATACCACGATTGACAGTTGCACAATCGGATCAGCGGTTTTTATGAATTATTCAAAGCGACATTTCACATACACGTAATTCTTCTTCCCCATATTAAATTTGCATGCTATAAGAGTCGTTCTTCTACCGATAACGCGCAATCAAAATTGAGATTTAACGTTTACATGGACAAAGTTTCTAAGTGCGTCATCACTTTTGCGTTTTATTATCAACCATGCATTCTTTGATAAAAATTGCTTGTTTGAATGTGTACTATCTCCTCTTAAAGTTTTTCCCATCTTTTATGAAACACCCTGTATATACCAAATTGTGTTTACAATGCACATATAAATATGTAGTTCTGTTTAGCTTGCTCCCTTTGGTAAAAAAGGAACATGTATTTACGAGAAAAATAATTAATGCCAATGAAAGTTTATATATATATTTTTATACATCTTTGTAGGGAGCTTGTGTGAATTTCAAAGTGAAAAAATAATTTTCTTTCATTGGAAGGTTTATTTATCCTACGGACACAAGCATTGAAAGTTACATATCAGACCTAAAATGTGACCTTATTATCATTAAACTTGTCGCAAAACTTTTAAGCGACTTCCTTGAAATAATAATTTTAAGTCAAATTCAGAAATATCTCAGCAATGGATAAACTTATTTTCTCCTTTTTTTTTTCTTTAACGAGAGCTTAAGCTACCTAGTCCTTGACCATTTTTTTTTTAATTTGTTCATTCTTATAAACAAAACAAAATGCTATTTATTTTAAAAACTGTTAAGCTAAATAGTAATGTCCTCTATTTTGTTAAGAAAGGTATAATTTAAAAACCTCCGAAATAAAATATAGTATATACGTATATTAATATCACTTGTATATGAAATAACTCAGTTCAATCTCTGGCGACATACAACAAATAAAAAAATGTACCCAAAAGGGTTTTTACTTTCCTTAAGCTAATAAAATTTTATTTTCTAAAATTCGAAATATGTGTTTTTTACGCAAACAATACACACTCCTATCTCGTTTCTAGACAACAAAGAGTTAGAAGATATGCTTAGTTACAAAATATGCCGAAAAGTTACAATACTCCCTTAAAATATTTTGCAATATTAGAATGAATAATGTGTTATTTATATTCAAACGGTAGATATAACACATGGTGTAACTTTAATTATGTTTGCCATATAATCTTCCTAATCACAAGATTCTTAAAAGTTTAAGTGGAGTTTTGTACAAGATGCAGAGAATTAAGTTTTAAAATTACAGTACAAAATTCACGAAATTTGCAATTCTAATATAAAGACAACTATATAATAAAATAATTTCTCTGTAGAATTTCTTATTTTAATGTTTTAAATATGAATGTAATAGGAAGATAAATCAAATTTTTGAATCGCTGCTAGCGCTGCATATAGTTACTTAATTTAATCTCTATTGCATGCATAAGTACAGAAGCGGTGTAATAAGCAAAATATATTGTGCCAACATCATGGGCATTAATTTTAATACACCGCAATTACCATTGCATGAACAAGCCTTACATATATATATATATACAAAATGAATTTTGAAAATTTGTTACAAATAATCCATCTCTTTGTTTGTAAATTAATTTTCCTTTAGTCCGTAAACAATGTAAAAATATGTTTCGTAATATTTATCCAGTTGAAAGAATAGTTTAAGCTTCATTGATATATAAAATTGTAAATTCCATCTTTGTATTTCAGCAGATACAAGCGTGTGTGCTATGATAATAATGTATGCTAAAACATAATAAAACAAAAATATAATTTTGATCTAGATCATTGTGTAATTTAAACTTTATACTTCATTTCGATTCTTGTCTTGTTTATTTTGAAAAATAGATCCTGAAATATAAGAAACTATTTTTCAACTCTTCCACTATGGTTGATCTTTTAAATTAAATTTGATAACTTTGTATTTAAAAAAATAAAGTTTCTGTCTTTGAAAATTTTACTATATCTATACGAAATTGGAATATTGTTTTCTTAAATTCATGCTGTTTGATGGAACATAAATTAGGCGTTCTACGCATACTGAAAATCATTTACAGTACAAAGGTTACTCTCAGTACTCTCATTTTCTAACGAATGTGCTCACGTTTGAAGCTCACATATAACTGCTGGACGAGCTAATAAAGATACGCGTCCATATGACATTTCAATTCTACTTTTAATCAATACATAAAGTTTTTATTTTTCAAAAATAAAAAAATGCGTTCAAAATGAAAACTGTCGCCTAAAAAATAAAGGCATGTGGTTACCATAACTTACGCAGGACTGACGGTTTAAATTACTACCTGAATGTTTCTCATCTTAAAATAGAGCAATGATGTTAAAATATATCAGGCGATTCTATTCATTACAATTCTTCTTATTCAATATTTCGAGATGGCACGACTAAAAATAACTGTATGGAAAAGAAACGCATGCTAGATTTTAATGCTGTATTTTCTTTTTTTAGAAAGAATGACTTAAAACACCCGAACGCAAAAGGTTAAAATAAAAAGAAAAGCAAGGATAATTTTTACAGTATACTAAAATTTTCTTTGAATCAGTTTTGCTGTATTTAATAGCTCAAAATAAAATAACATATAATATAATAAAATATACAAAATAAAATAATTGTAAATGAAACCATTTATGACAAAACTTAATCTATCATAAATAATGTTTGCAATAAAAATCTTGCTTTATATTCTTGTGCGACAAAAGGTGTCAACAGAGTCTGAAAATAATAAGGTTAATATATACTATGTTAGGATATAGTAAAATATAGAAAAATGGAGCATCTATTCTTTGATAGGTATATGAAAGCGAATACTGAACAAAAATAATTATAAAATCACACATCTAGGGCTGCAACAAATATTGGTTATATACCTTGTTAACCAAAATTGTGGACACTTTTAGGTTGATTTCATTACAAAGTGTAAAAAGCAGAATATTGCAGCCGTCCGAAGGCAAACACTTCGGGTATTATTGCTATATATTAACCGATCATGACCCTCAGATCACAAAACCAAGCTCCGTTGAAATGTTGACTTATATATATATATATATATATATATATAATATATACATATATATAATATATATATATATATATATATATATATATATATATAATATATATACATATATATAATATATATATATATATATATATATATATATATATAATATATATATATATATAATATATATATATTATATATTATATATTATATATAGTATATTATATATACATATATATATATATATATATATATATATGCTATATATATATATATGTATATCTAAATTTTGTCATGCTGTAACTCTATAATTTTTGAGCCGATTGGGATGAAATTTTTCTCGTGCATAAGTACATAGAGGAAAAGGTCCAAATACCGGCTACCACTTTTCTTTTCAATCTAGATCATACAATTTTCGATCAGCCATCCGAAGGAAAATACTTCGGGAATTTTTGCGACGTTTTTGCCGATCATGACCCCCGGATGCTAAAACACACTCCGTTGAAATGCTGATTTATATATATATACCGGGTGAGCAAAAAGTCCGTATAAATTTTAAAAATTCATAAAAACCGAAAAAATAACCCAAATGAAAAACTGTTTGCAGGATTAGCATCTATAGGTCACGGGAATTATTTTAAGACAGAAATAAAAAATAACTCAAAAAACAGCCAACAGATGGCGCTGGTTCGTGCGATTTCGGTGGAAATATGGAAATGAAACAGTTATAAGAACTTGGGCTCTTAATCCAGAACTAATACACCGTTGTGAGCCGTGTACAAGGATGCTGAGTATGAACGATAAAAGTTTTGTTGGTGAAGTTATTTTACGTGAATTAGTTCTGGATTAGGAGTGCAAGTTCTTTAAGCCGGTTCATTTGCATATTTCTACCAAAATCGCATGAACCACCGCCATCTGTCGACTGTTTTTTGAGTTATTTTTTATTTCAGTCTTAAAAAAATTCCCGTGACCTATTGATTCAAATCCTGCAAACTGTTTCATTTCGATTATTTTTTCGGTTTTCATGATTTTTTAAAGTTTATACGGACTTTTTGCTCACCCGGTATATATATTTATATATACACATTTATATCTGAAATTTGCCATGCTGTAACTGTCGAATTGTTTAACGTTTAACTGATTTGGAAGAAATTTTTCATATGCATAGTACATACTAATGTCGCGACTGAGTTCGTTGGCCAGCTTCATCCGCAATCTTGTTTCAAAATGGTGGTCATTTGAATTTTGTGGACACTTTTGAAAATTTTTAGGTTACATACATTTCTCTTTAAAATGACCTATGTTGTTAACTTACACTGTGTGACTTTTTAAAATATTTTAATGTGTCTAACATTCTGTTTAATACATAAGAGTTTGCATAACAACAAGAGATTTTCTATAAGTATACAATGTTAGAAAACATATTTTTTTTTTCAAAAATTAAATGACCGCAATTTTGAAATAATATGGCGGATGAAGTTGGCCAACGAACTCGGTCGAGTCATTAGTAGATGAGAAGGTCCAAGTGCCGGCTAGGGTCCAAATACCGGCTACTAGGTGTTCTGCAAACTGAGCGCAGCGCAGCTTAGCGGTGATAGGCAGAGTTTGTAACTTTAATGGGGAGAAGAAAGTTACAAAAAGTACGTCGCCGAAGTCTGTGTCATTTACAAATAGTAAGTGAAAAAGTGTCGAATCTACGTAATTTAGTACATAAAAAGTTTTTCAGATATGTGTTTCTCATTTTTTAAAAATATACTTACCGTATATAGGCTTAAATTGTTGATTAAGTTATTTTCTAGATATATTTAGCTCTCAATTGCCACGCGCACAGTATTGATATTTTATTATATAAGTAAAACCGGTTTTAACTTAAACATAGCTGTGGTCCGAATACCGGCTACCTAGAGTGGTCTAAATGCCGGCTAGCCGGTAATTGGACCTCTCTCGGTTGCTCTGCTTGAAGGGAAAGAAAATAAATTAATTTAAATAGTTCCATAATTAATAAATTAATTTAAATGGTTCAGAAATAGTCCCCGTCCCATTTTGCAATATGAAAAAAGCAACCATGACCGTAATTTTTCAGGACCGACACCGGTTACTGGATTACTTTCTAAAAAAGAGCTGTTGGACGATACAGAATTGCCTGTAATAAATGTTAAGAGAAAAAAAATTGACGGAGTAAACCACGTGAAAGAGGCAGTAATTTGATTTTAACCCTCTCGTTGCGCAAACCAAGATTTCCTTGGGCATCGTAAAATTAGCAAAATTTGCGCAACCCGATATTTCTTTGGGGATGCATTTTTTTCGTCTAATTAACCCTCCTTGATTATTACCACCATTTATTTTTTATTGTAAATTATGTCTTATTTAATCGGAGCATTTCCCGGTTAAATTAGACAAAAACTTTTGTTTTGAAAAACCGGTGACAAAAGAATAAAAATTCTTAAAAGACGCTCGTCGAGAAGGGGTTAAATATGCAATTTTTAAAGCTATTTTGATAAAACAATTACGGAGCGAGAGGGCTAAAAAAGGGAAAAGGAAAATATCCAACTGTGGAAGATGATAAATATGTGTCTTCTGCATGGGTGCTTTCTCTGTGGACAAGAATTGTGGAGGGGATTCTGGGTTCACTGTTAACAATGCGATATGTGGGTTGATAGGGACTATACCGACGCAGAGAGTGATATTATGCTTTTGAATTTTTCAAATAAAATAATTCTCATTTCAATCAGCGAGCTTGTTTTTTGTTTCACACGTTAAAAAACAAAATTAGAAACATAATGGGAAGAAGACTGTGAGAGATAGTCGAAAAGAATTTTAGAAATTTGACAAAAATGCATCTTTATTAAAAATGGCGTATTTTTTTCTGCGCATGAGAAATGTTATTAATCAATACAATTCATTAAAATAATATTCTTATTGCTTGATAATTGTCATTAGCTCTATTTGTGTGATCTTTTGGAAAAAAACTTAGGTAGTCGGTACTTAGACCCCATTTTAAAAACTCAAAATTTGATGACTTTCGGCATTTTGCTTCTTATAAACAGAAAACGCCTTTTAAACCGATTTTTTTCTCTAAACACGTGTAAGACGTGTCAAGGTATCCTGTTGTCACTTTTTATTTTATTAATTTTGAAAATTGTATGATCTAGATTGAAAAGAAAAGTGGTAGCCGGTATTTGGACCATTTCCTCTATGCACTTACGTACATGAAAAGTTTCATCCAAATCGGCTCAAAAATTCTAGAGTTACAACATGACAAAATTTAGATATACATATAAATATATAGCATATATATATATATATATATATACAGTGGTGTGCAAAAATTAAGGAAAGTCACAAAATGCTAATTTTCAAATACGCGAACACCCAAAAGAAAATAATATAATTCGAGTAATTACTACCTCTACTACACAGTTATTCCATATAACATCTCATTAATGTCACACATGGTCACAAGTGTTACAGTCACTGTGGTGAAGCAAAAAAAAAATTGGAAATTCCATACATCTCATTATGAGTCTCAAATGATCACTATATGTGATTCCACTGAAACGTCACTGTGACTGCTGCTTTTTGACGAGTCACCATGTGACTTTACAATGTAGTTACATTGTGACTCTCATGTGACTGTCATTTGTAGACTCAATTTCAAAGTCATCGTGAACGCCGCATTCTGATAAGTTACCAAATAATGTCACATTAAAGTCACATGATGACTTTCAGGTGACAGAGAGACTACTGTGAAGTTACCATTGTGCTCTTTTGGGAAAAGTCTCCATGTGACTATAATATGATATTATTTTGTGACTTATCGTAATGCAATGTTCATGATGACTATGAAATTGAGTCTAAAAATGACAGTCACATGAGAGCCACAATTTAACTACACTGTAAAGTCACATGGTGACTCGTCACAAAGCAGCAGTCACATTAACTTCTCAGTGGCGTCACATATAGTGATCATTTGAGACTCATAATGAAATGTATGGAATTTCCTATTTTTTTGCTTCATCGTAGTGACTCTGACTCTTGTGACCATGTGTGACATGAGTGAGATGTTATATGGACTAGCTATATTGAAGATATATTAATTGCTCGAATTATATTATTTCCTTTTGAGTATTCGCGTATTTGAAAATTAGCATTTTGTGAATTTTCCTTAATTTTTGATAACCAGTGTATATATATGTCAACATTTCAACGGAGCGTGGTTTTGTGATCCGGGGGTCATGATCGTCGAGAATATAGCAATATTTCCCGAAGTGTTTGCCTTCGGACGGCTGCAATAGGTATTTTTTAACTTTTGGTAATGAAAGCTACCTAAAAGTGTCTACAATTTTGGCCACCACTGTAGATGGCACTGAAAAACCTTGTACTACACGAAGTTCGAACGACAATGAAAACGGAAAAATGTTTTAGAACAAATAATGGGAAGAGAAATAAATGCGAAAAATTGGTAGGTTTCATTACAGATATAAGATATTGGATACACACAAACAGCATTGGTATTCAGAGATAATTGACGCTTACTGTTAAAGATGTTGCTCTTCTCTGAAAATAACTCCTATTTGATCAAAAGGCTAGAAAGTCTACAAGAACGTTTGACGCATCATGTAGCATTTAAATGTATGTACAATTAACAACAGATGTCTGGAACAAAATAACTTTTACTGATGACAATCTTATAATGGTTCCCTATTATGCACTCTTCTTTGTTAAACAAAACAGTGCTGCAATTATAATATCTTCATATATCCAATAAATATTAAGCATTTCCAAAAATAAATGTTTTTAAACAGCAAATTACACTGGAAGTATATTTCCAGTTTTATAAATAAGAAATTTGACGAGATAATTTAAACTCTTGTGAGGTTTCTTGTATTACTCTTCACATTTTTAAAGAGATATTTCAGAAACATCTGTTATTAAGTTTAGACCAGAATAAAAATTTTTTCTTAATTAGTCTGACAGCCATTCTAAAAAGCCGAAAATAATTATGGACCCTTTCTAAACAAAGGTAATTATACAATGACTTGTTCAAGAAACGGACACATTCTGGGAACGTAAAAAAGTTGTACTATGATGAAAAAAAAAACTTTAATTTTCGTTATTGTACATGGAAAACTTACTTCGTACTTTCTTTTGGTTATTTACTGCAAATAAATGTCATTGTACATATATAATATAGATTTTAATCATTTAAAGTACGCATAATTATCATTTATATTTATGAAAACTTTCATAATTATACTTCCTGGAATATCGGCAGACAAATACAGCATTTGTTATTTTTAACATAACTTAATCTCTGTTAACATACATTAAAAAACAATTCTGTTTATAGACAATCAAAAATAGAGATGGATTAATTTATTCAAGATATATCTGAACAAAATATATGTCAGACTGTGAACTAAAGTATCGTTATTAATGCAAATAAAAAATATAAAAGAAAAGTAAAAGATTTTTTCAGATTTTTCGAAAATTCTCGTTGCTAATTAAGCGAATTCTTCTAAAAAGAATTAAATGTTATGTTTGCTAATTGTGAAAACAAAACATTTTGTTATACAATACAATCGTTTCAAATCTTTTAAATATTAAATTTTCTACTTTCTTTTACGGAAAAATGTATGGCATTTGATTTCGAAAGCAGCTAAATTTGTATAAAAATTAAGAGATAAGTAGCATAAAAACATACTATATAATATAATATTACTACTAATAAGTACAATAATAAGGAAATTTATAATAATGATTAACATCATATTAAAATAATAATAAAAAGCATGTATAACTAGCACTTAATATAGAAAATTCGAAATTGTTTAAAAAATACAGCAATGATTTCTTCTGTTTCAGAAGGAAATTCTTTCTATTTTTATATTTGTATGAAAACACAAGTGTAATTTTATAGTATACCAGCAGCCTCATTCCGCTACGGTGGTCGGTTTTTCCAAACAAACCTTGAGTTAAACATAATATATCGGTGAATTTGATCTTATGTTTTAAACATTATGGACATGGAATGTCTTTCCACATTGCTGAAAACGATATGAACGTCATTAAGAGTATCTAATACTTCGATTATCTTCTAATGTGTCAGACAGAATTTGGACTGTTAGCACCAACGCTTTTAGTTCATCGTTTACAGTAGGTTTGGTAAAGAAAGATACAACAATACGAAATATACTAAAATCACCTTTAAAAATTAAAAGTACAAATCTCATCAAAATACGTCCAGTAGCAGGTTTTGAAAAGTCTAATCTTTCAAAATCAGGAACACCTGATAATAAAACTTTCTGCTATAATTATATAACTACAAAACGTAGAACGATGTATTATATACAAAAGGCTTGTCTGAAAAATTATCTAACTAACAGTGTAAATTCCATAGAAATTTGCTCTGTAGAACCTTTTAAAAAGTCAAATGTTTCATAATCGACTTCACGGATTGAAGGAATATTAGCTAATAATTCTTTAACTAAGTAACGTACAAACGATATGTGTTACATACTAAAACATTTCCTGAAAAATTATCTAATAATGCAAGTCCCATCAAAATCCAAATTCAGAACTCAAAATTAAAAGCGGTCGGAACGAAATTCCTCTTTGCATAAAAAATAAACGATGCTTACAAGATTGTCGCAATACACAAATTAGCAAGGTATCTGATTACGGAAAATTATCCGTTAATACTATGAACAAATACCCAAAAGAAAAGGGGGTATATGGCTGAAAACAAATAAAGAAGTAATACACTAACAGGCTTCGCCCGCTATGCTGATCAATTTCTCCAAAAGAACCGCGAATCAAACAAAATATGTCAGTGAATTTGACCTTGTGCTTTAAAAGCAATATAGACATGTACCTGGAATATCCTTCCTCATTGCTGTAAACGATATGAAAGCCATTGCATTTCATATCTTCTAATGTGTCTTCTTCTTCAATATATTAAAAATTTGGACTATTAAGGACAAACACTTTTAGTAGATCACTTACAATATAATTAGGAAAACAAAGATAGAACAATACGTGATATGCTAAAATCATTTCTTAAAAATTAGCAATGTAAATCACATCAAAATCCATCTAGTAGAACGTTTAAAAAAGGCTAATGTTTAATAATCGGGTTCACTTTATTATATAACTTTTGTCAATAACCCTAAAAAAAGCAATGCAGCACGATATCTATTTTATACTAAAACCTATCATGACAAATTATCTAAATATATGTGGTAATTCCATAGAAATCCACACAGTAGACCTTTTAAAAATGTTAATATTTCATAATAAGGTTCACAGAATAAAGATCTTTCACGTGTAAATCTATAACTAACCAACGTAGATTGATATGTGTTATGTACTAAAATATTTCCTGAAAAGTTTTTCTAGCTAAAAATGCAAGTCTCCTCAAAATCCATTCAGCTGAACTAAAGTTATAAGCGTTTCTGAGTGAAATTCCTCTTTGCAGTACATATATATTTAGTAGTCATTTAATTTATTTTTCATAATCGCGTTAACATGATTATAGAACTTTCAGGGCTGTAGTAGAGGTACATGCCGTATACCAGCTGAATTTTTTTAGTGACTCTGCACATTTCCCATAGCTGTAGCATATATCCTCTGAATTTAGAGTTTTTAATCTTTTTTTTTACGACTACACCGCTGACAACTTTCCCCATAGATCCATAACTAAATAGTATTAAATGATATGTTAAATCTTGAAATAATCCCTGAAATATTATCTAACTGCGCAACTACCTTCAAAATACCTCCAGTATAACTTTAAATAAAATGTAATCATTCATAATCGCTTTCACCTAATTTTAGACCATTCTTAAGTATATTAAATTATAAACAGAAGTTCTCTTATACGTCCATTAAAAATATTTCAAAAATATATATTCTAAAAACACACTCAAAATATATATTAAACATTTAATTGCTAAAAAGGACGTCAAACGTTAATAAAATACATTAAAAGATCTTAATAATTTGACATGTTTCGATTGAATTTACTCAATCATCATCAGAAAAACAAATAAACACAAAGATGGAAAATGACAATAAACTATTACAAATGAAATTTAAAAATAAATAAATAAAAATCACGCGCGTAATATTTTAACATGTTTCATGTTGCCCTATTTTATTTTCAAATTATCTAACAATTCAATCCAAATATTTGGGATTTGAAATGACAAGGAATCATTGCAGACCATTGAGTTTCTGACGTAAATTTCAATAAATTCTCTAATAAAAAGTTGCAAATAAAAATCTGACCTATAAATTAATCTACTTTCATTAAACAAAATATTTATGTTTTCTATTTATTTTATTTAGCCTAGATAATGCGGTTTTACCTCTATTAAATTTTATCTCTGCAATGTGCTCTTTACATCTCACTTGGAATTTTCTCTGAGTCATGCCAATATAATAATTTCTATAACCACCTTCTTTAAGAAAAGGAATGATATAAACACCGGAAAGGTCAAATTTATCAATAGGGTCAATTCTAGTGGTTAAAATCGATTTTAATTTAGGAGGGGGTCTAGCAATTAAATTTACATCAAACTTTTTAAGTTGAGTTTTAGCGGATTCGAAGAAATTTGGATAATAATTTATAACCACCCTTTTCATGTTATTTTCTCTGTCGGTTTTATTCTCAAAAATTGCATCGCTCCTTTTGTTAATAAACTTTTTAATTAATTTATTAACTATTTTAACATGATATCCGTTGTTAATAGCTATTGTTTTAATTTTATCTAATTCATCATTTAAATATTCAGTGGAACAAATTCTAAAAGCTCTGTTAATAAGGAATCTAAAGGTAGATAATTTATAAGAATATGGAGTGGAAGCATCAAAAGGTATAACATTTAAGTTAGTTATTGGCTTACGATATATTGAACGAATTAGTTTATTATTTTCTCTTTTTAATTCAACATCTAAAAAAGGTAATTTCTTATCGGTTTCAAGTTCAAAAATAAATTTAATCTTATTATCTAAATCATTTAACTGTTGAATAAAAACTAACAATTTATCAACTTCTCCCTGCCAAACAATAAAAATATCATCTACATAACGTAGCCATACTAAAGGTAATAATTTAAAAGTACTGAAAATTTTTGATTCAAGGGGCGTAATTTGAATTCTGCTAGGAGGCCTGAAATTGGAGATCCCATTGGGGCAAATACTTTGTGCAACAGGTCTGATTGTTGATAAATTATATTGTTAAAAATAAAATAATTACTATTAATTATTAGGTTTAGGCCACTTTTTAAAGTGTTTTTCATTGGTATGTCAAAATCTTCTCTATTGTCAATGAACTGTTCGATGGTTTGAGCTACTTCTGAAGCATCTATGGATGGATATAATGACACAATGTCTAAGCTTGCTAAAATGCAATCATCTGTAATATCGATTTTCTCTAATCTTCCGATGAATTCAATACTGGACTCAACCGTGAAAGTGGAGGGAGGCAATAACTGTTTCAGTAATGGAACAAATGCACGCTTTAAGTAATATGTTGGGCCTTGACATTTAGTGCTTATTAGTGCTTATTAGTGCTTACATTATTATTAGTGCTTACATTAGACGCTAAAACTCAACTTAAAAAGTTTGATGTAAATTTAATTGCTAGACCCCCTCCTAAATTAAAATCAATTTTAAAAACTAGAATTGACCCTATTGATAAATTTGACCTTTCCGGTGTTTATATCATTCCTTTTCTTAAAGAAGGTGGTTATAGAAATTATTATATTGGCATGACTCAGAGAAAATTCCAAGTGAGATGTAAAGAGCACATTGCAGACATAAAATTTAATAGATGTAAAACCGCATTATCTAGGCTAAATAAAATAGAAAGCATAAATATTTTGTTTCATGAAAGTAGATTAATTCATAGGTCAGATTTTTATTTGCAAATTTTTATTAGAGAATCTATTGAAATTTACGTCAGAAACTCAATGGTCTGCAATGATTCTTTGTCATTTCAAATCCCAAATATTTGGATTGAATTGTTAGATAATTTGAAAATAAAATAGGGCAACATGAAACATGTTAAAATATTACGCGCGTGATTTTTATTTATTTATTTTTAAATTTCATTTGTAATAGTTTATTGTCATTTTCCATCTTTGTGTTTATTTGTTTTTCTGATGATGATTGAGTAAATTCAATCGAAACATGTCAAATTATTAAGATATTTTAATGTATTTTATTAACGTTTGACGTCCTTTTTAGCAATTAAATGTTTAATATATATTTTGAGTGTGTTTTTAGAATATATATTTTTGAAACATTCTTAAGTAGCTCTGTAACTAAGAAACGTAGAACGATGTGTTTTACATTAAATTATATCTAAAACAAATTGCCTAACAAACAGAGTAAGTTCTACAATAATCTGTTAAGTACAACCTGAGTTATAATCAATTTAATTGTTGTTATATATATATACAGTAGATGATGATGTGATTTTGTGTAATCGGATTTGTTGTAAAGCTTTCACTTCATAAAAAAGAACACAGAAGAAAACTTCGCTACAGAAAAGTACAAACAATCCACAGAAAATTACCTAAGTGCAGTGTAAGTCCCATCAAAATAAATCCAACAGAACTCAAATTATGCATAAACGACCGGAATTCAATGCAAATTTAAATTTTACATATTTATGGTAGATGAATTTTTCATAATTGCGTTCACCTTTATCTATCACTTTCCCAATAGCTCCATAAATAAGCATAATAGAATGATACGTTATACACTAAAACTATTCGTTAAAAGTTATCTAACAGTGCCACTTACATCAAAATTATTTAGAAGGCTAAACTTCAATAATCGATTTAACTTGAGTTTAGAACTTTTTCTTCTAGATTTATAACTAAGCAACGTAGAATAATTTGTATACACTGAAATTTTTCAAAAATATTACCTAACTAAGAGTGTTAACATATATGCGAATATTTCGTACAATGAATTTCAAGTTAAAGGAATGTGAATTTAAATTTTCGATCAAAATGTATTTTTTTAAAAATATATTACTTAACTTGTATACATTGTTTTCACAAATGTCTAATTCGTTAAAAACCGGTATTGAAAACCTTTCTGAAGGAAAAAACAATAGAGTATTCGCGTCATAGAATTTAGAATTAAAAGACAGTTGAACCCATACAAAAAAAAAGAGTCACCTATACACAATATAATCCTGTCTAAAACTCCTTGCAATTTAGTTAAGGTTAGTTGGTGGAACTGGGCCATGATTTTACAATGTGACTCTGGAGCTTCTGACAATTGAGCTTCAAAAAGCTAATGCTTATTTGAATTAATGTCTGAACTTCTGTAAATGTGTTCATTTAGGTTCCCTCTATCTCACAGAAATACTCAATATTACATTTTAATATTTAAAAATATAAAAATATTCATATTTCATCTTTCTTTCCACATGGGTGCAGTTACCCCATAAAAATGAGGTAAGTGGACCAGGAGGGTCTATGTTCCACACGCGTTTATTTATTTTTCTTTTTCATATTGGATATCAGGTCTTGTTTGAAAAAGTGTAAACAACTTAAAAAAAATTAAACAAGGCAGAGCATGTAAATTATACAGGGTGCAATATGTTATCTATCGCCGACCTTTAATTTCTCAACCGTTGGTCGTGGACATATAGCTCCAATTACAAAAACGTTTCAAATGAGGTAATTATGCATGCTGTGGAATTATTTAAAGTAAAAAAATTAATTTTATAAAAATTACGAAACGTTACTTTTTATACTGTCACCCAGTCCCTATAATTATATTTAGAAAGTTTACACATATCATAACAAACGTAACACAAAAAGTTTCACTTCAGTACTACAAATATTGACACAGTTATTAAATTTCTAAGTTTGAGATTTTTGCACATGATTTTGTCTTTCATTGAAAGTTCAGTTAAAAGATGAATTAAAGTAATTTGAGATTAAAATATGGGTACAATGTCCTTTTTACGGCGAACCACCTTTAGCCGGTATCGCCAAATCGGGGGGGGGGGGTATCACCAAAAGAGGGTTATTTTATCTAAAAATTTTATCTGACTTTTAGGGGTCGTATAGAAAATGAAGAATGAAGTATTGAAAATAAACAGAAAATTAAATATCATTTTATTATAATATCAGAAAACGGTCTAGTATAAAAATTGTGCATTGCCACCAACGGAGAATAGTTTCCGCGTTTATGTATTCATTTTTTATAGTAGACCACTTTCTGATATTATAATAAACTGATATTTATTTTTCTGTTTCATTTTAATATTTCATTCTTCGCTTTGTGTACGACGTCGAAACGTTAGCTCAATTTTTTAGATGAAATAACCCTCTTTGGTGATAGCCCGATTTGGGAAACCGGCTAAAGGTGATTTCGCCTTAAAAAGGACATAGAACCGTAATTTTGATCTCGAATTATTTTAATTCATCTTTTAACTGATCCCTCAATGAAAGACAAAATCAAGTGCAAAAACCTCAAAGTTTTAAATTTAAAAACTATATCAATTTTTGTAGCACAAATGTCAAACTTTTTGTGTTATATCTGTTATGATATGCGTAAACTTTTACTAAATATAACTATAGGGACTAAGGGACCGTATAAAAAGTTATATTTCGTATTTTTTATAAAATCGATTTTTTACTTTAAATAATGCCACAGTATGAATAATTACTTCATTTGAAACGTTTTTGTAATTGGAACTATAATTCTACGACCAACGGTGGAGAAATTAAAGGTTGGACGATATATAACATATTGTGCCCTGTATATCAACCTTTGCTGTCAATGTGTCTGAAAAAAGCACTAAAAGTGAAAATATTACATTTATTTATACCAAAAACATAAAAATTAAATAATAATTTATGTAATTTAGTATGGGTAATATGTATTAAATTCACATGGGTATTTTAAGAAAAAAAATAGCAAGAAAATCTATGAACAAACAACTACGTAAGTATTTAAGTACTTTATCTGTATCCAGATGTCGCATTATATTGGTAAAATTTTATTGTTCCTACCAGAACCCTTAATGAGTTACTTTCATGATAATTTTATTTAACATATTCTAAAGAAAGGTGCGATGAAAATATTATTTTCAAAATAGTGGTAGGAACAATAAAAGTTTCCCTATAGAATGCGACCGCTGTGTATCGTACAATTTCAAGGTTTAGCTATCTTGATTTCAGGGGCAAGGTACATGCATTCGTAAAATGTTGAAATAATTTCATGACATCAGTATTTACAAGAGAATCTATTTGTAAACAAGTAAAATTATATTTTCGTGTACTTAGTAAAGGTGAAATTATCATTATAAAATTCAGGTGCCAATGTGGCAATTAGGGATTAAAATTATGTGATGCCATAATGGCATCACCGTCTCTCAAGGTGTCAAGAAATTTGGTTTGTTACCACCCAATATGCTTTTTTTAAAATTTTATTACATAATTTTAATGAGGTCCTATTCTATAATTTCCTTTATTGTGAGCAAAAAACAACGGATACATTTATTTCCCTTGTAAGAGAAACTAAAAAAAAATATTTATAACTATTGGGGTAACTGAATTCAGCATGGCCCAGTTATCCCGTATACATGTCTAAGTTAACCCATTCTTGAAAGATTTATGGGTGACTGGGACACCGGGCTTACATTTGAAACATGAAGTAAATATGTATAGATACCTAATAATACTAATGTAGTTATATGCCTAATCTTTAAAAAAAGATTGTTTAATAAAAGTACTTACAGTATTTTAATGTAAAGCCGAGGAAGTTCAACCATACTGACGTTCTTTTAAAAAAAAGAAACGAAAATTTTTAAAAACCTATCACAGCAAAGTGAGAGTTATGATTGAGTTAACACACGTTCTTTTAGGAAGTAGAGATTAAAATGCATTGTTCTCAAAAGCTAAAACTTAAAAAACATCAACAGTTTTTATAAAATAGCCTATGGCCCAGTTACGTCGTGGGTCCATTTACCCCCTCCATTGACCATTTACAAACAATTCAATTTATTTCTCTTCGGAGAAGAAATATTATTTTGTTTATATAACAGGCATGACTATACGCTTTGACTATATGTTGTCTGATCCATTTATTTCACGTGTCACGGAATTAAAAATTTTAAATCTGATGAATCAAGTTTCTCGCTCACATGAACTTCGTATGAGATACGTAACTAAATAACAAAAATGAAACAAAAAATAGCGATAATGATTATGTAACACTTTGTAACACTTCCAAAATACGGTAACAAAATTTCATCTTTTAATAAGGAGAAAGATGATATATAGGTTAGCAGTTAGGAAAACGCAATAGCACCTAAAAAACCCAATTTCAAGAATTATCACCAAAGGCTTAAAAATACCCAAACTCTTATTTTCAGTCCTATATATGATGCAAAGATTCGTATATACACTTCGCAGTATGCAAAATTTTTGTTCAGTTAGGAAACGCATAAAACAATTGCAAAAAAAAAAAAAAAAAAAAAAAAAAAAAAAAAAAAAAAAAAAGCACAATTTAGCAATTTCTACTGATAAGCCTAAATGTACTGGAATTTTTGTTTCCAGCTCTGTATATGGTCAATTTAATTTATCAATACCAAGTAATATACCAAAACTTAATTAAATTTAACTGCATACCACAGTTAAAAACGCACTTCTGACAATTATTGCTTATAGTCAGTACTACAAATGTATTATTTTTTTGTAGCCCTATAAATGACCGATAAATACTTTGCATACCCTATTCTGTAGTACGCATCTTGTAATGCACCTTAGCGATGTATATTAGTTTTAATATTTTTGTAATAGTGTAAAATCAACAAAATATCAGTATCATCACAGCAACAAATTTTTCTCCATGGACAATAATGTAATGGGAGGGGGGAATTTTATTAATCAACGGCCAATTTAATCTTTTTGCTGTAAAAGGGATGCTCTAACACCTTGGGGACGAGCAACCGGTATACGTGCCACTTAAAGTGCTCAAAAATGCTCATTATGACCACCAGTTATTTTTTATTATAACGTTTACATTATTTGATCATAACATTTTCGCGACTCAATTACAGAAAAATTTCTTTTTGGAAAAACTGGTAGTAAATGATTTCAAATTAAGCTAAGTACCCTTGTCGCGAAAGGGTTAAGATAGGATTATTTGAAAGGAAAGTGTCTAGAATTATCAATCTCATAGAAGAAAAACACTGAAATCGTGATCAATCACTCCGCTTAGACCGCGCTCTCTCTCCAATTGAAACATTGGCTCCTTCTCATTATGTGACCAGCTTAATTTAATTGAATTCTTTTGAGTAATTATGTAACAGAACTATAAATATTACATACTTCATTTACAATATCGAACATTCTATGTTTAACTTCAATAACATATATCAATTATATGGAAATGCGAGTTTTTATAAAATTTTTAGAGCACGTATACATGCAGATGACAAGACAGACAAACGGATAGAAAAACCGAAATCAAAATAATTTCAACTATATTTCAAATTGTTAAAAATAGTGTTTTAAAATTGGTTTTTGAACAATTTTCTTTTGAGTAATATCGCTACATTATTCAACTCTTAGCTATGGCATATGTCATTGTGTTTAAGCAACAAGGAATATATATTTTTATTCCACTAATTTTATAATGATTTGCAAAAAGAGAAAAAGAATAGACGTGCTTGGCGGAGGAGGTTTATTAACGAAATATTACTATAAGAAAGTTTCGGAACATGCATTAATTTCAGACGATCATTTTAATAAAATGCAAATGACCTGAAATTAAAAATATATTTTTGATTTTTGAATACATAAAAATTCAACTCAGATTTAAACGAACCACTATTTATAAAGGAATTTAGTTCTAAAGGCCTATGACGTGAATGAATGTATTTTACAGAATCATAAAAAATATCAAATCCAGATTTTAAAAGCGCATACTATGCTAATTTTTAAACACAATCTTTGTTAAAATTGTTTATTATATTTCATATTTTTTTTATATAAAGAAATGGATGATGCATTTAGACTTTTGTAAAAAGTATGTTTTTCTGTTGTAAATAATGGATAATTTCCTTAATTTTAATTCTGTAATATATTTTAGATAATTTCGTGATTTACAATATACTTTCTTAGATGAGTTTTCAACATTTGATTTAAAAATAAATTTGTATTAAATATTTGAAATTTTCTACAACAGATATGCATATTTAAATTTCCTTTTTATCAAAAATTGCCTTTTATGCAATCTTATACATTTTCATTTTTTAAGTAAAGAAATAATCATTTTCATACATTTATCAAGTTATTGATTTCATATTATCGAAAATTATGAATGTTTAAAAGATTTTAATATACAAGATATGTTAAGGACGCTATTATCTTCTAAAGAAACTTTTACGTCAATGCTGTTTTCCTAAAACTCATCGATTCCTTTGAGCAATCTAAGTATGTGTACATAATTTTATCATTATGTATGTTTCCTTGTTACGGTTCTAAGTAAAGTGATTATCTCGAGGACATACGCTTCTGTTTACATTGTTGAAAGCCTTGCGCAGACATTTACCCTTTCAATATTTGCAATTAATCACACACAGTATTTCTCTATTGAATATGAAATGTAGGGCTGAATAATCGTCCTATATTTTTAAACAAAAAAAGAAAAATCATTAAACATTTTCGCAGTTTTAATATTTTTGTTGGAGATTCATTTCTTTAATATTTAAGAATTAATTTTTATATTTAGATTTGAACATTAGAAAATATGTCAAGAGCAAAAGGAAAAGGCTATAGAACATCGTTTCTTAAACTTTGGGATCTCGCCGACCCCCTTTGATATGATTATGCATTCCGGGGACCCCCAACAAAAGTTTTGTTAATGTAAGATTTAAAAAAAAAAAATTATAGTATAGAGCCTATTTATTTTTCGTTACAGATATTCAGTGTTTAGTGGTAGAAAAAAATCATTTGCATTAATAAGAAAAAATGGCGCATATTTTAAGACAGCTAAAATAGACATAACTATTTCCCATGACAAGTATGCTGCTGCATTTTTCTTACGAGATGTGCAATATCTGGTTTAACGTTCGAAATGTGTATTCGCAAGTCTATTTTGACATTCAATCGATTTCTATATCTGTTTTTCATGTGCACAAGGTTCGAGAAAATCTTTTTGCACAAATATGTTGTACAGAAGAGAAGTAAATGCCGGGTAGTAATGCTGTTAGTTCTGCATACGTATTTCTCACGGACAACCAAAAATTAGGAAGGCTATTCACTTCGAAAGTAATTTTTATGGAGCCATCTCATGATAATTCCGAAAGTTGTTTCTGCTCTAAGAGTGTTAAGGATTGCATTTCACTAATATCTTGGAAAAGAAATGGACGCCTCATCCACTCATTTTCTGACTGTGAGGGAGGAAAATAATGTCGGAAAGCTTCTAACAAGTTCTTCAGGTGTACAACGATATTTTGAGCTATATCAGGGGGAATTGTATCACCAGAGGTTTGTAAGAAATCGAATAATGTTGAGAATGATTCCAAATTATTATTTTAAAGTCGATTTGCCCATAAATATTTTTTTTTTGCATCTACTTTGTCCTGTCCTGCAAAATACGTGCCGATGTTCCTTGTAAGCTTAAATTCAGCTCATTCAGAAAACCAAAAATATGTATCGAATATGCCGCCTTGAGAGCCGTTGAAACATTCTTTCAAATGGCATTTGAAATCCAATAAAAAGAACATTATTTAATCACGCAGTGCAAAATAGCGATTTAAAACTTTTTCTCGGGACAGCCACCTAATTTCTGTATGCAAAAGTAACTGTTTGTATTGACTGCCAATTTCTTCCCACATAATTTTAAAAAGCCTAGAGTTTAATAATAGTCCTAGATTAGAAGTTCTAATCCCGCATCTATCCATAATTACAGCTACAGAAATTCCTGCCGAAACAAAAATGGTCTGAATTCAATACTGGGTTTGAGACCCCCGTCTGTAACTTCGCGGACCCCTGAGGGTCCGCGGGCCACATTTTAAGAAACGCTGCTGTAGAACATTGATAAAAACACACAATCGTCTTCTAAAAGATTCAAATTAAGCAAAAAAAAAAAAAAAAAAAAACATCGAAATAAACTGCATATGTCACACAATGTTTTGTACGCCTCAGAGTATTTCAATATCAGTTTTCATACGAAGAAATTTATTTAAAGAAGAAAAATGGTTCAAATTATGTATGGTGAGCAATACTTTACGACAAATCTTGTATTCCAAATCCCTCAATCACCTGTGGCTTACGAAACCTGTACAATACAGTTTAAAACCACTAAGCAATAAAAACATATAAACATAATATAAAAGATATGCCCAGTTGAAGAAAATAAGACATTTTCTAATTGATCGTTAAATTGATATGTACTGTTGACCGTCGCACAAACATGTGCAATCTCTATATTAACAAGTTGGAAATTGCTCGTCAAACGTGGCAAATGAGGTGCGTTCGAACTATAACTAGTTTTATAAATATTTTTTCCACCGCATATTGTACTGAATGTATATTTTAGTGCACTTCATAAGTGCATGTCAATTTCATTCTGTTCGAAAAACATCATTAAAATGAACTTACAGTATTTTTTTCCCTTTGGCCGTAATGTAAAGGAAAACTTTTGACTGTCCCTGTAATTAAACTATACATCCGATTTTCATAAAATTGAAAATGACTCGACAGCATTTTGCAACAATTTTATATTTAAAATTTGAGATCATTCGGAAGGCTGTAACATCATTAAAATGCACTTGAAATAATTTTTTCCCATTGGCCGTAGTGTAACGGAAAAATTTTGACTGTCCCTGTAATTAAACTATACATCCAATTTTCATAAAATTTGAAATGACTCGACAAAATATCGCAACAATTATATGTTTAAATTTTCAGACCATTCAGTTGGGTAGTTTTTGCTCTGTTGAATGCGGACGGACAGACAGACGGACAGACGGACAGACAGGCAGACAGACAGGCGGACCGAACGACGACTATAAATGCTACGTATTTAAATAATTACGAACGCACCTAAAAATAGTAACTATTGCTGCCGCTCCCATATTTAAGTTTATTTTTACCTTTTGACTTTCTTGCCTCACAAAAAACATATTAAAACATGAAAAATGGCCTATCTGTATTATAAAGGACAAACATATCTGTGCGTAACGCATACGTCATTTTGCGAATGGCAACACTTTGAAACTTGAAATAAAATTTCGGCTTTGCAATTTTCTCTACTGCAAATTTTTAAGCTTCTAAACATCGCACATTTTAAATTTTTACACCGTCGTATAAGGAAAAAAAACCGCTCTTTTAAATGCAATTTGTTTGAAAACTGTATCTCAATTTATTTTTCAGATGTTAATTTTTTTGTAGTATTTAATACCATTTTTCTTATCGTGGCAACAAAAGTACCTCATTTCATTGAAAGTCATTGAAAGTAAACGGAAAATAGTCGAAAATAGGAGATACTGTATCTTTCTGTTGCCATTTTTTCATAAAACCTAAAAAAAAAAAGTTCAAATTAAAATATGGTCTATGTCAAGAATATTGTCTGTTATTCTGTGATAGTGACGTCATATGCACACTTTTCTATAGACGAAATTTAAGTATGGATTGTAAAAGTGGATTGCTTTAGCGGATGCAAATGACGTCATTTTATAAAAAAGCGTGTATTTTATTTCTTAAACCTGAATTATGTTTTGTAGAAGTGCGTCATTTTCACAGCCCAGCTGCTTTGAAATTCTTCACAGGTGAAAATGCTTCACATTTAAAAATAATGTAATCGAAATCACACACTGATAAAACGCAATGCTTTACAAAAATTTAGAGTATCTTTATAAACTATATTTTTCAATCTTCTGATCGTCGTTACATTTCCAATTTTCATCGCATAGAGAAAAAAATTACTTTCAAATGCAATTTGTTTAAAAACTTTATCTTAATTGACTGATGTATTATATTTTCTAAAATAATTTTTAAGCATGATTTTTATTTAAGTTTATCTTATCACGTGCCGGTTTCAATACATAATAATAATAAACATTTTTCACATAAAGCAACAAACATTTTTCAGCATTTGTTTCTGACTATTTTTGCATAACGAAATTAATACTTCCTTTATAAACAAATAAAAGAATAATATTAAAAAAACCACCAATCTAACATATTTGTGAAAGACAAATTAACGAAATTAATACTTCTTTTATAAACAAATAAAAGAATAATATTGAAAAAACAACAAATCTAACATATTTATAATCGTACAATTTAAATTTTTAGATCACCAAATAGGATTTTTTTTATGGAATAACTTTGCAAAGTCCATCTCAGTTTACTGATTGTCTATAGTTTTAAAAACAATTTTTAAGCATGAAATATTTTTTAATTTATCTATATCGCGCGGAGCTCGATTACGAAAGATTAATCCGTTTGCCCTTAAAACAAAATACAGACTTCATCATTTTCTTACGGCTAATATCCATAAAAAAATTCCCTATGAATAAATAAATAAAATAATATAAATAAAACACAAATTTACCAGACATGTATAAGCTCTGAAATTATCAGAATATAAAAGGATGCCATAAGTAGCAAAATCTTGGCAAATAACTCTTAGCATGCGGCTAATAAGAAAATATCGCTTTTGATAAATTTCAAAAATTTATTTGATTGTATAATTCGTATTTTCCATATGAAAAATGCTTTTTTAATGTAAGTTGTCAATCTAAAAATATTATGGAATTTAAAAAAAAATATTAGTTTTCAATTTTAAAAAATGATTTCACCTATATTCTTTAACCCGGGAAGCCCGGGTACGACCCCCTAGTTTATATCGAAATCTAATGTATAAAAATGAAAATTTGTCTGTCTGTCTGTAATTCTATACAAATTCACAGGTTGGGAGCCAGAAATGTGAAATGTTACGTAAATGTGTATTAAAACACGGCCGAGGCACCTAAAGTAATACGGAATCAAAATAATTTACAGTTAATCTTTAATTAATAAAAAACCACCAATTTAACAGCAATTCCCTAGATCAGATTTAACGGAAAAACTGATCTTTTCGATGAATAAGAGGCTACAAGCTGTAATAGCAGCGAAAGGACATAACACGAAATATCAGATGGTTTTGTTTTAAATTTAAAATTGCTTTTTTTTTTTTGGAACATTGTGTAAGTGTCCAATTTTTTATGTGTTGCTGAATGTTATATCATCACCACGTTTTATTAATTTATAATTTAGATTTAAGTTTTATTAAAGTAAATTAAAACTGTGTAAATCCTCTTAATAATTGTTATTATTTTAAATAAATCTATACTTTTAAGGAACAACATAGAGCAAAATAATAAACAGTGAAATCAATAGAAGCTGTTGTCCAACATTTTTTTTTTTGGTTCACTGTATATATCAATGATATCAAACACACTAAGACAGATTATTTACAATGATTGATATTATTATGTCTAGTAATTTGCAAATCACACTATTAAAAACTTTTCCATGTAGCGTAACATGAAATATGTGCATTCGAAATGTTCATACTCTGATGCAGAGTAGGCCAAAACGATGACTTCAAATTACTTTGACATGAAGTTGCGAGTTTCCTTAATATTCACATAGAGCACTTTGGTTAATGATGAATTTATTTCGAGCATAGTGACATGGAATTAAACTTTATTTCCCTATAGATAATATTCAGCAGTTAAGAATGTTACAGCATATGAAATTGTAAAAACTGTGAATTGGGACTTCAGGCTGCAAAAACAGGTATTCATTAACTTTGGAAATTGAACGAACATTTTAAATAAAGGAATGTTCAATATGAAAAAATTTAGTGTCTATGAGAAAAGGCAAAATTTATTATAAATTTAACAAAGAACTACAGTTTGTTTTGGAAAGTAATATAAAGATTGTACAGAGTATTACAATATACTTGATATATTCTATTTATTATTGAAATAGTTTCTCTACTGATGTATGCATTATCATTTGTCGTTATCACATTATATGTAATACTTATACGTTTGAATTAAAATTTAAAAAATTGAATCTCCTGAAATATTTCTTTTTTTATTCCAGCGCCCCATACTGTATCTAATACACACAATTCACTTTTTTTTCTTATAACTGTTTATGACCTATATTTAATCGTTGCCTTTATGTTAATATCTATCTACTCAGCTTTTCAGAAATATACTTAAATACCAAGATAAGTTTTAATTATGTGTCAATAAGCCTATACCATGTTCTTTAAGGAATTATCTGTAACCCTTTTTACAGAAAATAAGAGAATTCTAGGAAATTTACTTCATGAAAGATACGTGTTCAGCGATTTTGTAACTTTTAATTAAAAATATCGTTAGCATGTGTGTTCATAAAATGTACATGTTAAATTACAAGATTGATTTTGTGAAGTCTAGTACTTTACAAATCACACTATTAAAAATTATCTCCATTTAGCATACCGTTGAACATGTGCATTCGAAATGATCATACTGTGATGCAGAGAAAGCCAAAAGCGATGACTTAAAATTATTTCGACATGAATTATCGAGTTTCCTTAATATTGACATAGAGCACTTTGGATGTGTTTTGAGCATATAGACATGGATTTAAACTTTGATTTCCCTATGGATGAAATTCAGCAGTTAAGAATGTTACAGCTGATGAAGTCGTACCTAATGTGAATTGTGACTGCAGACTGGAAAAGTAGGCAGCGGTTAATTTTGGAAATTGATTGTACATATGACTTTAAAGAATATTTTATATAAAGGAATTTTTAGTGTCTAAGAGAAAAGTGCTTAAATTATTTTACATTCAATAAAGAACTGCAGTTTGTTTACAGCAGAGTATTACAATATATTTGAAATATTCCACTTATTTTTGGAATCGTTTCTCTACTAATGTGAGGATTATCATTTGTCGTTATAATACTGTAGATAATATTCATGTTTGAAATACGATTTTAAAAATTGCCATCTGCTGAAATATTTTTCCTTAATTCCAGCGTCTCACACCGTACATAATAAACACAATTTACAAGACTTTTGTTTCTGGTTATAAGTGTTTATGACTTTGACATATGTCTGTATGTTTATGTTAATATCTATCTAAATACCGACACGCCACTTTTTAGAAATATATCTAAATACCAAGATAATTTATAAATATGTTTCAATACGCCTGCAGCATTTTCCTTAATGAAATATTTGTAAATATTTTGCAGGAAATAAAGCAATTCAGAGAAATGAACTGCATGAAAGATATGTGCTTAAAGAACTTTTAAATGTCAATACTGTCCAAAAACTGAACAAACCATATAAATGTTGTTTAAATACGATAAACTATTTTTCTATTGAAGATGGTGCGTGTGGCATATAAAAGTAATTTATTGGCTTATGTAAAGCATTCTTCAGTGCTATCGTTAATACCTGTATTTTTTTAAGTAGATATTCATAACATTATAAATTCTGAAACCATCAATATCTGTATAAGTTATTACAAGTTCATTGCAATATATTACATGTGAATATGTGTGTAAAACGAAGTTGGATCAATAGAGTTAGTCAATGGAATGGATCAATATAGTAGGAATGGATCAATAGAGTTATTACTGTATTTGGACGGTAATTGTGATACACAGGATGTCCGAGCTAAGAGCATCCAAAATCCATCGATTACAGAACGATCCATTAGAATATAATATACTGATTCTCTATCAATTGTAAACCCATCTAAGATTTTTTGGGACTCCACCATACTTTCGCACAGATGTTACCGCGTTTTTGAATATGACATTTCCTGGAACTTGGATTGGAAGACGGGGCCCAATTGTATGGCCACCAAGGTCTTTGATTTTGATGTCATTAGATTTTTTGCTTGAGTATTCAATAAAGCTGTAGTGTATAAACAAAAAAATTACTGTGGATGAGTTGAATAAGTGTATCATTCAAGTTATTCGTCTAATAACTCCTGATATGCTACGAAACACTTGGAGAGAGCTGAATTACTGTTTAGATGTTTGTCATTCTACAAAAGGTGCCCACAGTGGAATCTATTGATATTAAAACTTGGTTAGATGTTCTTTCTATTTCAATTTATATGTTTATTAATTCTAATGGGTAGTTCCGTAAAAATAAGCCATAACATTTGCATGATTTTAGCCCGGACTAGCTTTGCGATACATAGCTAAACACATTTAATTATTAAAAACTCGGATACAAATTTGTTTTTTAACTTTAAATTCTAACTAATTACTTCCTTTAGAAAAATTATTCCGATGGAAAACTTATTTCTGATTTAGATATACAAAAAGTTTTTTTTAGCCTGTGCAAACATAACTACACGTTTTGCAAATACTAATAGACATTATTTAGCTTAAAACAAAAGTTTTATAGCCATAAAATCCCACTCATATATAGGCCCCACCAGTAGCCGAGAGGTTCTGCCCTCGAAGCTGGTAGACGGGAGGTGCTGGGTAGAATCCCAATCGCGCCTGTCGGCCTAATAGTTGGGAATTTCCGTGGTTTTCTTCGAACCGTGGATTTCCACGCATAAATACGGGTTAGATTCCCTTAGAAACCACGAAGGGCACTCCCCCCCCCCCCCCTTTAGGGCCTATATTCGTCGTGTTGATAATTAGTCGTCATAAACTCAACTAACCAACCCACTCATATACTTTTAAGAAATCATGATAAAATGGCTGTAGACAAAAATATTTTAAACGAAATTCTATTTTGATCCCTATATAGAAAGAAGTGATATTAAAGACATTATAGCATCAAATTGTGTTTAAAAAATATAAAAATCCTGTGATTTACAAGCATTCTTATAAAAATACTAGAAAACTCTCGGACGGTGAAAGGGTTAATTGTTTCAAATAAAATCATAAGAATAAAAATGCTAGTAAATATGTATTACTATACCTGTAATTCAAAACACAGAAAAAAATGGTTGAATCTGAACAGTTTAACATAATATAAACTATATAACTATATACTACACTATATACTATATGTATATAACTATATACTATATACTATATATACATAATATATAACATAATATATATTTCTATTACACATCATTTAATAGGTTAATCTACTTCAGTTTTAGTTGAATTCATACACGTATGTTAAACAAATGTGAAATACACTTCAGGCAACAAAGAATAAAAATAATATTTATAAAAATACATTACAGAAAAAATTAGAACAATAAAAAAGGAGAAATTGTCTAAATTAAAATAACAATTAGTTTAATTTTCAGGCCAACTGAAAATTCAGCGTTAATTTCCTTTTTCGTTAACATAAATTTCCTTCTTTCATTAAATGCGTTTTTAGATTCTTTTCGACAGTATGGAATTTTTTTTCTTCAGAACTTTACAAAAAAAAAAAAAAAAAAAAAAAAAAATATCCCATTGGGATTACACGTATTTTAGATATTAACAAATTACGAAGGAGATTTCTTTTTTGCATCTGAAACAAATTGCTTTAAATTTGATGGTCTTCTAAAAATTTTAATTTAAATGCAGTTTTAATATAAATATATATTGTTAAAATATTTCAAAAATAATTTTAAATATAAAATCGTGAATTAATATATTTAATTTTTTTATGCTATCACAAGCGCATAAATGCATTTTGATGGAAATTTTTTCTAAACTAATACCAAATGCCAATATTCAGTCAATGAAAATATATTTAATTACAGTTAAAAAAAATCCCAGTGAAAGACGAAACCAAAACCCAGTATTGTCCATTATCATACAGTTATTCATATATGAAAAACAGGTTAAAAATCAATAATTAAAAATCAGTTTAGAAATTTCTTTATTTTCTGTATGTAACTGACTGCATTTCTTTTTCGTCGGTAAAAATTCTACCACAGATTCATGTGAGAACAATTCCCTGAAATAAGTAATAGAAGATTTTTCTATTCATATTTCGTCCATGATATTAAATCCAATATCTTGTCGTGTGTGAAGCACGTAGAATACGTCTTTTTGTTGTTGTTGTTGTTGTTGTTGTTAATAAGCTTATGCGCCGTATAGAGCTTAGAATTATTTTATTAATATCGTTAAAAACAATAAAGTAAAATCATACGTCAAGCGTTATTAATGAAACACTTTCCAACATTCTCTGAATATTGTACCAGACCTTCGCCATTTAAAAAACAAAACAAAGAGGTAAACAATTAAGACGACGCATAGCACCTTTGGAAACCAACAGAAATTCACATTCAGCTATTTCAACAAATGGTTGAAAATGCATTCGAATACATGCTTCTATATTCTCGAAAGACTTTTATACATTTCTAATATTAAACTAAAATTTTATTAAAATAACATAACACAACTGAAAATGCACTTTAAAAAATTTAACATCTATATACAGTATGTATTCAATTGTTTACACAGTAATACATATGAATTTAGTTTTATTCTATAAACAAGTTTCCGTATATTAAATATAGTTTAGCTTAAAAATACATAAATCCATTAAAAAAACTCTTAAGCAATTGACACTTATACACGGGATTGCTTATGAATTTTTGCTGTAGCCTTGTTTATTTTCTATAGAATTTACACGTATAACATAGTATGAAAAAATGTAATTAAGCTTAAAAACGCATTCCATAACTGAAAACGCACTTCCAGTTTGTATAGCAGCTGTTTATTAATTGCTGCTTATTAACTGTTTCAATAATCTCTTAACAATCGTTGTGTTTCTCTGTATATGACTGATAACTGTTATCTATGTCAAATTCAACAGAAAGCATCTTGTAGTACATCTAAATAATGTATATAAATTTCATTACATTTGAAATAATGTAACATCCTAAGAATATCCTGCAAACAAAGTTTTACAACATACCATTATATAATCGAATTCTTTTGAGTGTCCCATTTAAATGATATATAATATGGAAATTTCAGTCTATATTCTGCATAAAATACCTCTTAGTTAACCTCAAAAATACAAAATATTGTAGAATCATTGACTTTCGTCGCAAACCATTTTTCATAGTAGACCGTGATGGAACGGTATTTTTTTAAATGCAAATCGGTGAATGCTAAATAGAAATAATTTTCAATTTAGTTCATGTTGCAATAAAGCTAAATAACGTACATAAATTGCATGCTAATCCAAGAATATTTATGTGAATTAGAGCACGAAGAGCCGGTTTGACAAACCGAAATCATAAACCAATATGGAAAGTGATAAAAAGTACACAAAGTATCAAAATCAGACGCTAGACGCAACTTTCATAAAATCCCAAAATTAAATTTACAAAAATTCTAGCAATTTAATGCAGGTATATAAACATCGCTATTATAAATATTATAAACAACAATAATTTGAAAGAACAAAATACATCAAAACTATATAAGAAAATCTTAGAAACTACTTCTTGGCGATAATAAAAATGCGTAATGAATTTAAAATTTACAAATACAATTTACAACTCCTAAAAGAGAGAAACTTTTAACACAAATTTATTGTACATGTAAGCTTGATAATTTAATGCAAATTTTCAAATTTAGTTATTGTTGAAAAGACCGAAAATATAACAATTTTTTTTCCTTAATATGGCATATGATAATCTAGTCGGTAGAACAGACAGAGTTCCAATAATTTCGAAAAACAGTAATTATACTGTTTCCAATCTTAAACCTTTGTGAACATATACTACACTGCTCAAAACAATTAAAGGATATTGCAGTTTTAGGTGGATTTTGTATCTGGTAAACTGTTTAGCTGATTGATACATGGTCGAAAGACATAGTAGGTTATATGAGAATAAATTATACATGTTTGGCTGAAAAAAATGCATTTTATTGCGCATTTGTGTACTAAAGGAAAAAACACAATTTGTGCATATGTGAAAAAAAGAATAAGAAAAGGTGTTTTCTTCAAAGAAAATCATTTTCAGTAGGGGGTATGGTTTCCACGGGTGGCCAGCAACGTTGAACACCTTTGAGGCATGGACTCAATGAGGCTATTAATGACGAGTTGGGGTATTCTGCCCCACTCTTCCAGAAGAGCTCTTTCCAGTCCTTGGAGAGTTTGTGGGGGTTGTTGTCGGCCAGAAACTCGTCTTTCTAGAGCGTCCCAAACCTGCTCGATTGGATTCATGTCTGGAGAACACACTGGCCATTCCATTCGAACGATTCCTTCCTCGAAAAGGAAATCCTCCACCAGGTTTGCACGATGTGGCCTGCAGTTATCGTCCATTAAAATGAAGTTATCTCCGATTGCTGCAGCGTAAGGGATTACAATAGGTCTCAGGATCTCATCCCTATATCGGCGACCAGTCAGAGCTCCATCTCGAATGATGTAGAGGTCAGTGCGCCCGTCAATGGAGATGCCACCATACACCAACACTCCTCCACCGCCAAATCTGACATTTTCGTGCACGAACGCAGGATTATTCCTACTGCCACGGTCCTTCCAGATGAAAATACGCCTATTATCCGGATGCACAGAAAAACGGGACTCGTCAGAAAACAGAATATTGCTCCATTCATTTCTCCTCCAGTTGACATGCTCAGTTGCCCAATCCCTGCGGTCGCAACGATGCCTTGATGTTAATCTAACACATACCATCGGTCGGCGAGCATACAGACCTACAGCATGGAGCCGGTTTCGGACAGTCTGAGTTGAAATCGTGGTGCCTGTAGCCAAGCGAAGGTGTTGTTGGAGAAGAGTAGCGTTCATGGTTCGGTGTCTCCGAGCTGTTAACGCTAAATACCGATCTTCATTGGGCGTTGTTGCCCATCTACGACCTTGCCCTGGTCTTCGGCCTGCACATCCACTCTCCAAAAAACGGTTCCAGATCCTGGAAATGACACTTTGTGACACTCCAATGGCTTGCGCTATTTCGGCTTGAGTTTGGCCCCCTTCTAACCTACCAACAATTCTCAAAGCTTCTGAATCTGTCAAATGACTTCGCTGAGACATCGTACTCATCGAAACAAAGCAATCACTGAATGCCGATCATCCTTGTCTTCATTCTCTTTTATCCAGTTGAAAGTCAAATTTCATTCGCTGCCGCTGAAGCGACGTTTTTGACGTCGAACTCAAAATTTGCATACTCCACAGTTTGAAAACCAGAAAAATTTGCATTTGTGATTCTCTTCTTCTATTTTCGGCAAAAAAAATTTCGTTTATATCTTTATTTTATATAAAACTTCAAATATCCTTTAATTGTTTTGAGCAGTGTATTTAATATTTTTAAATTTTACTTTTAAAATACTTTTTGAAATTTTGCATTGTAATAGAATATACAGGGTATAAACTCTCAGTGTTGTCCAATGGCTAATTTTTAAAGTGTTATTCATAGACATATAAAATCCAATTACAAAAATGGTTTAAATAAAAGGAAAAGTTATTTTAAAAGTCGTTTTGATTAATAAAAATATTTCTTAAAGAGTTGTGAAATTTAAATTTTTATACGATCCGCCGGTCGTATAAGTGATATTTATGTAATATAAGTGATATTTAGTAAAATCTTACTTTAAAATTAACAAATTAGATTTAAAAAAAAAAAGTCCCATTCATCTGAAACTGAAATTGGTCAAGTTATGAAATTTTGAGTTGCATGGCTTAGGCCAATTTGAGTGGAAAGCCTGTATATATAGAAGTGTATATTAGAATGACATAAATAAGGTTTCCATATATTTACAAACGCTGTTACACATAGTCATGTTCATCACAGCTTTATACTTTATACCAGTTGTCGAACAATCTTCAAGAGTTCTATCGAACAACCTTCAATTGTATTTTCAAAACACCGCCTTTATTTCTGCTTCGATCAAATATTACCAAATAAATGTACGCCTCTTATGATAACAGATGAAATTGTCCTCTCAAATCCCACAAAACTAAATATAGTCGTATATTACATTGTTTTGGGACAAATCTGCCATCTTCTTAATCGTTAATTAACGGAAAGGTGGTTTCTTCAAAAGTTCTTGAAACTTCTACAAACATAGTATCTATTAAAGAAGCCACCATGACACCAAATTTAGGATTTCGTTTTCCGGAGTGAAGAGAACGACTTATCTTTTGGTATATCTGCAAACGCTGAGAATATTAGACGAAAAACGGTCAGGCTAACCGTTATGTCGGAGAATACGTGTCTAGAAATGACAATATCTTGAATTCATTAGACTGTTGACTAGTGCCTAAGCCACAGCCACGCTGGCTTATTCCGTGCGAGTAGATCCTGCTACTGAGGAATTTTCACTCCAATTCTGACTATTGCATGTGAATGTGAGTGTACCCGTGTATTTATGCTGTGCCTGTAAATAAAGGAGTGTTTGTGCCGACGCCCTATTGTTTTGCTAAATTGTAACACTCAATTATTTGGCAAATATTCTGGTTTATAATAATATAAATAGTATAAAACACAATAGGCCAAATATAGTCGCAAACAATAGCCGCATCATTTTTTTTATTATTACATTTTATATGATGGCGGATCTAAAATTTCCCAATCTTTATTTTAGTTAGGACAATAAATGATCAAGTTTGGCGATGATCCGTCTTCAAAATTAAAAAAAAAAAAAAAATTATTTTACTTTTAAATTAGTATATTGGAGGAAATGCACGAATTGCATTGGATAAAAATAAGCACAATATTGGACCATTAAAATTTAAAAATCGGTTAAATATTGGTTTTACTGTTGAAATATTTGCCATGAATCTCAAAATTACAGACATGTTCGCTTTACATTCACAATATCGAAATAAAACTCCAATATTAAAAAAAAAATCTTTATATTAGGCATATGGGCAATGGAATTATGAAATATTTCTTGATAATATTGAACAAATATAAGCGATCAATATTAAAAATGAAGGATCATGGAAATTCCTGATTTGTACAAAAGTAAAACTGTAAATACATCATAACAAAAGACAATTATTTTTTACCATTTTCTTAACACGTATGGAAAATTAAAAAAAAAAAAAATATGTAGGGGACAGTGGGGATGAAAGGGACATTTTGTCTATAAAAGCTTATAAAATAATGACATTAAAAGATATCATTGTCATGATTGCGCGTAATTCTCGTCTAAAACCTTTGCTTTAATACTAGTAAAACCTCTTAACCTCAAAAACAGTAATTTAAAATTTGTGCGCATTTTTATAAATTGGGAGAAATGCCCCATTTAACCCCACTGTATAGGATGAAATGGACACTGTGCGGGGTTGAAAGGGACACACGTAAATAAAACAATTTTATGAGCATTTTTTTCTTTTTATTTGCGATTACAATATTCAAAAATAAAAGATAATAATACACAAATAAAAATAAAATATATTCTAACGTATTGTAAAACAAAAACAAGAAAAATAGTTTGCTTAGGTCTACTTGACAATAAACAACTTTAAATAAAAAAAAATGAGAAAGATTTAGCTCTACGTGCCTCACCACCAGTTACGGATTTAGGTAACTTCATCACTATATCATTGATATTCGCGTTAGTCATGTCAATAGTATCAGTAAATACAAAGTTGGTTTTAATCTTTTTTTTTTTCTGGGAAAATGTACTTCGAATTCATTCCGAATGCTTTTCAGAAGTTTGTGGATAAAGTGCGACATGAATGTTGCCATAATTATTCCATTACCTTTCGCAAACTTTATTGCCTTAATATTTGTATTACTTTCATAATTGTCAAATAAGTGAAGAGTAGGATCAGTTTTGGAACAACTAGAATATTAAGCTAATGCACAATTGCTTTAAAAAAATTATGTGGTCATCCACCAACATTGATGAGCAAGTCCAAGCATGAACTCTTTTTAATTCATCCTTGGGAATACGAATATTGTTGAACAGAGTTACCTGATGCAGAAATAAAAGCGTGACAAGTTTACCACGTTTAGCTAATGTTACGTCAGAAAAATTACTTTCACAACGTTTTGCTACTATACATTTGGTGGTTTGTGCTCTGCAATTAAACTTGTTTCATCACAGTTATAATATTATATTCTATGTGAATTTTTAACGATTCGTAACTGACTAAAGGTGTTTAAAAAATATCAACATTAGCTTTGTTGAAACTTAAAATTCTTGTTAAACTAATGGCTATTGGTTTTCTTTAGAGAAAGTAATTAATTTTGTTGATTAAAATCTTGGAACCAACCATTTCCAGTTTACTTATATGTTTCCCAATAGAAGGAGATATTTCGAGAATTCAAGGAAATTGAATACGAATATGTACAATTGTTAAACCATAGATCATATTAGATGTTTAGAGCAAATTTGTAGCTAACTCTTTTTAATGATCTTTACTAAGAACATTTTTATTACTAAATGGGCATATTGAAATTCATCTGCTTGTGCATTCTTAAATTTTAGAACAATTCTTTCTAAACAGGAATTTTCACTGCCGTAGGCTTTAACTGTTGATCTTACAGACAATCCCTTTTCCTCTACTTCAGATACAGCACCCATCATTTCTTCTTCAGTAATTCGACTTTTCTCAATTTTCCTTTTATATTTTCGAAGCATATTGATTTTTGGTGTTTTTGGAAAAGGAAAAAATACCTAGATATGTAGGTATATGTTATTGTAATATTTGCATATTTTTGTTCTACATAATAATGCATTCATTCTTTCTACATATAATACTAAAAGCCATAACATAAATTTTTCGAAACGTAAATAATATTTTGATGAAATAATTAAAAACAACGAGGGATTGAAAGGGATATGTCCCTTTCAACCCCATACCCACCTAGCGAAATTAAAAAAGTATTCATGCATGATAATATTTGTGCTAACAAAATATACTGGTATTCACATAAACTGCACACTTTACAGGGCTAAATAAACTAAATATTATAATGCTAAACATAATATTAATTTCTTACAGAAAAAAGAAAAGCTAGATCAAAATTTACTTTTTATATCAAAAACAGGTTTTGTTTTCACCACCTACAACGCTACAATTGCTGACGTTATTTATAAGGATTATTAAGACAGAACAAGTATCGCCATTGATTGAACAAAAATTGAAAAAAAATTTCCTGAAATTATGAGTGTTCTTTTCATCCCCAGTCTCCCCTACTGCAAAAACAATTAACATTACAATTCTACATTTTTGATTTTCTTTAAATTTTAATTAGTATACTTGCGAAGGAAAATTTTGTTTTAATTAATATAAAAATGTTTTGATTTCCAATTGATAATAGAAAAGTTAATAAGGATATTAAAACTCTCTATATTTTCAAAATGCATTAAAAGCACAACAGTTTTTTTCAAATACTAGCAAAATTAGCATCTTAATTTAATTTGTCATATACAAATGAATTAAAAATATTATCTCCGTTTGTTTTGAATATTGTCTTACAGTATACAGAGATAAGCTAATTTTTAATAAAATAACAATGAATGATAACTCATCTTGTTTAAAATATTTCGCATTTATTAGAGATATAAAAGAAACATTAGCACATTTTGATTTCGAAAAGCTAAATTTTATGATTTGATTTTTTAAACGTAAGCAAATATTTTGTGAATCATTATTATTCAAAATATTCTTAACAAAATATCACACTTGTTTTTAAAAATGTATATGCTGATCTATTCAAAAGGTTGGTAATTCCTACTGATGTATTATGCTGATTTATTCCTTAATTTTTGTATCAGAAAATTTTAATAACTTCTAAAAACTAAAACTATTCGAAATACAATAAAAATATAAAAAATCAATATGCATAATACGAATAAAATATTAAAATTTTATTTCATAAAATGAATTACATATTGTTGAATTTTCAAAGAAAATATTTTATTCTATATTCTGTATAAATATAAATGATTCTTGTTATCGTTAGTAGCACATAAATTGATCAAGCCTTTATAAAAATTCTTCCTCCTTAATCAACCTTATAGAATGAACATGATAAAATTTGTCCGAAAAATTCTTAATAAATGTAGGACCACTTTATTTTGTTTCTGGATGCATATACGTCATTGCCTTATTTTTTAAAAAGGTACTTGTAGTAAGAAGTTTAGAAAACTTACTTAAAAGTTTTTGGTTTGAAGAATAGACTATCTCTTATTTTGAGAAATTTCGAAAAAGCATTGGTTGAAAACTAATCATTATTTCTACATGACATTTTTGTTGAAGAAAATACGCAGGAATTTTCTATTTATTGTTCTATTTTATATGGAAAAACGAATTAATCATTCCTTTCTGCTTCATCGTAAAAATTAGGTACTGTCGTGCTTTGTTTAAAAATAAAATTGAATTTAATTTTAAATATCAGCTTAATGTTTATTCCATTCATTATTTTACGTTAAATATAACTGTTGCAATTCTGGTGTCTAGTGCATTAACATCGGGTGTTGCCCCGACATTGCACTTATTAAAATTATCCTAATAAAATTTAAAAATTGGTTGGATATTTGTTTTACTTTGGAATTATATAATATTATTTAATATTATACTTTGGAATTATACTTTTTATTAATACTTTACATTACTTACGTATACTTTATACTAATATTATACTTTGTAATTATTAAATATTTGCGATGAAACACCAGATTACACAGATATTTCTTTTACATTGGCAATATTGGAATAAAACGCCAATATTTCAAAAACAAATTCTTTAGTTTAGGTCTATAGGGAACGAAATTATGAAATATTTCTTGGTAATATTGGAAAAATATAATCAATCAATGTTGCTGCAATATGACATGCCAATATTTTCAAGATAAACAGTATTCCTTCGTGACAGAGAATTATAAACAAAAAATACACGAAAAAATTTATAAAATGTAATATCTCTGTTGCGCAATATCCAAACAAAGCAGATCATTGCATAAGGCCATTAAATAAAAGCAACATAACAAAAATGAATATATGCACTAGGACTTCCCTCAGAGGGATTAGTCAACGATATTGCTGAGAACATAGATTTAATAATAACATATGGAAGCAAAGAAAATGAGATATTATCTTTAATTGTCCATATACTGCGATAATTTGAAATGATGAAAATAAACGAATCGTAGAATTAGAAAATCTTACATATAAATTCGTATACGCTGTTTAAAAAATTTGAAAGCATATCATGCAAGATAGTCATGCATGGATATAAAATTGAAAGTACGCAATATATTAAAAGAAAAATCGAAAATGAAACACTAAATTATCTTATATCGAAATTTTAACTGTATAAAATAATGTCAAGAGCATAATCAGATAGCGATGACCACCTCGGGAACTCAGCTTTCGCTTTAGAGTGTTAGTGCAATACCGAGGGGTATACCACATCCACTCCTCCCGACTGTCAACCAAAGTCTGAGATGGAGCGTCGGGACCCTGATCAAGCTGCTGAGATTTATTTCGGTTACTGTGAGATTTACAATTACAATCACAATTGGTTACCCATTTTTTCTAGTCGAACCGAAGATTTCACATCGAGGTATATGACTGTATGTAGTGATTACATGATAATCAATTCACCTAATGTGATTGCATAATTGTTTATAATTTTCATGGATATATATACGTCACAGTACATTTAACACACAATATTTAACATGACAATTAGAAACACATTACAACACAATATCAAACACCTACTATTTACATGACTGTATGTAGTGATTACATGAGGATCATTTGAATGTGATTGCATAATTATTTACATTTTTCATGGATTTACAGGGATTTCACAGTACATTAAACACACAATATTGAACATCACAATTAGAAACACATTACAACACACCTACTATTTACAATTTGCACATACTAGAGATTGGAGAGATGCACAAGATAAAAATTCAAAAGTGATAGAAGTTTCTGGCACTCGCTAATAATCCGTTTCTCCCTCCATGCTACACCCTAGTGATGGAGTCGGACTAGAATGGCTCTGGATTTGAAAAGATGTACTCGTTTGTTTCTATAAACCTCATGCATTGTATGATCTTGTTGAGTAGTTGTGGTTTCTCTTTTACATCCCGCCACCAACTTACTAAATTCATACGTGTGTGTTTTTTGAGATGATAATGCGATGTTAATGTACAGTATAATGCATAGTGTGACGATGTTGACGGCAAGCCACAAATGCATAGTGGGGAGTCTCTTTTGTTAATTTTGTATAAGTGTTCCTGAAAAAGGCCGTGATTTGTTAAAAATATGTGTAAGTATCTGTTGTTTACGAAATACTTGTGGTCAACCAATGGCAAGAATTCTTTCGTATATCGGCCTGTGTCTGAATCCGTCCAGCGTTTTTTCCAATTTTTTAACAGATTCTGCTTTGTCTGTGATTTTAGTGAAGAAGCTGGATATGGTAAAAATGTATGTATTAGTGTTTCGTCCGTTACTGCCAGTTGGTCAGCTGCCTCATTGCCCTCAACACCTGAATGTCCTTTCGTCCAATTGAAGTATATGTCTTTTACTGTTGTTTGTAATTGTTGAAGAATTTTTAGTATTAAATAGTTGGTATTGTAAAAATTGTTTAATGCTTTTAAACTTGATAGGCTATCCGTTATGATTAAGTATTGAGAATGTTTGTCCGACTCTATCCACTCTAATGCTGAAGAGATCGCGAAGAGTTCTGACTGAAAGACGGTGTTATCCTAGGACAGTTTCGCTCTCCAAGTATAGATTTGCTCGTTTTTTTCGTACACACAAAATGCCGAGGCTGTGCCTTCGGACATTTTGGAACCGTCCGTGTATATTGTAATTTTATCTACATAGTCGTTTATTTCACAAATTTGTATTTCACTTGTTAGTGGTAATGTTTTGTATTTTGAGCATTTTGGATAGCATAGTGGAGCAAAAGCCTTTTTTGTTGACTTGCCGAGACGAATCGTCACCGAATACTCCGCCTCCGCCTCCAACTGCAAATCCAGTGGGGGGAGACCTGTGAGGACCTGCATGGCGTTTGTTGACGTATTGCGATATGCTCTCGTTATCATCAACAAAGCTTTCCTTTGTGCCGAGGGCAAATGTCGACGACCGTGATATTGCGCCATACGCGGAAACCAGATAGCACACGCGTAGGCCAGTTTCCTTTGTAAGATCGCCGAGTACCAAATCTTAAAAAATTCCGGAGGGAGTCGACCTGCGATTGATGAAAATTTATAAAGATTTTGAGTTATTTTTCCGATTTCTACTCTCTTTTGTGCCACATGTGGGAGAAATGATAATTGTTTATCTAATATTACCCGCAGGTATTTTAGTGTTGTTTCTGAGTTTATTGATTTATCTTGAAGTTTAAATGTGGGGCCCCGCTTAAGGTGTTTGGGTTTGCCAAAAGTTAATGATGATGATTTTTCATGTGAAATTTCTATTTTGTTGGTTTCTGCCCAATTCTGAATAAATTTTAAAGCTTTCTGACCTTTTTGTTCAAGTTGCTGTCTCGGTCTTTTGGCGATTAAAAAAAAAGCTATTGAGATATTATCGCAAAATCTCAAATCAAAGTTTTTATTCCTTTTTTTCTTTTAAATGGAAAAAAAAACAAATTTATTTTCTTGATTAAATTTAAATATGTTTTATGGCACTTCAATATTACTGCCTGCGTACTTTTTTTAATTTGCTCCATATGTTCAAAACAGTTGTCTACGAAAACATCAACTGGTGAAAGTGACGCACACTAAATTTCTGTGACATATGCAGATAAATTGTGCTTTTTTGTCATTTTTTTTTATATATAATTTTTTTAAACGGTTTGGAACTTATTTTTCATAGTAGGTGCATTCAGTAGGCGATCCTCATAGGTACCTTCTGGTGCAATCAAAAACGTAATCCGACAAATATTTTTTGAGTTATGCTTGACGAAATTTTTTTATTAGGCTTTTTATTTAGTAGGACATGGCGTTAATATCCATTGTAGCTGTATGTATCGCTGAGTATTAGCCTTCGCTTCGCTCAGACAATTATGATTACAGCTTTAGTCACTTTTGTAAATTACTACCTGCGCTTCATATTGTTCTAGTAATAAATTAGAAGTACATTTCGTTTCCTTTTTTTTTTTTTTTTTTTTTTTTTTTTTTTTTTTTTTTTTTTTTGTAAAGTTAAAAAAAAAAAAAATAAAAGTTCAAGTTAAAAAACTTGTTTTTTTTTTTTTTTTTTTTTTTTTTTTTTTTTTTTTTTTCTTTGTTATACAAAATTTTTTATTTCATAAAATAAGTTACATATTGTTGAATTTTCAAAAGAAATATTGTATTCTATATTCTGCATAAATATAAGTTATTCTTGTTATCGTTAGTAGCGCATAAATTGATCACGCATATAAAAAAAATTGTTCCTTGCTCAATCAATCTTATAGAATGAACATGATAAAACTTGTCCGAAAAATTCTTAATAGATGTAGAACCACTTCATTTTTTTCTGTATACATAGTTCTATATACATGGCAATGATGTGCATCACTGCCTTATTTTTTTTAAAGTACTTGCAATAAGAAGTTTAGAAAACTTACTTAAAAGTTTTTTGTTTGACGGATAGACTATCTCTTATTTTGAGAAATTTCGAAAAAGCATTTGTTGAAAACTAATCATTATTTCTTCATGACATTTTTCTTAAAGAAAATATGCAGAAGTTTTCTTTTTATTGTTCTATTTTATTTGCAAAAACAAATTAATCATTCATTTCTGCTTCATCTTAAAAATTAAGTACTGTCGTCCTTTGTTTTAAAGGGGTCCGGGACACATTTTAAAATATTTTTTTTTTCTTATTGAGTTAAAATTTTGAAATTTTTTGTGATGGTTGACCATGTCATTTGTAAACAAAATCACATGATAAAACTTCTCAATTTTTATTTACATTTTTTAATTAAAAATTTATTAAAAAAGATGGGTAATTTAAAATCTTTATAAGTCGAAATAGTATTTGTCAAATTTCATTTTTTTCTTCATTTAAATAAACAGAAATATATAATTTTCAATTTTGACTCAGCATTTTTAAAGACATTAATTTTAATATAAATTACAAATATTCAAAAAATAATGATATAATGGAATAATTCTTAAATCATATTTTCAAAAGTAAATATTTATTTTTAAATTGGCTGAATAAAAAATTAAAATAAGAGAATTGCAAAAGACATGTTCCAAGTTTGAACCATTTATCTTTAACGGTTATTATTGACTTATAACAATTTAAATACAAGAAATGGTGAAAAAGACCATCATGAAGAAAAACGCATTTTCAAAATAATTCGTTTCCGTGACAAACATTGCTAGAAAGCTAGATTTTAAAAACAAACCAAAAACAAAAGAAAAAAATAACATTTCCTTTTCCAATTATGATAGAAACATGATTTAAACGTCATTTTAAGCAGAAAAAAAAACAGAGAAATTTTTAGTAAAATATATTTTTTTTTTTTTTTTTAGAAAATTTGAAGGTTTTTGTGTCCCGGAACCCCTTAAATTAAAGCTGAATTTAATTTGAAATATCAGCTTATTCTTTATTTTATTCGTTATTTTACGTTAAATATAACTATAGCAATTCCGGTCTCTAGTACATTAACTTCGGTTACTGTTCCAACATTGCACTTAATAAAATTCTCCTAATAAAATTTAATAATCGGTTCAGTATTTGTTTTACTTTGGAATTTTTTGCGATGAAATTCCAAATTACACATATATTAAGGGGTTTCAGGACTCTTAAATCTCTAAAATTTTCGAAATTTCAATTTTTTTAGATGTTAAACTTCTATGTTTTCTGAACATTTTGATATAATTGTTATCTTGAAATTCCCATTAGAACAGAAGTTATGGCATTTAGAATTATACTCGCTCAATAGCTGAAGCGGTGTTTCCAAAATTTTGAAGACATTTTTCTCCAAATGACGTTTTTGGGCATAACGCGCACGATTTCTCAAAAACTTCTGAATATTTTTTCATCAAATTTTCAAAACATATGTTTCATGTTAGTCTGTATAAACTGAACCTAAAATTTCCTTTTTATTGTAAAAAGAAAATATTTTTAGGGGCTTATATTGTTGAAATTTCCTAAATTTTGCATTAGCTAAATACAACTTTGTATTAAAAATATAAAAATGCTTTAAATACAAATTTATTTAGGTTCAGAGTAATTATTATAATCTGAGGTATAAGTAGGCACCAAAATTTTCATTCTAGTTTCAAAATGTATTTTGTAATCGTGCGCATAAGCTGTTATGCCGATTTTCTGTTCGTCAAATGTCTGACAGTTTTGAGCCCCCTGTAAATGCTAATTCTGCATCTTGCCATTTTTCCAATATTTGAAATGAAAGAACATATTTGTATCTTTCATTCCCATTTAAAATTGTGTCTTAATATCAAGTACATTTTAAGATATTAAATGATGAAAAAGGTCCTCTTTTTTAATTTTTTCCAATTTTAAGAGTCCTGAGACCCCTTAATTTACATTGGCAATATTGAAATAAAACGCCAATATTTTGAAAACAAATTATTTAATTTACTTCTATAGAGAATGAAATTATGAAATATTTATGTATAAAAAGATCTTCTTAAATCACCATCAAAAACTTTTAAATGCGATAGGCCTTTCCAATTATCTGAGTCTTTCTTCATCAGGTGCAAAGAAGACGTGCTTCTACTATCAAAGAAGCAGCAAGACCTGTGGCTTGCTGCTGCTTTCCTAGTAAAAGCACGTTTTCTTTGCAACTGACGAAGAAAGACTCAGATTATTAGAAAGGCCTAGCGCATTTAAAAGTTTTTGATGGTGTTTTAAGAAGATCTTTTTATACTTATTAATTCACACAAGTTTCAACTTATTTTCCATGAAATATTTCTTGGTAATATTGGAAAAATATAAGCAATCACTGTTGCTTCAATATGTCATTTCAATATTTTCAAGATAAACAATATTCCTTGGGAATAGAGAAATATAAACTAAAAAGACACGAACAAATTTATAAAATGTAATATTCCTGTTATACAATGTCTAAACAAAGCAGATCATGGCATAAGGACATTGAATAAAAGCAACATAACAAATATGAATATTTGCATTATGATTACCACTTTAGTCATTTTTGTAAATTACTATCTGCGCTTCACATATTTCTAGTAATAAATTAGAAGTACATTTAGTTTCCATTATTTTATTTTATTTTCCATTGTTATTATTTATTATTATTATTATTATTATTATTTTGCATTACAATTGTCTTAAACGCTCAAGCGATGCAATTGCAAAAGCAATTTTTAGATATTTAATAAATGCCTATTATAAATTTTAACAATTGCAAATAAAATGAAAGAATGTTAGTCTATTCTGCATGTAATTCAATTTGTGTGGCATATCTAGTGCAAATATAACACAAAAAAATCTTCTTAACCACCGATGACATATTTACACAAGTATCGAAGCAAACTTTCAGACGCTCAGGAAGTATAAAATTTAATGTTGTAAATTCAAAAGTAAATCCAATTATTTGACATTTTTCGGCTAGAATAAATATCATATACAAAACGACATAGTTTTCTTAACATCATAAATATTAAAAAAAAAACTACTCTTGAAGCTTCCCATGCAGTTATTACTGTAATGGATAATGAAACAGACTCTTTTACTCTTTTAAGGAATATAACTCCCTAAGCTACTAAAATATATATATACTGCCTTCGAAGTTCGTTTTTGAATTTTAACCCTATTCTATCGAATAACACAAAAATAGCTGGTCTTCCTGATGTTTTGCGAAGGATGAAAATTGATTTGCTAAATTTCACCAAGAATGATGCAATGTTTTATTTTGATCTTCAAGTTTCCCATTGTTCAAATATTACGACAATACTGGTAAAATAATAAAACTTTATATAAATCACCATAAAATTATAATAGTACACAGAACGCGTTTCGAACAAATAGCAAGTGGCTTTTGAATAAATGTTAAATTACACAGTTAAATTCTCAGAGTCATGTTCCATCGTTCAAGAAATTTATGAAATTTAAGTGTAACTTTACAGGGTATTCTATTTGTCCATCATGGATAGGTTGTAAAATATACATTACGAAATATTAAAAATGCACTTTGCTAAAAATTAACAGTATTGTTGAAACCGCACTAAAAAACTGCGATAAATCACAATTAAAATAATAAACTTTGTATAAATCACCATAAAATAAAAACAGTACACCGGACGCGTTTCGAACTGTAAAATATAACAGCTCGTCATCAGCCACGGTAAACACGTGTCCGTAAGAGTACAATTTCACAAATGAATAGAAAGCGGGAAGAGGAGAGCCTACAAAGAGTGTAAAGATGGCACTCGCTGTGAGGAAAACACCAATCAAAGAAAAGTACATGCATAATTGGAAACTGTTGCCAAAATGATAGAAAAAGTTAACATGAAATAAAAGAAAACATATATAAAACAAATAAACAAAATTAAAATAAAATAAAGAAGTATATTAAAAAATAAATACACGAATAAAAAAATAAATACATAATAAATAAATAATAATACTAATAAAGAGAGCGAGAGAAGCAAAATAAATAAAAGTTCTTTTCTATCATTGTGGCAACACTTTCCAATTCTGCATGTACTTTTCTTTGATTGGTGTTTTCCTCACAGCTACCGCTACCGTTGCACTCTTTGTAAGCCCCCCTCTTCCTCTTTTCTGTTCATTTGTGAAATTGTACTCTTACGGACACGTGTTTACCGTGGCTGATGACGGGCTGTTATATTTTACATTTCGAAACGCGTCCTGTGTACTGTTTTGATTTTACGGTGATTTATAGAAAGTTTTATTATTTTAATTGTGATTTATCGCAGTTTTTCAGTGATGTTTCAGCAATACGGTTAATTTTTAGCAAAGTGCGTTTTTAATATTTCATAATGTATATTTTACAACCTATCCATAATGGACAAATAGTACAGCCTGTAATCTTACATTTAAATTTCATAACTTTCTTGAACCATGAAATATGACTCTGAGAATTTAACTGTGTAATTTAACATTTCTTCAAAAGCCACTTGCTATTTGTATCTAAAATCTTGGTCATTTAACTTTTACTTCGATTTTGATTTTGTTTTCTTTGCATTGTTAGTGTAGTTATTCATTCATATTTTTATGCACTTTATCAGTAAAATGATAATAATTATCTCTTTATATCGAACATTTCATAGTTGTTTCTAAATGTATTATTATTCTGCTATTTACATTTACTTATTTGCACGGCTGCTTAACATATCTGGTTTTTTTAAAGTCAAGTAAATATACTTCCAATGAGAAATTTTATTCATTAAATGAAATCAATAAGTACCATATATTATGAAAACATATTTTATTAATGTTTTTTGCCCCCGGTACGGTATGCTATTTCTTTCTCCCAGATTATTTTGTGTCCAAAAATTAACGTTACCTTACAGAAGCCAGCAATAAACAAATCAGATGTATCTTTGTACAATTAAATAGTTTACAGCGTTTTTTAAAATTTCTAAGCGTCACCGTCGTATTGAAAAAAGTACTTTTAAATGCAATTTGTTTGAAACCTGTACCTCCATTGATTTTTGAAATATTAACTTTTTGTGATTTTTAGTACCATTTGTTTAAATTTCACAACTCAAGTACTCCATTTCTGAAGAAAGTAAAGAGAAAATAGTTGAAAAATAGCAATTACATCTTTTTGTTACCATTTTATCATAACAACCGAAAGAAAATGTAATTAAAATACGTGCTATTTTGAAAATATATAAACGAATAATTTCTGCTAAAACATGGCGCTGTTATTAAACAATATTTAATTTTAAACTATCTATATTAATGTTACAAACAAATGAAGGCGTATGAATCATTAGATAGCCGTTTTCTTGTCGGGTTTCTTTAATGACGGCATATTTTTGCTCCATTTGTGTATTATTATGCGATAGTGACATCCTATGCATGGCTTACTGTAGATGTTTAAGAGTGGATCGTAAATGTGGAATTCTTAAGCGGATGCGAATGACGTCATTTTACATAAAATGAAAGTATGTGTTTTAAGTCTTAAAATTGAAATATGTTTTGTACTATTTATATATACATATATTATTTTTCATCGGGGGCGACACTAAATTCAGAAAAAGCAGAATTCCTGTTTTCAAGTTTTTTAAGTAATTTTGTAATTTATAATAATACTAGCAGTCTATGCTCGCTGCGATGGTCCATTTTTCCAATCGAACCTTGAATCAAACGAAATGGTGAACTTAACCTTCTATTTTAAAGCATTAAAGACGATCACCTGGAAAGTCTTTCCGCATTGCTGAAACGAAGCGAACGCCATTGCGATACTATACTATCTTATGCCTTGGACAAAATTTGGGAAGTTAAGGAAAACTCTTATTTAAAGTAGAGGTTGGTATCGAAATGTGACAGTTTTCACAACAGGAATTAAAATGTTCTCTAATCATCACACTATTAAATTAGAGAGCATTGCAATGATCGCAGAGATTGATTATTGAACTTTAAGAGCAATCATTCTTTCATTTTCATTTGTTTGCTCTTGAACTCCTGGCTCCTCAACTTGCGCTATATGTGGTTCTGGTAGCTTTAATTACATGTTACATTACATTTTTTAATAAATGTCCTCTGCTGGCAGGTGAACTACTGTTTTCCATCTGTCGGTTCCAGCAGAGTAAATAGAATGAAAAATGTGAAGAATTATTTGCAGACCCAGACAATGATGAGTGTTTAACTTATATATTTATTAGAACAGTAAAGCAAAAAAAAAAAAAAAAAAGTGGATTTTTAAAGCTGCATTGTTTGAAAAAAATTAAAAGGTACTACTTGATTATCCCGTCGACCAAAAAACTGTAGTCAAACTATAAGATTAAATGTCATTAATGAACGATCGTAAATGTCACATTCACTTGACATTAAACACCTTACACCTGTTTGTTACGTCATCAAATGATATTTAATTCGACTTTTTACTTTCATTTTTATTAAGGTTTTACTAATTTATTTATTTTTTCGTTATTTAAAATACAAAATTATGTTAATTTGTATAATTTGGCTTTGGCGAATAGTTTGGCGAAATTGGTCGACGGGATAATCAAGTAGAACAACACGAAAAATATATTTACACAAAGAATTTTTTACATTAAAAAACATTTACATTTACATTTACAGAAAAATATTGCTTAAATAAAAAAACCCAGAAAATTATAAATTTCAAAAAAATAATTATAAAAAATATGTACACAAAATTATTTTTTATCCACCAGTAGTATTCAAAGAAAAAAGTAACCCCAAATGCTGCAGATCACAACAACAACACTGAAACATTTATCACCAAAAAATCCAGTACAGGATATGGAACTCTTTCCTATCTGTTCGGCAGAGATGTCACATACGAACCGGGTTTAGCGACATTTTTTTTCACACCAATTTGGCGAAAACATCGTTTTTGAATACCAGTTATATATATATATATATATATATATATATATATATATATATATATATATATATATATATATATATAATGATTAATTTTAAAGACTTACCCTAACAAAAAGGATAGATTGATAAGCGAAAGTGATATGATGATTATATGCGGTACGGTATACTCTTACGGGTCAAATGTTATGTTCAATGGAACTAACGTTATGAAAAAATTTAGAAACAGTTTATTAGAAATTTCTATATACGAACGTATTCAACATCCCATAAATTATAAATTCATTAAGGAGACGGACCACGAGATAATAGCAAAGGGATATGACAACATGAATGAAATTAAAAGTTCAATTCTTAAGAGTGATTTTGATGGTATAGTAAGAAATATAAAATTTATTATATTTAATGTGAAAAAACGTTTCATAGGTGATTTGTTAAACTTATTGTATTCACATAAGAGTAATTACAATATAGATTTGACATTGGACATTTTGAGGTATAAGATTAGATCACAACATTTGAAGGAATATTTGGGGAGGAGCATAACAAAAATAGATTAGTTAATAGAATGTATTTTGTAATGGATTACATAGAAATTTAAAAACGTGGTATAAATATGGGAAAGGTATTAAATAAATACAATGATTTGCTTCCAGATAAGGACATGGAACTTGTCAAGGTTTTTAGATACGATAAACCTTTAGGTCGTATGGTTTTTAACTATAATATTTTTTCAAAAGAAATTGGTAGAAACAACGATAATTTGTGTCATTGTAATGATCCAAATTATCGTGATTATGTGGATGTGGAAGTGGATCACGGTCACGTATTGACTGGAAATTTAGATATTGTCAAGGACAAAACATTGAGGGATTATATGCAATTCGGCACAAAGTTTCGTTTAAAAAGATTAAACACTAAGGATTTTATAAAACAAAAAACGATTAAAAACCAATGTCGATATGTTTATACATAAACTAATGAACAAATTTTGCTTACCGGAAATAACTTTTCTGGAACGGAAACATAATATATTGAAGGATTTGATTTCGATTTACTGCGGTAAAACGTGTGGGGGGGGGATTTCGTTAGAAGAATATAAAGAATTAAAAGATTCAATTAAGGATTTACAGAGTCATTTTCTTATAACATATATTGATAAGGCAAATACAAACTTTGCAGTTATTTGTAAAAAGCCTATACTGTAATCAATTAAGACAATGTTATAATAATACACATAATTACAGTATGTTAAATACCAGTGTAGAAGAGACAGAAAGTAGAATTGGTGCTTTTTGCAAAAGGTTAAAATACACACAACGCAGTAAGGAATTGCCTTATATGGTTTTGGTTCCTAAATTTCATAAGGACCCCATTGCCTTTCGTACAATTACATGTGGTTTTGGCACTTATTTGGAAGTTGCTAATAAAAAGTTTTTGGATATTTTGCAGAGTTTATTTGAAGTGGCATTAAAAAAATATTACACATGCATTATAAAAAATAGTTTTGAGTTACTTAATGAATTGAAAGATTTGAGTAATATTAAAGGTTTATATGTTTATGATTTTGAAGATTTATATAATAGTATTGATTTGACTGATCTTAAAAATAAAATTTTTGACTTTTTCAATTGGTACAATATTTTGGGTCAAAATTTGGATCATTTAAGAAATTTATTTAACTTTGTAGTTAATGAAAATTATTTATCCTATGGTAAGCATGTGTTTCAGCAGATAAGGGGTATACCTATGGGGGTAGTTGCAGTTCGGTATTTGCAGATATTTATTTATTTTTATACGAGGTTAATGAAACATTAAATAAGGATTTTTTAAGTTTTAGATACATTGATGATGTGTTGTTGGTAAGGATTAACGATTCCAATAGCGATTTAAATTTAAACTACTATCTCCAAGGTTTGACATTAAAGCAAACTTTATATGAAGAAAAACATGTAAATAATTTAGATCTCACTATCGACATTGAGAGGGGTGGTTTGAGTACTTGCATTTATCATAAGAGAAAGGATTACAACTTTGAAACAATAAAGATTTTAAATTTTAAATCCAATGTACATATTTCCATTTTCAGAAATATCATTATCAATAGTTTAATAAGGATAGTGAAGTTAAATTCTAATCATAATAGTATAATAAATGACATTACAAATCTCTATCAAGATGCAATGGTTCAGAATTATCCTATTAGTTTGTTAAATAGTTTGACAAACAATTTCGTCAAGGATAAAGATTACCGCGATGCTTTACTTTTGGCGATTAAAAACATCGCCAAATAATTGTAGGCTTTATAAGGAGCTCTGTCTAGATGCGTCGTTCTTTTCGAATTGGGTTGCTGCTTTGTATGGCCTGTTTAAAGCTTTCTTTGGTCAGTTTGGTCTCGACAGACATGGGGGAAGTTTCATGGGTAATTACCGGTATAACCCAGCATGCAAGTCTTTGGCCTTGCAGTCTGTCTCCATTGGATGTTTTATTTATGTTCATGGTTTTGTTAGTAAGATTTTTCCATGGTTATTGTGTTAATATTTCTTTGTAGTTAAGGAGTTTTGGGATTGGATGTATAATATGTGTTTTTGGTATTATATTAACCTTTGGAGTGCAGTGGCATGGCTACGTCTTCAAGTGGTTCAGTTTATGAATTGCTTTGGTTTTTATGAATTGATTAGATAAACGTTTGATATGTTTTAGGCAATTGTCAGGCATATTTTGACGTTGTAATTATTCCTTTTATAGTTTTCCCAATTTTTTACTATTTCTTATTATAGTTTTTACAGTTTAGTACAGTTTATTTTAGTTAAACTTTGTTATATATTATTCGTTTATATCATTTTCAAATTTTATAGTTTTGTTTAAAGTGTTAGTTTTATTTATTAGTTTTCATTTTGATCAGTTTTATAAAAAATTGTATTAAGTGTGAATATAGATTTATAATTATGAAACTTACAAAAAATGGAATTTTAGATAACGGCAAGAAATGGAATTCATTAGAGGACCATTGTGCTCGGTCGGTTCCTGATAGCATGGTAAGGAACGGATCGTTAGTAAGTAACCATGATTTACACTTGGATTTGGTTGGCTACGGGAGTAAAGAAGATGTTGATAGCTTTTTTAAAAAGTTTATGCAAGGTTTGGTTTTTGAGAAAAAAATATACATAAAAATAATAAAAATTGTGGAAAAAATTATAGAAAAAATTGTGAGTTTGATATTTTTTGAAAGAGGGGAGGTTGAAGGTATACGGATAAGGAAATCGATCAGGTATAATATCAGATATATTTAAAATAGTGATTTAATTAATGAGGATTACAATGGAGGTGTAGGTAGAGATATCGAAGTAAAATATAAAACTAGAATGTTTTATAACACAAACTTAAAAGGAGAGATGAGTTTCAGTAATCTCAAATTAAGAATATGTAGTGATAAAAGTTGTAAAGTATGCCCGAGTGTGGGAATAGAGTATAATACTATCGAGGACATTAGGTACTTAAAAGTATGTAAGGTATACAACAGTATTTATAAACTTAGTTGCAAGATATGTGGAATATCATATATAGGTCAAACTTCTGACCCGATTAATAAGCGTTTTAACAACCATAAAACTGATATCAGACATTGGAAAACTAATAAAGAAGAACAAGAGATTGAAATTAGACATTTCAACAGGCATGGTATTGAAAATATGGAGTTAACGATTTTAAAGATTAACCCTAGCAAAAAGGATAGATTGATAAGCGAAAGTGATATGATGAATATATGCGGTAGGGTATACCCTTACGGGTTAAATGTTATGTTCAATGGAACTAACGTTATGAAAATATTTAGAAACAGTTTATTAGAAGTTTCTATATACGAACGTATTGAACATCCCATAAATTATAAATTCATTAAGGAGACGGACCACAAGATAATGGCAAAGGGATATGACAACATGAATAAAATTAAAAGTTCCATTCTTAAGAGTGATTTTGATGGTATAGTAAGAAATATACAATTTATTATATTTAATGTGAAAAAAACGTTTCATAGGTGACTTGTTAAACTTATTGTATTCACATAAGAGTAATTGCAATATAGATTTGGTATTGGACATTTTGAGGTATAGGATTAGATCACAACATTTAGAGGAATATCTGGGGAGAAGCAATAACAAAAATAGATTAGTTAATAGAATGTATTTTGTAATGGATTACATAGAAATTAAAAAACGTGGTATAAATATGGGTAAGGTATTGAATAAAAACAATGATTTGCTTCCAGATAAGGACATGGAAATTGTCAAGGTTTTTAGATACGATAAACCTTTAGGTCGTATGGTTTTTAACTATAATAATTTTTCAAAAGAAATTGGTAGAAACAACGATAATTTGTGTCATTCTAATGATCCAGATTATCGTGATTATGTGGATGTGGATCACGGTCACGTATTGACTGGAAATTTAGATATTGTCAAGGACAAAACATTGAGGGATTATATGCAATTCAGCACAAAGTTTCGTTTAAAAAGATTAAACACTAAGGACTTTATATTTAAAAAAAAAAAACGATTAAAAACCAATTTCGATATGTTTATACAGAAACTAATGAACAAATTTTGCTTACTGGAAATATCTTTTCTGGAATGGAAACATAATATATTGAAAGATTTGAGTTCAATTTACTGCGGTAAAACGGGGGGGGGGGGGGATTTCGTTAGAAGAATATAAAAAATTAAAGATTCTATTAAGGATTTACAGAGTCATTTTGTTATAACTTATATTGATAAGGCAAATACAAACTTTGCAGTTATTTGTAAAAATCTATAACAATTAAGACAATGTTATAATAATACACATAATTACAGGATGTTAAATACCAGTGTAGAAGAGACAGAAAGTAGAATTGGTGCTTTTTGCAAAAGTTTAAAATACACACAACGCAGTAAGGAATTGCCTTATATGGTTTTGGTTCCTAAATTTCATAAGGACCCCATTGCCTTTCGTACAATTACATGTGGTTTTGGCACTTATTTGGAAGTTGCTAATAAAAAGTTTTTGGATATTTTGCAGACTTTATTTGATGTGGCATTAAAACAAAATTACACATGTATTATAAAAAATAGTTTTGAGTTACTTAATGAATTGAAGAGTTTGAGTAATATTAAAGGTTTATATGTTTATGATTTTGAAGATTTATATAATAGTATTGATTTAACTTATCTTAAAAATAATTTTTTTCACTTTTTCACTCGGTACAATATTTTGGGTCAAAATTTGGATCATTTAACAAATTTATTTAACTTTGTAGTTAATGAAAATTATTTATTCGATGGTAAGCATGTGTTTCAGCAGATAAGGGATATACCCATAGGGGGTAGTTGCAGTTCGGTACTTGCAGATATTTATTTATTTTTATACGAGGTTAATGAAACATTAAATAAGGATTTTTTAAGTTTTAGATATATTGATGATGTGTTGTTGGTAAGGATTAACGATTCCAATAGCGATTTAAATTTAAACTACTATCTCCAAGGTTTGACATTAAAGCAAACTTTATATGAAGAAAAACATGTAAATTATTTAGGTCTCACTATCGACATTGAGAGGGGTGGTTTGAGTACTTGCATTTATCATAAGAGAAAGGATTACAACTTTGAAACAATAAAGATTTTAAATTTTAAATCCAATGTACATATTTCCATTTTCAGAAATATCATTATCAATAGTTTAATAAGGATAGTGAAGTTAAATTCTAATCATAATAGTATAATAAATGACATTACAAATCTCTATCAAGATGCAATGGTTCAGAATTATCCTATTAGTTTGTTAAATAGTTTGACAAACAATTTCGTCAAGGATAAAGATTACCGCGATGCTTTACTTTTGGCGATTAAAAACATCGCCAAATAATTGTAGGCTTTATAAGGAGCTCTGTCTAGATGCGTCGTTCTTTTCGAATTGGGTTGCTGCTTTGTATGGCCTGTTTAAAGCTTTCTTTTTTCAGTTTGGTCTCGACAGACATGGGGGAAGTTTCATGAGTAATTACCGGTATAACCCAGCATACAAGTCTTTGGCCTTGTAGTCTGTCTCCATTGGATGTTTTATTTATGTTCATGGTTTTGTTAGTAAGATTTTTCCATGGTTATTGTGTTAATATTTCTTTGTAGTTCAGGAGTTTTGGGATTGGATGTATAATATGTGTTTTTGGTATTATATTAACCTTTGGAGTGCAGTGGCATGGCTACGTCTTCAAGTGGTTCAGTTTATGAATGGCTTTGGTTTTTATGAATTGATTAGATAAACATTTCATATGTTTTAGGCAATTGTCAGGCATATTTTGACGTTGTAATTATTCCTTTTATAGTTTTCCCAATTTGTTTACTATTTCTTATTATAGTTTTTACAGTCTAGTACAGTTTATTTTAGTTTAACTTTGTTATATATTATTCGTTTATATCATTTTCAAATTTTACAGTTTTGTTTAAAGTGTTAGTTTTATTTATTAGTTTTCATTTTGATCAGTTTTATAAAAAATTGTATTAAGTGTGAATATAGATTTATAATTATGAAATTTACAAAAAATGGAATTTTAGATAACGGCAAGAAATGGAATTCATTAGAGGACCATTGTGCTCGGTCGGTTCCTGATAGCATGGTAAGGAACGGATCGTTAGTAATTAACCATGATTTACACTTGGATTTGGATTTGGTTGGCTACGGGAGTAAAGAAGATGTTGATAGCTTTTTTAAAAAGTGTATGCAAGGTTTGGTTTTTGAGAAAAAAATATACATAAAAATAATAAAAATTGTGGAAAAAATTATAGAAAAAATTGTGAGTTTGATATTTTTTGGAAAGAGGGGAGGTTGAAGGTATACGGATAAGGAAATCGATCAGGTATAATACCAGATATATTTAAAATAGTGATTTAATTAATGAGGATTACAATGGAGGTGTAGGTAGAGATATCGAAGTAAAATATAAAACTAGAATGTTTTATAACACAAACTTAAAAGGAGAGATGAGTTTCAGTAATCTCAAATTAAGAATATGTAGCGATAAAATTTGTAAAGTATGCCCGAGTGTGGGAATAGAGTATAATACTATCGAGGACATTAGGTACTTAAAAGTATGTAAGGTATACAACAGTATTTATAAACTTAGTTGCAAGATATGTGGAATGTCATATATAGGTCAAACTTCTGACCCGATTAATAAGCGTTTTAACAACCATAAAACTGATATCAGACATTGGAAAACTAATAAAGAAGAACAAGAGATTGAAATTAGACATTTCAACAGGCATGGTATTGAAAATATGGAGTTAACGATTTTAAAGATTAACCCTAGCAAAAAGGATAGATTGATAAGCGAAAGTGATATGATGATTATATGCGGTAGGGTATAATCTTACGGGTTAAATGTTATGTTCAATGGAACTAACGTTATGAAAATATTTAGAAACAGTTTATTAGAAGTTTATATATACGAACGTATTGAACATCCCATAAATTATAAATTCATTAAGGAGACGGACCACAAGATAATGGCAAAGGGATATGACAACATGAATAAAATTAAAAGTTCAATTCTTAAGAGTGATTTTGATGGTATAGTAAGAAATATACAATTTATTATATTTAATGTGAAAAAACGTTTCATAGGTGACTTGTTAAACTTATTGTATTCACATAAGAGTAATTACAATATAGATTTGGTATTGGACATTTTGAGGTATAGGATTAGATCACAACATTTAGAGGAATATCTGGGGAGAAGCAATAACAAAAATAGATTAGTTAATAGAATGTATTTTGTAATGGATTACATAGAAATTAAAAAACGTGGTATAAATATGGGTAAGGTATTGAATAAAAACAATGATTTGCTTCCAGATAAGGACATGGAAATTGTCAAGGTTTTTAGATACGATAAACCTTTAGGTCGTATGGTTTTTAACTATAATAATTTTTCAAAAGAAATTGGTAGAAACAACGATAATTTGTGTCATTGTAATGATCCAGATTATCGTGATTATGTGGATGTGGATCACGGTCACGTATTGACTGGAAATTTAGATATTGTCAAGGACAAAACATTGAGGGATTATATGCAATTCAGCACAAAGATTCGTTTAAAAAGATTAAACACTAAGGACTTTATATTTAAAAAAAAACGATTAAAAACCAATGTCGATATGTTTATACAGAAACTAATGAACAAATTTTGCTTACTGGAAATATCTTTTCTGGAATGGAAACATAATATATTGAAAGATTTGAGTTCAATTTACTGCGGTAAAACGGGGGGGGGGGGAATTTCGTTAGAAGAATATAAAAAATTAAAGATTCTATTAAGGATTTACAGAGTCATTTTGTTATAACTTATATTGATAAGGCAAATACAAACTTTGCAGTTATTTGTAAAAATCTATAACAATTAAGACAATGTTATAATAATACACATAATTACAGGATGTTAAATACCAGTGTAGAAGAGACAGAAAGTAGAATTGGTGCTTTTTGCAAAAGGTTAAAATACACACAACGCAGTAAGGAATTGCCTTATATGGTTTTGGTTCCTAAATTTCATAAGGACCCCATTGCCTTTCGTACAATTACATGTGGTTTTGGCACTTATTTGGAAGTTGCTAATAAAAAGTTTTTGGATATTTTGCAGACTTTATTTGATGTGGCATTAAAACAAAATTACACATGTATTATAAAAAATAGTTTTGAGTTACTTAATGAATTGAAGGGTTTGAGTAATATTAAAGGTTTATATGTTTATGATTTTGAAGATTTATATAATAGTATTGATTTAACTTATCTTAAAAATAATTTTTTTCACTTTTTCAATCGGTACAATATTTTGGGTCAAAATTTGGATCATTTAACAAATTTATTTAACTTTGTAGTTAATGAAAATTATTTATTCGATGGTAAGCATGTGTTTCAGCAGATAAGGGGTATACCCATAGGGGGTAGTTGCAGTTCGGTACTTGCAGATATTTATTTATTTTTATACGAGGTTAATGAAACATTAAATAAGGATTTTTTAAGTTTTAGATATATTGATGATGTGTTGTTGGTAAGGATTAACGATTCCAATAGCGATTTAAATTTAAACTACTATCCCCAAGGTTTGACATTAAAGCAAACTTCATATGACGAAAAACATGTAAATTATTTAGATCTCACTATCCACATTGAGAGGGATGGTTTGAGTACTTGCATTTATGATAAGAGAAAGGATTACAACTTTGAAACAATAAAGATTTTAAATTTTAATTCCAATGTACATATTTCCATTTTCAGAAATTTCATTATCAATAGTTTAATAAGGATAGTGAAGTTAAATTCTAATCATAATAGTATAATAAATGACATTATAAATCTCTATCAACATGCAATGGTTCAGAATTATCCTATTAGTTTGTTAAATAGTTTGACAAACAATTTCGTCAAGGATAAAGATTACAACGATGCTTTACTTTTGGCGATTAAAAACATCGCCAAATAATTGTAGGCTTTATAAGGAGCTCTGTCTAAATGCGTCGTTCTTTTCGAATTGGGTTGCTGCTTTGTATGGCCTGTTTAAAGCTTTCTTTGGTCAGTTTGAACTTGACAGACATGGGGGAAGTTTCATGAGTAATTACCGGTATAACCCAGCATGCAAGTCTTTGGCCTTGCAGTCTGTCTCCATTGGATGATTTCTTTTGGTTCATGGTTTTTAAGTAAGATTTTTCCATGGTTATTGTGTTAATTTTCTTTGTAGTTCAGGAGTTTTGGGATTGGATATATAGTACGTGTTTTTGGTATTATATATATATATATATGTGTGTGTGTGTGTATGTGTGTGTGTGTAGTTAAATGACTTTCTATTATTTTAAAAGGAAATAACAAGAAATAAAAATTTAATAACTATAGAAAAAAAAAGGTACTACTTAGTTATCCCGTCGTCCAAAAATCTATCGCCAAACTTTAAGATTAAATGCCAATAATGGTTGATCGTAAATGTCATATTCACTTGACTTTAAGCAAGTTACACGTGTTTACGTCATTAAATGATTTTTATTTCGATGTTTTATTTGTATTTTTTTATTAATGTTATACTAATTTATTAATTCTTTCGTTATTTAAAATAAAAATTATGTCAATTTATATAATTTGGCGATTTGAATAATTTGGCGAAATTTGTCGATGGGGTAACTAAGTAGTACCATATATATATATATATGTATATATATATATATATATAATTGTAAAAAAGAAAATAAATGTAAATAAATAATTTATTAATAAATAAACAACAATAACCGGGTTACCATGTCAAGCAAAATAACGCCATTTTGGAGATCATTAGGTACCTGTTTGGTGCGTATATGTCATCTGTGCCGACAAAATTTCCAATAATTTAGTAAATATTAAATTTGCCGGTGACTTGATTATCGTAGATTATAAAATAAATAATAATAAAAAAAATAATAAAAATTAATACATAATAATAAGGCACAGATGTCATCTACGCACCGTGGTTTAGCGAAATTTTTTTCTAAAGTCAATTTGGTGAAAACATCGTTTCGAATACCAGTTGCAGTTATATTTTTTTATTATTTTCTACTATTTAAAAAATAAATAACTATAAATAAAAAAAATCAATTAATAACTATAGAACAGAACTATTTATATAATTTTTAAAAGAAAATAAAAGTAAATAAACAATTTATTCATAAATAAACAACAATAGTTGTATTACCATATCAGGCAAAATAACGCCATTTTGAGCCAGTTACGTACCCCGGTTCGTATATGACATCTGTGCCAATAATAATAATAATAATATAAAATTAGAATTCAGAGGCTGTCAGAAGTTAGATGATGTGGCAGTTAGATAAAAATAAAAAGAAAAGAACTAAAAAGAACAATAATGTCATTCAAAATTAGTCTAACCAAATTTTCAGATTTATATTTTTAACCTAACGCCAGAGATAATTCGCCAAATATTGTATAAATTGTAAAATTTCACAAGAAATTATACTTTAAGCATTACAAATATTTATTTTATGTTTAAATTAAATATTTGCGTTTTATAATATTATGTCTCATTAAAACTTTTTTTTCATTAAATGTCAGTATTTTTTTTTTTTTTTTTTTTTTTTTTTTTGCGATGTATTTGTATTATTTTCCAGCGGATATAGCCATTTCAATTATTTAATGAACAAACTTTTCGCCAAAAAATGACCACTGGCAACCCGTTTGTCGAAAATATCAATAAAATACGAAATTTAATACCAAAAATCATAGTTACCCCTGTATATTTGACTCATAAACCACCGGGGTAATATTCTCCATTGAAGGATACAATTTGCAAAGAAATTCACCGGGTAGTTTTTTAAAACACTCGAGCGGAACTTTTAGAGCTTACTGCTTTATAATATATATATATGATCTATGATCGATATTTAAGAAATAAAAGCGGAGATCTGTATTTTTGGGACACCATTTATATACAGTAGTCCAAAAAAATCTTTCCCTAAAGTATACAATAAAGCACATACATACCAATAATCATTTTCTAGTTTATATTTGCTATTTTTCATTTATATATTTAACATATTATTATTAAATAAAGCTCTATTTGGTGCTGAAATTAATGAATAATAATGTAGTTTTTAGATTGATACTGTGATAATTTGAATAATAATAAAAAAGACTCTTTATTTACTCATTCTATGAAAATACCCATCAAAATGCTTTACTTTAAAAAGATCGAAGTTAGCATATGGATGCTCACGTGTACTGTCTTCTTGAACCTTGTTTCACAGGCACCTATTGTTTGGGAACAATTGAATGAACTTTGAACAGGAACGCACACGAAATCTATATAGAACCACGGGTATTCTGTAACATCCAGTCGTTGTGACCAAAATGTGATTCAATTCTCTGGTCTCAGACTAAGAAATAAAATTTTATTTAGATTAATTCTTAAAAATTACGTAATTTGAGCATAGTGAAAAAGCGAGACATTTACTGTCCCGCTGACGTGGCTAGGAACACCTGAAAACCGTAACGACTTGCGCAAGTCGGGACAGATGGCAACGCTACTCATGACTGTTTCAAAACACAAATAGCTAAATAAATAATATTATTTTATACATTTATAAGGTACGTATTTGTCACTTCATCTAATGACATATGTATTTTAAGATATGCATAGAAACACTAATCCATTATATGAGCATGAAAATACTCACTCTCTTAATATATTATTACGACAGAAATAGTGACATAAAATCCTTTTTATGGGAAAACTAGATTCTCGTTGATTCCCACCGGTGCGATTTTCTTCAATCCTTTTTCAGTTGGATAATTTCGGATTTATAGTAATAGCAAGTCAGGCACGAAATAATAAAATAGCTAGAACGTAGTATCTGAAACTTACTAACAGAGACTTTTTTATTACTTAAGTTTCTTTACAATATATTTTTCTAAATTAAGTCATATATATTAAATATTTCAATCAGAACGACAACAATGTCCTAATATAAAATTATAAAGAATGTAAATTTATGATATATATGTATATGATCGGGGTCGCTCTTTTATATATACATATAATATAACCCTTATAAGCCAATACAAATTATTAGCTTTAGCAATCTTATATATAAATACAAGGTGTCTAAAAAGTCTCTTTACAATTTCAAACTTTTATTACAAACACAAATGATAGATATATGTTTGGAAAGTAGTAAAAAATTGAGAGTATTCATATAGGGGAAAGTAGCCAAATTTGCACCACTGCACTTATTTTCAAAAGTAACCCTCTGCATTTTTGGAATATCAGCAAAATATCACAGCAAGTGCTCAATCTATTCATCTATTAACTAAATAAATCTTTAGGAAATTTACTTTTTGAAAATCTTAAGTTTTATTTTAATTTGAAAAAATTGTCAAAAGTGATCCAAATTCTCCGAATAGTCGTCTAAGTTAGACCCCCTGACTTCTAAATTATATTAAACAATCTTACGCTGAAAATAATAAATATATTACAAATTATCAGACATACAAGTAAAATTACATAAATACATTTAATACAATTAAAAATCAAACGTTACAAGCTAAATTTTAGCCCCTCATCAGTGCAACAAAACATTCAAATGACAGAAAACTATACAGGGTGATTCAGCTCGTCGGTGACAAACTTTAAGGATCGATAGAGCACACCTAGACGAACATTTTTGAATAGGGAATGTAGGGTCCCTGACGCGATGGTAAGGCGCTAGGCGCTTTCGAAAATTTGGGTGCCGAAATTCGAAACGTCATAAAAACTAGGGAAATGGTTAGATTTTCTTGCTTGTTGCTTCGAAATGATTCTGTTTGTTTAGACTTTCTTCAGTACCAATTTGATAAGCGTATCTCTTAAAACATGGATAGGGGGCGCTGCAGACTTTGGAGAGCTAGACAACAACTTTAAGCCCGTTATTTTGATAATTTAACACATGCTCGCCAAAGTTTATACTCTAACTTAAAGTTTGAACCCAAAAGTAGAGCCCTGCAAAAAGCGTAAGAGCCGGAATAAAATGTCAAAGTACAGGGTGGTCGAAACTCGAAGGCTCCTAGGAGATAAACAAACAGATTTCTTGACTTATGGCATGCATTTTCATGATTCTGTTTGCTGGGGCTCTCTGAAACTCAGTTGAACGGTACAAAAAGAAACATCGATAGGGGGCGCTTTGGGCAAAAAACATAATTCGTTGACATTTCGGACGCTAACTGGAAACGGGGCGCTACGATCAGTTAGTAATAATGAAAACACATTTTCTACCTCTGCTCAACACTTCTGAATAAATTTAGACCAAAAACATCAATGATACTGGAAATTTATTTACAAAAAATAACACTACAGAAGATGCTCGAAATTTCGACCTTGGGCCATGATGCAGGCTTCGCACCTCCGTCGCATTGAGGAGTGTGTGTTTCCAACAATGCCAGGAGTATCTCTGATCTGCCCTGCAGCTGCCACAATGCGCGCCACAAGTTCTTCAGCACTGCTGACAGGTGTATGGTATACCTCGGCCTTCAGGTAACCCCAAAGGAAGAAATCCAAGCAGGTGAGGTCTGGTGATCGGGCAGGCCAGTGAACTGGACCCCCACGCCCAATCCACCGCTGGCCATACCTTGCGTTTAGATGGAGACGCACGTCGTTCGTGTAATGGGCCGGAGCTCCATCGTGCTGGAACCACATCTGGCGACGCGAACCTTCGGGTACGTGCGCCTCATCCAGAAGCTGCGGCAGCACTTGATCCAGGAAAATCAGGTAATTTCCACCTGTCAGCCGTTCAGGTAACAAATAAGGGCCAATGAGGCAATCCCCCAGAATGCCGGCCCACACATTTACTGAGAAACGCTCCTGGGCTGCTCGGCTTCTGGTTTCATGTGGATTTTTATCACACCACACATGACTGTTGTGGGCGTTCCACATTCCCTCCCGGCTGAAGGTGGACTCGTCCGTAAACAAAATGCTGTTTACAAAACGGGGATCCCTGGATCTCATCGCCAAGTACCATCTTGAGAATTCCACTCGAGGGCCAAAATCCTGCTCTCTGAGCAACTGCACCCGCTGGATGTGGTAGGGGTGCAGATTCCGGGAACGTAAGATGCGCCACGCAGTTGCTTGCGAAATGCCAACATGTCTGGCGATATCTCTCGTGCTAAGACCTGGGTTGTCCTCAACCAGGTTAAGCACAGCCTCTTCGTTGTCGGGGGTGCTCACTGATCGCTCCCGTTCAGGCCTGCCTCCGTCGAAAGATCCCGTTGTGGACAACCTCTGGTGTACTCGAGCGAAGAAGGCATGGCAGGGGATTTGCCTGTTGGGGTAACGCTCGGCGTACAACCGCTGAGCGGCTCGTCCATTACAACCAGCAGCGCCATACGCCAAATGCATGTCAGCCAATTCAGAGTTTGTGTACCGTTCCATCCTACTACCGATCTGCAGACAAGTAACCCGAAGCTTAAGTAGGTACCGCACGTTCAAAAGACGTGTCTGCGCATACAACTACGTCATCTCGCGTTGTCGTCTACGCATTACGTATCTTTTGCATATCGATATGGTACGATATCTTTTGCATAAATCAGCAAAAAGCACCTTATGTAAATTTTATTGCGCGCATTGTGCATGATTGAAACCAGCTATGTTTGTTAAAAAAAACAAACAAACTGCAGTTTTAATAGCTTCTTATGATAAGTAAATTACTCTCTTGTTTTGTTTCTAACTGATCGTAGCGCCCCGTTTCCAGTTAGCGTCCGAAATGTCAACGAATTATGTTTTTTGCCCAAAGCGCCCCCTATCAATGTTTCTTTTTGTACCGTTCAACTGAGTTTCAGAGAGCCCCAGCAAACAGAATCATGAAAATGCATGCCATAAGTCAAGAAATCTGTTTGTTTATCTCCTAGGAGCCTTCGAGTTTCGACCACCCTGTACTTTGACATTTTATTCCGGCTCTTACGCTTTTTGCAGGGCTCTACTTTTGGGTTCAAACTTTAAGTTAGAGTATAAACTTTGGCGAGCATGTGTTAAATTATCAAAATAACGGGCTTAAAGTTGTTGTCTAGCTCTCCAAAGTCTGCAGCGCCCCCTATCCATGTTTTAAGAGATACGCTTATCAAATTGGTACTGAAGAAAGTCTAAACAAACAGAATCATTTCGACGCAACAAGCAAGAAAATCTAACCATTTCCCTAGTTTTTATGACGTTTCGAATTTCGGCACCCAAATTTTCGAAAGCGCCTAGCGCCTTACCATCGCGTCAGGGACCCTACATTCCCTATTCAAAAATGTTCGTCTAGGTGTGCTCTATCGATCCTTAAAGTTTGTCACCGACGAGCTGAATCACCCTGTATATCATGTTTACAGTTAAAAATTATTAGCAGTTAAAATTAAATAAAGTATATATATATTTTTTAAACAATGCTGAGTATTCAGAGGAAGTGCACATGTCGTTACACAATCAACCAGTCAGACGTTAAACAATGATTATTTATTTTAATCTTATGCTGTTTTAATGAGTAGGGAATAACTAATTTTATTAAAAGTTCGCGATCAATAAAATATTCAAACAAAACAAGAGCATTGAAATATAATGAAACCAAATGTCCGGAAGTAAGATTAATTGTTTTAAATAAAAATGTATCCAAAATATAAGTTATAAATAATTAACAATAAAAATTATGAACTAATTGCCAGTTACTAGGATATCATTTAAGAATTGATGCAATGCTTACACATGAATTTCTTTTGTTATTTTTTTTAATCCAGCGCATACAACATGGAAACATATTTGGCAATCTGAACACTGAATCATTTCTGCTATTATAATTTTCTTACAAATTAGGCAAAGCCAATGATCACTATCTTCATTTTTCTTTTTAGATTTTGAATCTATAGGTACTTTTTTACAAAAGAAGTTTTCCTTACCTCATATCTGTAGTTCTTTCCCTCCATCATTTTCTTTCCAATTGAGATACGTCTATTTTTTAAAAACTTGCTGCTCCTGAAGGTAAATGTCTGAATTGAACGCTGCACATCAAATACTCCGTAGGAATAAAGAATTCAAAGAAAATAAGTACAAATACATACAAAATAAAAGAAACTGCAAATAAAATTTATAGCATAAACATGTAAGAGATACTATTTATGTTTATATAGGTGTAAACTCTTTAAAAAAAAGATCCTGATTTACAAAAAAATCTAAACTTCCATGGAAATACTAATCCATTATAAAATACTGTAAAATAAAGAAAAATGTCCGAAGTGCACAGCCCTCGAAATTCTTTACATACTTTTCAAATTTATGATTGTATATCTGGTCCAACTGCAGCAACTCAAATTGGTCCAATTAATGCAATCTCACCATTTTTCAAAATTGATAATCTCAAAACTAAGAACGAAAACAAAAGCAAATAAATCCGAATGGAAAATATGCGTAATAAACACATAAGTTTAGATATATATATGAGAACGTAACTAGTTACCTTAGTTTTAAAGTATGAAAAAATTACATCAAACAGCTAATTTTATGTTTTATAGAATTGTCTGAAAAGCGTACGTGGATGGCGGGTTCTTCTTCTATCTTAAATGACGTCATTCTGATGAGTAGGATTTCAGCGGTCAATGCAGCGGTCAGCGGTCAATTCAGCGGCTCTTTCTACAATTAAGCAGAATTATAGTGGTCCATTTAAAGCGTCGCTGGCGGTTTAAATATGGCTATTGAAGTTTCATTGAACAAATTAATAAACTTCTATATGTTCATCATCGGTTGCATAAAGCACGTGAAGGAGATAATGGTCGACTTTTAACATCTCACAATCTTTTTCGTAAACTTCATGCTTATCCACTACTCTTAAGAATTGGATAAAGAAAGGAGTGAACGGAAAAGCGTATCATAGAAAAATGTCGACGATTATCGCAATAATGTGCTTCGTGCAACCAATCGTCCGCATATAGTGGATTATTCATTGATGCAAAAAAAAAAATAAATATATATATATACTCCTAAAACTTTAACACCTTCAATATATGTATTGGTTCATTACAGGGTTAGGTTTTTGACATGACAAGCGTCAAAAACTGGTTTAAACTGTCATAAGTTGGTTTAAACTATCAAAAACTGCCATAAACTGGTTTAAACCGTCAAAAACTGCCAAATACATGTAACACACTAAAACATTTTAACAACAATAGGTAAACATTAAATAAGTCAATGATTTATGTGATCTTTTATTTAAATTTATTGTAATTTAATAAATAAAAAAATTAAATAAAATATTTTTATTTTTTGGATTTTTCAATCAGAAGAAAATAATTTTGTACAATTAAATAATCCGGATCAATTTTACCCCGAAGCATGCTGCAGCACACAACATGTTTACACGCAAAAGATTTCTGAGTTTAGAGTGAATGAAGCGTTAGAAAATAGTCTGTCTCTTAATTTATGCTGAGCTAGTAGGACTTGATAGCAAAAGCATTGATAGATGAGCAATTTTTGAAGCAGGTTCAAAAAATTATTGCATTTAATGATACCTTTCCACCAAGCAATAGGGTCCCCCCCCCCCCCCCTATAGCACTGAAATAAGAAGACGAGAAAGGGGATTCTTTAACTTCTACACAATCAGTATGGGAAAGCATCCATAAATTCCCTCTGTAGCTCAAGCTGAATCAACTGATACATCAGTCAACCCTTGCCCCTGATGGTTGGGATTCAAAATATAAGCCAAACAATGGTATGGTTTTATGATTTGATCCCTTCTATTATGCACTTTTTCAATATGGGGCTTAAGGGAATTTTCTTTTTGAAGACCGAGCCAGTTTTGTTCAGCTTTAAAATCGAAAACATTTTTATATATTTAAAGAAAGCATGTTTTAAAAAGATTTTGATTTTAAGCTTTTGTTTTTTAATTACTTCTCTTATTTTGTAAATGTTTAAGATTAATAATCCAATTTCAATCTTGAATGGAATGGTTATTGCCTAGATTAGAATAGCATTGATGCACATTATCTTGTTATTTATAGAAAAAAGTCTGCACTTTTCTAAGGTTTTTTTTTCTCATAAAAAAAGGTTAGCTAATGCTTTAAGCTCTCAAAAGTAAGATAAATTAAAACGAAATTACGTAAGAGAAACAATGTATAGCTCAGGTGAGCTTAACGTCTACTTTTTATAAAAACACAATTATACAAAAAAAAAAAAAAAAAAAAAAAAAAAAAAATTAAACTTTTACCCTGTTAAAAAGTAGCACTTAACAATAATACTTTGCTATGTACTAATTATTGATATACAGTAATAGTGAATTTAAAATATTACATGTAACGTTGCCATGTGTGACATTTAATGTGAATTTTCATAGATCAATTTAGAATTTGAGGATTTTGACGAGGTTTTTGACAGACGGTGTTTGACAAGAGGTTTTTGACATGACGGTTTAGACCGTGGTTTAAACCCGACATAAACTGGCACATGTCAAAAACCTGCCAACCCTGTTTCATTAGTAATTAAAACTTGAAATTATAAAGTGATTTTGTGGACACCCTATATGTATATTATTAAAATATAATATATATATTTTACACTTCTAAAAGTACAAGCCAGATGTTGATGGCAGATTTTGTAATTTTTAACTTCATGTAGCTTCATTAACCCCATTTTTCTTTTTATAAAGCAGAGCATTAAAAAAAACAAATTAAAAAAAACAAAAAACATTAAAAAATTCTATATATATATATATACAGTCAAACCCCGATTTAGTGCCCTCTCAAAAAAGCTCCAATCCCGTTTAACCGCCAATTGTGTCTATGAACAAATCTGCCAAATAAAAATTTCAATGTAATTCATTCGTTAAAGTGCCAACTCAATATACCCCCCCCCCCCCCCCCCAAAAAAAAAAAAAAAAAAAAATCTAGAAATTACTGTATTTTCTTTGCATATATTTCTTTTCAATTTTTTTTGTTAGATTTTCAAAGTGCCCCCCCCCCCCCCCCCTTTCCCTGCGTCTTGATATTTTCAAGCTCAATTCAAACTTTATTAAATAGTAAAGAATTCGTATTGTTCTCAACACCTGCCAAAATGCACCTGCCGCCCTTTCTGCCTGTCATTAGGAAAGGAAAATACCGTGCGCTGAGTTACCAAGCAACTGCAAGTTCTGATTCCGACTGGCGAGTCACGTGACCCGATGCGCTTCTGGAGCGGGGTGGGATTGAACAAAGCGTGTCACGCCATTGGCCGAAAGGGTCTCTCCTCTCTCAGGTAAGAATAATGAAGAAAAGAATCTCTTCGTCCAGTGGTCGGGAGTCCTAACAAAAGGAACAGATGCAATTATGTCGATTTCTAGAGAAAAAACGGCGTGGGATGCAAAATCTCTTTCAAAGTTTCGGTCCGACGTTTATTGCAATATCGAAGAATACACCATCTAAATCCGTAAAATATCCTACCTCTTTATTTCAACTCATTATGGCGAAAAGAGCAGTTTTAAAATTTTGGAAAAGCGGGGAATTTGGGAATATAAAGAAAGAATTGCGAATGCATCACAGCAACACATCTCCAAACTTTTTTCTACACTCTGGAAAAAGACTGTTAGCAGACGCTTCATCGGAGACATTTTGATGAATAAAAAAAAAATTATTAACACCAACACCAACTATCTACAGTCAATGTAAAAAGACTGAGAACAGCGAAACGTGAAAATTTAGAAGATACCCTTTGCACATGGATACAACAAATGAGTGCTAAAAATTCTACCATGAACGGATACATCATCAGAGAGCAGGCAACATTCCTTGGCCAGCAAATGAATATCAAAGATTTCGAATACAGTAGTGGCTGGTTGGACAGATTTAAAAAGCGACGAGAGTTCTCTCAGTACATACAAAGTGGTGAGGCTGCAGGTGTTGATGATGAAATGTGTTAGATAGTCGTAAAATATGAGTGCGCTGATTTTAGTGTATAAACCAGAGGATTTTCATAATATGTATAAAAGTGGCCTTTTTTACCGCTTGCAGCCAGATAAAACAATTTCGAGTGAGCCAGCTGTAGGATGCAAAATAAATAAATAAATAAATAAATAAATAAATAAATAATAAGATCGTGTGTTCTGTACGAATAGTGATGGATCTGATAAAAGACCTATGACAGTGATTGGAAAATCAGCTAAGCCAAGATGTTTTACAAATTTTAATCCTCCTCTTTATGTAGATTATGAGAATAACAAGAATGCTTGGATGACTGCAGCATTATTTAAACAAGTCGGAAATTGCTCGTCAAACGTGGCAAATGAGGTGCGTTCGTACTATAACTAGTTTTATAATTATTTTTTGTACCGCATATTGTACTCAATGTATATATTTTTTAATTTCATAAGTGCATAGTCTATAACATCATTAAAATACACTTGCAATAATTTTTTTTCCCCATTTCCCGTAATGTAACGGGAAACTTTTGACTGTCCCTGTCATTAAACTATACATCCGATTTTCATAAAATTTGAAATGGCTCGACAAAATTTTGCAACAATTATATATTTAAATTTTCAGACCATTCGGAAGGCTGTAACATCATTAAAACGCTTTTGCAATATTTTTTTCCCATTGTCCGTAATGTAACGGAAAACTTTTGACTGTCCCTGTCATTAAACTATACATCTGATTTTCCTAAAATTTCAAATGACTCGTCAAAATTTTGAAACAATTATATATTTAAAATTCCAGACCATTCGGAAGGCTGTAACATCATTAAAATGCATTTGCAATAATTTTTCCCATTGGCCGTAATGTAAAGAAAAACTTTTGACTGTCCCTGTAATTATACTATGCATCCGATTTTCATAAAATTTGAAATGGCTCGACAAAATTTTGCAACAGTCATACATTAAAAATTTCAGACCATTCGGTTGGGTAGTTTTTGCTCTGTTATATGCGGACAGACAGACAGACGGACGGACGGACGGACTGAACGACGACTATAGGTGCTACGTATTTATATAATTACGAACGCACCTAAAAATGATTAGTGAATTTCAACTTAGAAATGAAAAGAAGCAAACGCCATACTTTAGTGATTTTGGATAATGCCCCTTGTGATATAGCATATCCACACTCTAAACAGAAATGTCTGAAATTCAGACACTTAAGTGTCTGAAACGCAGTGTTCAATTTTCAGACGTTTTAAAATGTCTGAAAATTTTCAGACACTTCTTGCGTCTGAATTTCAGACACTTAAGTGTCTGAAATGAGAGTGTGCGATTTTCAGACGTTTTGAAATGTCTTAATTATTTGAGACACTTCTTGCGTCTGAATTTCAGACATTTCAAATGTCTTAATTGCGGCCATCTTTGAACCCTTTTTTTTTCACCAACATGAAGCCATCTTTGACCACTTTTCTATCTAAGCCATATATGCAGCCATATTTGACCACATTGAATCATTTTTATAAATGGGAATAATTTGTTACTATAAATCAGATCTGTTGCAGCGTGGAAAACTGGGATATTTCTCTGCCCCCTGATTCTAGGGTCCCCCAAGATGGGTATGAAATTTTCATAAAGCTGATATTTTAAATTTGTTTTAACCTTGCGATGATTATAATCAGTATTTTGTAGTTTTAGAATAGGATAATATATATATACGCATATATATAGAGATATATTCACCTAAATATGTATTGATATGATATCATATTTTGTCCTACGGCATCAAAAATGTTATTACTTTTAATGACAACTTCAAATTAATGCTAGGCCAGAGACCTGGTATTCATTCGCCCCCCCCCCCACCGCCTTCATATACTGTTACAAAAGAAAAATAAATAAATAAATAAATAAAATGAAAAAATTAACCCTATTCGATGTTGTCAAATACATATTTGCATAAATATATCCTTTTCTTTAACCATATCATGTTCTAAAAGCACACAATATTTATTAAAATAAATATAAGATCAAAACGAATTTAAAATATCAGCTTTATTGAAATTTCATACCAAATTTGGGGCCCTGTAAACCAAAAGGCTCATAAAAAGAGCCCAGTTGTCCATGCTGCAATCATCTTTGCATGATAACAAAATATTACCCTTTATATAAAATGATTCACTCTTTTTTTCAATGGCAACACCGAATTTTGACACCATATTTTAAATCTTCGTCTCAAACTATGCCAAAAAACGAAATTTCTAGTCATTTGAATGGTAAGTTTTTGAATCATAAGCATTCAAAATTTAGAGCTTCTAATGTTAAATTTCATTTTCATATTCTTATTAATATCTCCTGAAATTATAATCCTAATGTGATAATTTTGTATGTGGATACAATACTGAAAATCCCAAACATAAAGACATTGAATTTGTAAAATTGCATACCAAATTTGAGGGCCCAAAAATCAATAGGAAGGGGAGGGGGCGGGACCGCGGATCAGTTTCCATGCTCTAATCAGGTCTTGCTTCGAGAAGAAACACTACCCCTCTTTTTATTTTTCTAAATAGAGCTGTCCGCTATTCGGGAGTGACCGGTTATGAGAGTTTTACTGTAATAACGGACATTCTCGAATAGCAGAGACCTATTTAGCGATCACTTTTTTCAATGCACATTTGTAGATTGAAGCAGATTTTGTGTACTTTTTACTCTGTATACTGTGTATTTGTATACTCTGGACTGTTTATTTCTACATATGAAAATAAAATCTCTAAATAGCGGGAAAATTCTGCGGTCCTAGGGTGTCTTCTATTGAGAGTTTTTATTAAATATATCTAGTTATAAATATATTTAAAAAAAAGTCAGAAAATGTTTCTTTTCTATCTTTCTTTTTTTTTTCTTTTTTTTTGACAGTATAGGAAATGTGATTCTAATAAGTTCCAGTGCCAGCGGCTTACATTCATTAGCCCCCCTTCATACTACTACATATACAGTCACAAAAAATTAAACACATTGACGACTTAACATATATATATATATATATATATATGTGTGTGTGAACATGTAAATATATGTTTGGATAAATATATCCTTTTCCTTTTACTTCATTCTACTTTACAAGTATATGCAATATGATATATAATCAGTACAATAAATTGTTTTGCGAAAATGGATGCATTCTCCGATGATAATAAAAAATAATCCTGTAAAAAATCAGAAAAATTTTGGCAATAAAAGTTGTCAGAAATTTTCTGTCTTAATATTTAAATATGTAATACAGATGAAATACAGGAAATACATATGAATGTAGTTCTTTATATTTTGAAAAAGTTTTCATAGTCTAAAAAAATTCTTTCATCGTGCAATTAAATACTGTAGAAATTTCGAACTTTTTAACAAAGCGTTACTTTACATAGGAACAATTTAAAATGCATTTATAAACAGGGATGTAGTGGAGGGTATGCGGCGGTATAAGCCGTATACCTTCTGGATTTTTTTAAGGAACACCGTATACCCTCTGTTTCTCAAAAAAAGCTATAGTGTATACACTGTAGGGTATACTATAACGATTATCTCGTTATATATGTTTACATTCCATTCCCCCCCCCCTCCCCCAGACAGTTTCAATTAAAATTCTGTTTAATAACTTATTTATTTTGTGCACTATAGTCAAACAGTGCAGCCCCTAAATTAAATGCAACATTTAAAAACTAAATCGATTGTATTAACAGCCCCTCACACTTAAATTAAATTATTCTAAGTACTCATCTCTTTAATAAAATAAAATCAGTGAATCACTCTCCATTTTCACTTTCCAATTCTTTCACACATACGCTTTAACCTTGCACAAAATTCGTTACGGCTGACTGTTAGTTTCAAAAGCATTTTTAACTTCGGTCATGTCCTTATTTGGGCATGAATATAACTCATCATTTAAAATCACTTTACATGCAATCTACTTATTAGAATTATTTTCGCTTCACACCCTTTTGTTCGGATATATGGCGATTCTGCATTTTTTTGTGGTAAAGCGGTGTATCTTTGATCTAACATCTGGTCTAGAAAAATACAGTCTCATGCTTTTTAGCCTAACGAACTCTGTCTGTTACTATGCCCTTTCCAGATAACACTTTTTATTTTTTTACATTTAACGGCAGCTTTATCAATGTACTGTTGAGGCTCCGTCTATCATGACTCAGGAATGTATGCAGCCCACAATCTGCCCCCCCCTACACAATTAATATGGTAGAAGCCTACCGTACATTTTTGGCGAACATACCAGCCAATGTGTCTCTTAGCCCCTGTGCATGGCGCAAAAATACTTTTAGATTGGCGATATTGTAGCCCGCCAAGCAAGAAAGTTGTAACTGTATATTCTTATCATTCCTGCTTTCTCTCTAGCCTCGTGATGACGTCTTAAAAGAGGCTCCTTATTGCTTTTCCCCTGTACCTCTCCCTTCGACTTTCATCATGGAAATAAATTAAATCTTCGTTTACTTGAATTGGAGTTTTTTTTTAATAGGACCTGGTGTTTTTTAATTCTCGCAATCTTATAAACGCAAACGGCCATCTCTTATAGCAAAAAGTCTTCATATATACCCTCTTCTTAGAGCGTAGGCCCTCTGCATTTTTTACGACTACACCACTGTTTATAAAACATTAAAAATTTCCCGATAACTTCAATTCTGATGCTCTTATAATTATTTTTCAAGTTTTAAGTCCACCATCTGAAGCAAAAACGTTCATAGCATTTCCTATACATAAATTTAATTTTGTTACATGAAAACACTAACTTCGAAAATGTAATGTGTAAAAGAATTAAATGATCTGTCATTAAAAATAAAAATTCATATGCGAAACCATGCCAATAATATCTGTAATACAATGGAAGTATTTATTAATATCATTTAATAACTTGATCTTTTTAATTACATTTTACCATGTAGGCAATTCCTTTTATAATAACTTTTAATTTCAAAACTTATTTTGCCTTAAAAATACATATCTAATTTTTATTTCTGTATTTTTTATAAAAATTCACAAACTTTTGAAAAAAATCCCCAGCAATTTTATGTGAAAAATGCAGTTATACATAGTAAATATAAAAAGACTATCTTTTCTAATTTCTGTTCTAAATCTGTAATCACTTTTTAACAGTCAATAAATCGATATTAATAAATTTTTCGATTTTCAAATTTTTGTACAAAACTTAAATACAATTTTAAGCAATTAAACAAAGTAAATCATGATTTATTTTTTTACTTATTTTATAGTAAATCCTTATCTATCTAGAATTTTTTTAAATAAAATTATCTATTAAAAAATGGAACATTTTAATTTTATTAGTAATAATCATAAGTTACAATAATTTGTTTGATTTAACTAACATGTATATTGTTTAGAATACATAAATAGGACAACGCAAAATAATTAAAATTTGCTTTTAATACAAATAATATTATGAAGATTTTTTTTAAGTTGGCATTTCCGAATTAAGGGAAAAAAAAATGTTTTACTAAATAAGCTATTTCAGTTTGAAAATTTGTTTCGCATAAATCCATTTTGACAAACTTTTAATTTAATAACCCCCCTCCTCACCTAAAATGTACATATCTTATTATATAATACAAAAAATTAATCAAAATAAGTGTTTGATTATTTTACAATTTTCATCTAATATTAACCTTGAGGGGCGGTGGGATATATTTTATCCCACCTAAGTTTAATCAAGATTCGCACCGGAAACTTTTAAATAAATTTTATTTTTGTAACTTTGATGGAAAAAAGTTGTAAAATTGCTTTTCCATATTTTGAAACTAATTTTTTCAAAGATTCCGGTTTGAATTCAACATTACAGGAATACAATCGATTGCCCCTCAAGGGGTTAAATATTGAGTTATTATATGTTCTACACAGCAAAAAGACAATTTAATTAAAATTCAGGTAAATAAAATGTTGTTTTAACCGTGAAAGAAAGTATTATAAGGAATTAAACATATTGATAAAACCCATTGATTAAATTGATTGAATTATTTTATATATTAATTAAATTTAGTAACAGACCAAAGTGAAAAAAAAAAAGCTTCTCAACCAAAACTGAGTATTTCTTTTTCAGGAAAAGATTCGAGAATTTTGCGATTTTGCTTTATTTTCTATAGAGAGATTATACTAAGCGATTTTTTATGTAATATTCACTGACATTTTTACAGTCTGATTAATAAGTTGTATTCACAAGAAAAATATATAGTGCAGCAACTGCTTTTTTGGACAAAAAATATAACACGAAAAAGGTTGAAAAAGTTGCGTGTCAATGTACACAAGCAATAACTTTTAATGCTTATTTAAACAAATGATGGGATTATTTGATATAAAAAGACATTTTTTTATAAAGCGGAAGCTTTAAGAATTATTAAGCAAGTTAGTTAATTAATCCTGAAAATGATATAAATTTGTTAAAAATCATAAAAAACACTGTAACACTGAAAAATATTTATTGTATATAAAAAGATACAAATATGATAAATACATATATTCTTAAAAAAGTAAATTAAATAATTAATATTACGTAAGTAATATTGTTCAAGAAAAAGTTCTATTTCGAAATAAAAATATATTGTTGTAAATAATAGCATCCTTACCTTTTTATTTTCCTTAAATCTAATAAAGTAAATCCGTTTAATACAAACACAAAAACAAACACACTTTCTTATGTATTTTACTAAATATTCAGAATGATGTTGAAAATTGAAAAACATATAGAAGAAATTTTTTTGTCATTATTCCCACATATATTTTTATAAGAATATAATTTAAATTTACTGCACAGATTAATTCTACTCAACATCTGTTTGCTGATATTTCACAATTATTCTTCAGTTTCTGAAGAACAAATATTAAAATGCCAAAAAATGGCACTTTATAGCTGCGTATAGATCTATGTAGATGATAGAATCACACTATTAAAAAATATATTATTTTTATAACAACATAAAACGCATATTCCACAACTTGAATTCAATCCACTTTGTTGTTTCACACGTACTTTCTTATACTACCACCTCTGAAGAACAAATATCGAAATTCTAAAAAATGCATTTTACAGCTGCGTAGGCATATGTACCTACTACTCTATAAGTTAAATTCAATCCATTTTGTATCAGCTTATTTTTCATACATACTTTCTTATACTAGAATCTCTGAGGAACAAATGTCGAAATTCCAAAAATTTACTTAATAGCTACGTAGCTGTATATAGATCTATGTAGAATACACAGTCACAATATGCATTTACGGAATTTTACACATAAAAAATCTCGGGAGCCTTTGTTAAACAAGAAAATAACTGACTGAAAGAATATTCCGTTTTAACGCGCCAATCGCCAATGGACTTCTACCAAAGCGAAATACGCGAAGTCATCATTTTAATTTTCTGTGCAGTGGTTTATCCAGTCTGCGGTTTACAAACCGTTATAATGGGCTTGATGAGTAATAAAATTTTTTATCAGCGAGAAGTAGATCATTGAATTAGAAGAAATCAGAAACGTTTTATTTTATCTATTTAGTTATTTTTCTTAACATGCTACATTTATTTGAGTGCGATTTTTGCAGTTTTTCTATTTTCAGACATATAGAAAACATACTTTAAATAAAGATTTTGTAGTAAAACTAGCAAATAACATATTGAATTTTGATGAGGAGGGCGGTGGAGTTACATTGTCCCTCCCTGAAATTTAATTAATTAAATTTTCGTTATGTCTAATCATTAAAAAATATACTTTTTTGCCTTCCAAATAGCAATATATTAATTAAACGCTAAGAGAAAATGTTGCTAAGAATTTTTCTTCAGAGGAGCCCCCCCCCCCCCCACACACACACACACACATACACACCACCATAAACTTTTTTGTAGAAGACAGTTTTAATTCTGTTCTCCTTTTGGTGTTCATATATTTCAAATGTATCTTAGATGGAGAAGGGAAATTCAGAAAAAAAAAATCCCTTTTGAAGAAAAAAAAAGAAAAGAAATAGGAGAGAAAAAATCCAGTTTTCCATTGAACGATTAATATTTCTTAATTTTTGAATTTCTTATTATGTTGATATCTTTAAGGCTGTTCTTAACTGCTCTGCTCAACAAGTGCAAAATCTTTTTACACATTCACAAATTCATTTTTTAACGGAAAGGTATAAAATTGTAAAGCCTAGCCATGGAAGCGATTTCGAATTGAACTGTGTTTTCCATTTTTTGATCAATCAATTACCTACTGAGTTATAAGAGATTTTGATCACATGACAAACACGTTTTTCGCACGCTCTTGAGTGCTCTTTCTTCCTTCGCGCGGAAATTTGGCTCAAAACGCCCACTTTGACACTATTTTCTGAAAGATCTAATGCGTTTGCAAAAAAATGGAAAAAATAGCTCAATTACATAGTTTCTGAACAACAACACCAGCTAATGCATTTTCGAACAACAATAAATTAAAACTTGTGTCAGAAATTTGCCCTTTTGGATTTGAGAACACCCTTAAACATTTTTCACACGAGGAGGAGTTATGACAAAATATTCTTAGTTTAGCTTCGTGTTTACATTCTGCATTTTAGAAAAGCGGACTAGGCAGTGGAATCCAGGCATATCTATCCTAAATTCTTGCTCCTTAATACGTTTCTTTCTGTCCAAACTCATAACTCTTCGCATTTAGGGGAGAGGGACTTCCTGTGTACGCCTATGATAACAAGTAATTTTTGAAACACTTTATATTATGAAAAGCAAATATTTAATTATTTATTGCGCCAAAAATAACTTAGCCGCAAACCTTACGCGAACTTTTACAATTGTCCCACGATTACTTCTTTTATAAAGTAATACTAAATTAAGTGGATGAAAGAGTATTTTAAACAGCTTTCATCCATTCGGAAATATTTTCTGATGGTATTGGTATACATATTGCAATACAATAGTACGTACAGTCATCACATATATGATACAATTGTATCGCATTCAGACGCTTAAGTGTCTGAATTTCTAAATGTCTTAATTTCAGACATGTCACTATTATTCAGACATTTTTCTGAGTTCATTTATACCATGATCATAGTAAGACACTTATGTGTCTTAAATTTAGACATCTATGATGTCTGAAATTTCTCATTCAGACACTTAAGTGTTTGAATTACTTTTTCAGTCACATATGTGTCTGAATTTAAGACGCCTCTATTTGCAGTGCAATGAACAATATTTGCATTGAATTTTTACCTCCTGATTGTACTGGATTTTTACAAACTTTGGATGCGGGTATAATAAACTCATTCAAATCTCATTACAGAAAGTATCACTGCCGCCATATCATTGAAAAAATCAGTAACGATGATTTTTCTCCAATCCTTTTACATGATGCTATTCGCATGATAAAAAAGCATGGGATCAAATTTCATCAGAAGCTATTGTTAATTGCTAGAAACATATTGGATTGATTAAATCTTAAGGATCTAGTAAAAAAAACGAAACAGTACATTGCTTCAAGAACTGCAAGACCAAATACACAAATTGACAAATATTGAATATCCTCTATCGGCAATTAAGTACATTAATATAGACAAAAGTGTTTTAACATTTACAGATTTGACAATCAAAGAAGTTATTGCCAATCAAAATCAAAATTCTAATTCATGTGACAACGAATCCGAAGAAGCTGAAACTCAGCCTATTACATAAAGTTATTCTGATTACATAAAGTTATTCCTATAAAGTTATTCTGATTTCGTAGAATATTGCCAAAAGTGAGACATTGGAAGATATATGTGTTCATTTTCTTACGTTTCAGTTTGGTCAGTAATCATTAGATTCATCATTCTAAAAGTCGATTCATTTTCCTATGAAATAATGTTACAGATGATGGGATTGATAATGTACCATTACCATTAAAGAACTTTTTTTTATTTTCTTCTATCTTTACAAGAAGAATGTATTGAATTCGTAAAATTTTCGCCTTTCGGTTTTCGGCGGATTTACAAATTTTAGGGTTCAGATATAACGAAAAACATGTTTTTACAAAATGTCTGCTGTGAGTCTGTCTGACTGTCTATCTGCATGTGAGACAAATTTTGTAAGCGCTCTATCTCAAGAACTAATGCACGGAATTTAATAAAAATTTATATTCAGTTAGTCCTTGATACAAATTGGTGCTGAAAAGTTTTTGATGTAAATCACTCAACAAGTGGCGCTGCTATGCAGAATATTTCACGATTTCCACAATATCTCAATCTCCTGAACTAATACACGGATTTTTGTCAAACTTCAGATTCAGTTAGCCCTTGACATGGATGGACGTTTTGTACATTTTCGTGTAAATAGCTCAACACGTGGCGCTGATACGCTGCATTTTTTGTAATTTCAGCAATAGCTCTACCTCAAGAACCAATGCTTGGATTTTTAACAAACTTCAGATTCGGGTATACCTGGATATGAATTAGTGCTGTTTAGTTTTTGGTGTAAATCGCTCAGCAGGTGGCGTTGCTATGCAACATTTTTCGCGATTTCCACAATAGATCAATCTCCAGAACTAATGCACAGAGTTTCTTCAAACTTCAGATTCTGTTAGTCCTTGACATGAATTGAAGTTCTATAGATTTTTCTGTAAATCGCTCAACAGGTGGTGCTGCTATGCTGCATTTTTTTGCAATTTCCGCAAAAGCTCTTTCACAAGAACTAATGCTTAGATTTTCAACAAACTTCAGATTCAGGTATACTTTGATAAGAAATAGTGATGTTTATGTTTTGGTGTAAATCGTTCAACAGGTAGCGCTGCTATGCTACATTTTTCAGAATCCCCGCTATACTTCTATCTCAAGAGCTAATGCACGAATTTTCATCAAACTTCAAACTCAGATATACTTTGATATGAATTGGTGTAATTTCTTGTACTATTTAAATTATTTAATTAACATGATTTATATAGAAGAAAGTTTTGTGATGGCCAAAACATACTAGTTTTATTTTCTTCTATTTTTACAAAAAGAAAGTATTCGATTCGTGCAAATTTTCGAATTCCGGTTTTCGACGGAGTTTTAGAGGTCAGAGATCCCGAAAAATATGTTTTTACAAAATGCCTCTGTGTGAGTCTATTTGTGCGTCAGTCTGTCTGTCTGTCCGTGTGTCTGTCTGTTTGTTTGCCTGTGATTGACACAAGTTTTGTGGGCGCTCTATCTCGAAAACTAATGCGCGGATTTTCATCAAACTTCAGATTCAGTTAGGAGTTGACAAATGTTAATGTTAATTATATTTTCGCGTGAATCATATGACCTGTGGCTCTGATATGCTGCATTTTTCAGGAAGTATTAACATGTATGAGATAGAAGGAAATTTTGGAATTGCCACATCGAGCTAGTTTTTTGTTCACTTTGCCTTTATATATTTTCTGATACAGGGATAAAAATTATCTTTAAAAATATTCTGCTATTTTCTTACATCTTAGAAGTAAAATGCGAAATTGTATTTTTTCGTTAACGCTGAAATTTTATTATTAAAAATATATAGACAAATTCCGTACTTACATAATGTTGATTTTGTTTCATTAGTGAAAGATCCAGAAAAAATAATCTTATAACGGAATTATTTTTCATGGCCACTTTAACCAAACTTTTTTCCGTCCTTCAAGGTTATTTTTATTTTTGTCTACATAATTCTTAGAAAAACTGACATAGACAAGACCCTTCTTAGGGCTTTTTAGGTAAACAAGAATCCGTTAATGCATAATCATAATCACCCTTTCTTGTAAGTTTTCGAACTTCCACGTGCCTCTTCGGCTCTCAGGATTTTGTATTGTTTTTTAAGTTTTTGGTTTCTTTTTTTATTTCGAGCAGGTAAATATTGACATTTTTTAAAACGATTTATGTTTATTGTAACAATTTCAGAAATGTTGTACTCAAAAAGGTATTACTACCTTAGTTCCAGCTTTCACTGCGATGTGCGGTTCTGTAAAACCGCAATAAAAAAAATACTGTTAAAATGTCATACATTTTTCTTACTCAGAATACACTGAAAAAAAAAATCTCTCAATTTGACAGAAAAAACTATAAATTTTGGTACCATTGGAAAACAGTTTAAGTTAGTGTAAATGTCTGTAGTCTTTCATTTAAACAGTTTTTTTTTCTGTGAAAGATATAGCTTTTTTTCTGTAAAATTTACAAAATCCATTTCTTTTTTTAAAAAAACTGTTTTTCTTTTAAACAGTATTTTTCTGTACAAAATACACTTATTTCTGTAAAAATTACAGATAATTTTTACAGTGTATAACTAAGTGAAATTGATAAAATGGTCCCTGGTGTATCAGTGGTTAGCTCTTTGCGTTAACATACTACAGACCGATGGTTTGATTGTTGGTTTGGGAGAGGTTAACTATATTTTTCATCAGTTCAGAGAAAATTAGTACCATACGTGGTTCGGAAATAAACACTGGGCATTCTGCGGTACCCGTCCGTAAGATGTCCGATAAGTACACTCCAAGGTTCCGTGGTTCGCGGAGTTGGGAGTTGCGCTTAACGATCCTACTTCGATTGTAGCACAAAGAAATTTAGTTTTTAAGTTTTATTCCAGAGCACACAGTCTTGAGGGACGCTGTAACATCCAATTAGAAACAAACATTCTCTAAAAGGATATATGTTTGTCTGATTTAGAAAATGGATGTTTTTACACATGCTTTTAATTATCAGAATAAGCATACTGATCCACACTACTTTTCCAATATATTAAGAAAATGCTTCCTAAATGCTGTGAAAGTGTTAGGAAAACGTTAACGTCTTCTCAAGTACTTTGAATCATTAAGAAATATTTAAAATTTTTAGAAACATTTTTGCCAATCTTTTTCCAAGCTAATAGTAGAAGAAAATTCATTCTATGCTTGCAAATGCTTTTATTTTTTTAAATGGTTAAAATTATTATTTCTATATGGAAACACATATAGAGTTGTACCATCATTTAAAATATACTCATCCCTAAAATATAGACACTTCCGATCTTTTTATAACAAATTATGAGAACCGCATAATGTTGGAAATTCGACCATGCAACGAATTCGAACCATGGAAATTCGTTGGAAATTCGATTGGAAATTCGATTCACCGTTGGAAATTCGACCATGTCTTAATGAACAGCATTATGTTTTTTATTCTTCATCTGAAAGTATTTTACGTAATTTCATTTTGCTACAGTTTAAATGACGTCAAACTTTAATAAATTTCCGGACGATTCTCAGTCGAAATAGGGTATCTACTTGTTGATACATTTACTACATTAGTCTCATTAGAAAGAAATTCCAGAAGCATTAAATTTTTCTGTCGCTAGTATTAGTATATAAAGAAAATGCAGAATTCAATGTACGAGGGTCGATCCAGAAACAAGGTTCCCATCTAATTTACAAATAGACATCATTGTTTATTCCCATAGAAATTTACAGCGTCGGAAAGAAGAAAAGTTGCTCTATTTCTCTACATAATCGCCATCTTCTTCTAGGAGTTTTTGTAGACGGTGCTCCAATTTCTGCATCCCAATGTCGTAGAACTCCGCCGCCAACCCGTTCTGGAATCGTTTCACCTCTTCTTTGACGTCATCTAGTCTCCAGAAGCGTTAGTCACCCAAATGTTCCTTTAACTTGGGGAACAAGTGATAATCACTAGGTGCAAAGTCCGATAAACGCCATCTCGATAACCGCCTCCGAAACTGACGGTCTTCCATTCCGTTCTTCATCGTGGACTTCCTTCCGACCGGCACGAAACTCCCTGCACAACTTTCGGACGTGTTGAACGGACATACACTTATCGCCATACACATCTGTCAACTGACGACGAATAACCACAGGTGGATTCCCTTTCGCGTGCAAAAAGCGAATTACGGGACGAATATCGCATTTGGCGGGATCAGCAATGAGAGCCTCCATCTCAGACGCCTGCTGAGCCAAGGATAAGCGGTGCAGCGAAGCGTGGCTGGGGTAATCGCGAGTGCGGGAACAGCTGCACTCAGTGCTGTTGCCGTATTTTGCCTCGCACCTTCCAGTGGGGCTGGAGCTCTTTGGGAACATTATTTCTGGGTCGACCCTCGTAGTAGCTCAGTTTTTAAAGCATTGTTTAATTTCCAATGACCTTAGTACTCTAAATATACTACATACAATACATATGTGACATAATTATCTTTTTAATTAAATATGCTTACTGCAAGCAATTCATTTTGAGAAATGGTTAATTGGCGGAATTATTCCTAATGAAAACACGTGAGGAATTATTACATGTTCTGAACTCCCACTCATCACTCAAAGGTAGAATTCCTGCTAACATATGTTTAATGCCGTATACTATTCACAATATGATGTGTGGATATCCTTTCATAGCGATATTAGTCATTATTTTATATTAAATCTACTTTATGTTAAATTTCTATGTATAGTAGGAAAAAAATCTTTAAAATTCCGAAAATATATACTGTCTAAACTAATTACTTTTTTAAATTCTAAAGTAAATATATACTTAAAAATGCACATCAACTAAATTTTTGTTGTATAAATGGCTGAGTTATATTTAAAAAAAAATATTTTGAAAATAACATGTCATTGAAATGAAACCGTTTTTTTTTTTTTTTTTTTTTTTTTTTTTTTTTTTTTTTTTTTTTTTTAAGAAACAAATAATTTGCATTGCAGAATGTTTGAGATAACATACGTATATTTAAAATTTTTCTCATTAATAATTAGAAAATCAAAAAATATTCACAAAATGCATAATAAAGCTTAAACTCGTTACTAAATCTTAAATGAATAAAAAAAACAAATTTGGTATTGTAATTTCATTTTAAAAAGAATTTAATTCAAGATATGAATAGTCAAGAATATTTCAGATGTAAAAAATAATTTCAAATAATGGATATTTAGAAGTGTTGAATATTTTACGTTATTTGAATATTTTACATTTGTTGATAAACATTATAATTTAAAAATGCAATAAAAGTTGAGATAATACATTGTTTTTAAAATGTTATCCATAAATTTGCATTTCGTCTTAAAAATTGAGAATAGCTATTTATATTTATGAAATAATGCTTTTAATTATCATTTGTTAAAGATGTATAAAGAAATGATTTGATTTTTCGACCCACCCACCCACTCCCCTGGTTATAGTTATAGTTTTTTTTATTTTAAAATTTTGACTTTTTTTTACATTAAATTAGTTAACTACGAGATCGAAAATATCGGAATTCGATGAATGAATACGTTAAAAAAGATACTGTAAGATTGAATTTATAATAAAACCTACAAAAATAAATATAATAAAAAATGAATTTTACATTGGCTAGTCTATCTCTTGCTTTTATTTTTACTTTTTATTACTAAAGTTACCGTAGAACTATTTCCTACTCAATACTTCAATATTTCAATTTTTTCAAAAAAAAGTATTCGTATAATTGTGTAGTAGTTAAGATATGTAGTATATAAGATAAATAATTATGATGAAGTTATCAATCAAAAATTTCATCTTTTTGTTTTACAAAAAGAAAAATCGGCAAAAAATACCTCTCTATGACACAATCAAAGAAGGACTTTTCCGTGAAATCTAAACATAACTTCATTTTCACCGTCACAAACTTTACGTATTTTCTTCGCATATTCATATTTACCATTTAAAAATATAACACTGAGCAGTAGTTTATTAATAGACTCTCAAAGTGAGGCATCATGTTAAACAACTAGTTTAGTGGTAGATTTTAGGTTGTGTGAAGGTGCATCCAGAAAAATCATGACAACTAGTAAGAAATGCGTAGCAATGGCCGGCGTGGAACCGTCAATGACTTATAGAGATTTAAAATATATTCCAAAACGTAGTGTATGTTTTCCATCTACTACTTTGCATGTGAACATTCGCATACTCGACTTAAAGTTCTAATCTCAGTACCGGTGGCTTAAATAGAAAATGAGGACACCTTAACATATATCCAAAATTCTATTTTAAAAATCAAACATTATTGGACCACGTAAAACTATTTGACCGTATCGGAGAATGGAGGTGTGTCAAAAATCAGTACCCATCTTTTTTTACTTCCATTTCTTTTCGTTTTTCATAAAACACATTTCTTATTTCCTCTTACGCAAAATTACATCGTCGCTATAGTTTTAAATTTAAATTTCTTAGCACTCATTAGTTTTAAAAATTTTAGGTGGATAATACTAGTGCAAGGAAATAAATATTAATTATTTGGTACATAATGCATTGTTTCTTGTTTTAGTTGCTTCATTCAAATGTTCCAAAATTTTAACGCTAAAAAAAACAAGACGAAAAATGATGTGCTAAGGATAGATTATGAAACACTTCACAACACATTCAGAATACTGTAAGAAAAAGTCTTGGATTTGTTCCGATCAGCTGAAAGCTGATGTCTACCTAAATAATTTGGACAAGTCATAGCACATTTGAAAACCGAATTTCATGAATTATCATCAACAGTCAGAAAAATATCCAAATTAAAGTTAGTCGATTCTATTTCTGCATATCTCTAGAAGTTTTATGGATCTCTATACAGTGGGAATCATAAAGATCGAAACAATAGCCTATTTCCTTAAATATTGTCCTTAGACACATACTTCCAAATGCAACGTTTCATAAAAAGGGTGCAAAATTTGATGACATAAGTTGCAACTCCATGGGAGGAAGGCGTCTATTTGAGAAAATGCAAAAACTAAATTTTTATTCGGCCCACGTAGGGTAAAATTTCCGATTGGGAAGATTTTACCTATCCATTTCTCAATTACATCACAAAAAATTCCATCTTGGTATCTGCAAAACTCACAGAGACATTAAAATCCAAAATTCTTGATTTACAATACATAAGCCTACTCTTGAGCGACGTAATCTATTTATATAAAATCCAAGTCTCTGTGTGTCCCTCACTATTCCGGTAGGACCGCCTCATTGAAATGAGTAATTGTTGAAAAATATTAATGCAGGGTTACCACAGCAGCGCCAAATGTTAGCCAACTTGGCGATAGCTGGCTAATTTGGCGAAATTCCTATTTAAAACCATTAATCTTTCATAATGGAGGTCACCGAAATGTAATTTAAACTCCACTCTTTTAAGATATTTTTTCGAAATCTATAGGTGAGAATTTAAAGTACATCTTTACATCTTCCTCCCGATGCTACTAATAAAATAACCGCCAATAGACAACGGTGTACTGTGTGAGCTCCTAACTGCGCGATTTTAATGTGCTTTAGGTACTTTTCCAGTATAGGTGCCTTGGCGAAAAAGGAAATTTGGTAACATATTTTCCGGGAACCTATTCACTGTTTCATTTTATATACACACGCAATTTTTTCGATATTTATACGATTTATTTAACATAAAAAAGCCGTTTCTCTAATTTTATGCAGAAACAAATGTAATTTGTACATAAAAACATCAATAATATACATATAAAACAGACAAAAACGCTCATTAAATTTGTTTTCATAGCTGTTTATATGATTTGACAACAAATCTCGATGTTTTTCCGTTATACGGACACCATGCCAAAATGTATGCTAATGCGCCAATTATTTCAAAATGTTAAAAGATATTTGTAATTTTATGCCAGCAGTTTAATATGAGTTTTATTTTATTCCTTTATTTTATAGCAGTTATTTGTTCACTTATTTTAAGTATATATTTGTGATTTGATGAAATAGTTCGTAAAAGTCTGGAATTTTCAAATGTTATATTTTTTAAATGCTCACTTTAGTATCGACAATGGTTTTTCTTTTATTTTCCAAATGCTTCAATTCATGATTTTGCGCCAACTATTACGCTTGGCGACAATGGTGTCCGCATAATGGAAAAGTACCCAAATCTCACTTTCTGATGCCCAAATTACACCAAGCTTTTTTAGAAAAATGCCAAAGCCCCTACAGTGGAAAAGTACCAAACTGTCTATTATTTTGCGCTATCCGTGTTATAGTTTGTACTATATGCAAGGGGAGTGGAGCGAAGAGTTTAAACATTAAATATTAAAGTTTCGGCACAGATGTCATATAAGCCCCATATTGGCGCGATTTTTTTCTGACGCCAATGTCATATACACAACGGGTACTTAACTGGCGTCAAAGTGTTGTAATTTTGCTTGATATGGTAATCCGGATGTTGTTGTTTATGCTGTTGATGTTTTCGCCAAATTGGCGTCGGGAAAAAATCGCGCCAATATATGATAACGTATATGACAACTGTGCCAAAGTTTCTATAAAGCAGTATAAGACTAAAAAATTAAGAATAAAATGAATGCAAAATAAGACTAAAGAAGAAAGAAAAATCGTGCGTTAAGCATGGAATATGAAACACTTTCCAACACATCCTGAATGCTTTAACAAAACTTCGTTATTTAGGAAAATAAGGTAAATAAGATAACCTTACTTCTTAGATATCCCGTCGACCAATTTCGCCAAATTATATAAATCGCCAAATCAATAGTAGAACATTAATAAAAATACAAATAAAACGTCAAATTAATGATTTTATTGGCCATTATTGGCATTTAATCTTACAATTAATTAATTAATGGCAACCATTATTGGCAATTAATCTTACAATTTGGCGACAGTAATTTGGTCGACGGGATAACTAAGAAGTACCACGATAACTAAGTAAACATTTTAGAAAACGCATAAAAAATTTAAAAATTGACTTCAGCAGTTACCGTCCATAGCTAATAGTACCATTATTATGTGCCACTATTTAGCTAAAATTTAATTTAAACTACTCTTAAAACTACTGAAATCACATTTCCAGATATTATCATCCATAGACGGTTATGTATCCAATTCTTTGCGTGACCATTTATATCATTTTATCTATATTCTACAAACATTTCTTAGGAAACTAAATGCAGTTCAGCGTAAAAATGCATAACTCCTTTAAAAACCACCTTTAAGCAATTTACTCTCATACTCAGTAACCCTTACGAATTCTTTTGTGTAGCCCTGCATATGAACTGTAGCATTTATACACACAGTATATTATGCATAAATGTAGTGAAACATAAAAGCGCATATCATAATTAAAAATGCATTTCTAGCAATTATTGCTTATGTACAATACTTCGGAGAAAAGTTTCTTGGCGAGAAAGAAGTTTGCCAACGTATTTTCTGGCAACGTATTTACTGCTTCATACTCACAAGCAATTTTTTCCATATGTAAACAATTTGGCACAGATGTCATATATTGGCGCGATTTTTTTCCGACGCCAATTTGGCGAAAACATCAACAGCATAAACAACATTCGGGTTACCATTACAAGCAAAATAACGACACTTTGGCGCCAGTTAAGTACCCGGTGCGTATATGACATCGGCGTCAAAAAAAATCGCGCCAATATGGGCGTATATGACATCTGTGCCGACAATTTAATGTAAAAAAAAGCTATTTACCCATTTTTATAAAGAAACAGAAGTAATTTTAGCACAGATGTCATATACGCATAGTGTTGGCGTGATTTTTCTATGACGCCAATTTTGCAGAAATCTCGCTTTCGAATACCAGTTACTTATATATTTTTCAATTATTTGCTATCATATTAAATTCTAAACAGAAGTTCTCTTATACGTCCATTAAAAATATTTCAAAAATATATATTCTAAAAACACACTCAAAATATATATTAAACATTTAATTGCTAAAAAGGACGCCAAATGTTAATAAAATACATTAAAAGATCTTAATAATTTGACATGTTTCGATTGAATTTACTCAATCGTCATCAGAAAAACAAATAAACACCAAGATGGAAAATGACAATAAACTATTACAAATGAAATTTAAAATAAATAAAAGAATAATATAATATAATATAAGGTACAGATGTCATATTCGCCCCATATTGGCACGATTTTTTTCTGTCGCCAATATCATATAGGCAACGGGTACTTAACTTGCGCCAAAGGGCTTGATGTGGTAACCCGGATTATGTTGATTATGCTGTTGATGTTTTCGCCAAATTGGCAACCGAAAAAAATCGCGCCAATATGGGGCGAATATGACATCTGTTCCTAATATAATATAAGCCTAATTTTTCATTATTTAGTTATTTAATTATTTTTTATTTATTTTAAATTTTGGCACAGATGTCATATTCGCCCCATATTGGCGCGATTTTTTTCGGTAGCCAGTTTGGCGAAAACATTAACATCATAAACAACATAATCCGGGTTACCACATCAAGCAAAATAACGACACTTTGGCGCAAGTTAAGTACACGTTGCATATATGATATTGGCGTCAGAAAAAAAATCACGCCAATATGGGGCGAATATGACATCTGTGCCTAAATTTCATTTGTAATAGTTTATTGTCATTTTCCATCTTGGTGTTTATTTGTTTTTCTGATGATGATTGAGTAAATTCAATCGAAACATGCCAAATTATTAAGATCTTTTAATGTATTTTATTAACATTTGACGTCCTTTTTAGCAATTAAATGTTTAATATATATTTTGAGTGTGTTTTTAGAATATATATTTTTGAAATATTTGCTATCATTTTGAAAAGGAAATAACTATAAATAAATAAAATTTTGAATAATAACTATAGAACAAAGCAGTTTATATAATTAAAAAACAGAAAATTAACGTAAATAAACAATTTATTAATAAATATAAAACAATAGCCTGGTTACCATAGCAGGCAAAATAACACCATTTTGGCGCCAGTTAGATATCCCGGTTCATATCTGAAATCTGTGCCGTAATTTGTATATAAAAAAAATTATATATATTTAGAAACTATTTTTTTATGTATATAAGTGCATATATAAACAAAGATAAAAGTTCATTAGATTTGTTTTCATAGCTGTTTATATATTTTTGCAACATATCTCACTTTCTGATGCCCAAATCGCGCCAAGCTTTTTTTAAAAATGCGCTATAATGGAAAAGTACTTAAATAAATAATTAACAGAAATAACAAATTATACAAACTAAAACTTTTTATTTCGAGATCAAAGCATTGTTTTTAATTTCGATTAAAAATACATATATCCTTGGATAACTTCAATTGAAATTAGGTTCGCAGCTTAATATCTCATTCCAGAAACCTAAACAAACACAAGTGATTCATTCATCGTGAAACGTCAAAAATATTAAATCATTGAGGTAATCATTCACAAAGTAAGTTCTCCAACAATCAATGGGAAATATTCTAATGACGTCATAGCAGGTAAAATGGTGGCGGTATCGTTTGTTTATGGTTTGTAATCACAAAGATTTAATTTTGCAATATCTCTTAGTTACATTATTTTATTGTCATATTTATGAGCTCAGAACAAAAGCCTATTTTTTCATTATTTAGTTATTAAAGACGGAAAAAAATCATAAATGCATGATTTGAAAATTTTAAATAAATATATTCTTTCTTAATACTAAAAAATAACATCGGGAAGTAACAGCGGGTTTAAGTTAAATAAGTTTAACTGTTTAATTCTGTTGTAATATTCAAAATAACTGTATTTATTAGATTTCAGTACTCAACATCAGGGTCCGATTAAACTTTGAAGTTAGAGGAATTACAATGTCATTTCAGGACCTTTCTTTTAGAGAAGCTTTTCTAAATTCCATATATACATGGAAAATCTTCAGTGTTAGAAATATTATTCCTAGGACTGACATAACACGAGAACGGCCTGCAATTTTACACAAGTTTTTGAAAGCTACTTTATATCAGAAATTTTACTAAAAACTGGTTACTTTTTTGTTATAGCGGCCCACACTATTAGGATTATGACAAGTTGCAGCCAATTTCGCCAACGTCGTAACCAAGATCGTGAAGTACACACATATAATACCATTTCATGAAATCGTATACGATAATTTAATAGTTTTTAACCTTACTTCAAATGTGTTATTTATTTATTTTTAAGACTCAACAATCTAAATTGTCCAATATATGAATTTTAAAAAATGTAAACAAAGATTGAATAGACATGACCGCAAAAAGCCTCAAATCTGCATAACTCTTGGAACCAAACTGTGCAGATTAGTGGTCTTCTACTGTACACAGTTTTTCATAAATGTGTTTCGTTCTTAAAATGTGTTATTTTCATCTATCGCTGCGGAACAAGCGAGAAAACTCATATTCTTGCACATGAGTTGTATATATCTTTATATCTAAATTTCCGTCATTTTTGACGGGCTACCTTTCTAGTATTCATATATTTAGAATGCAAAATAGGGATCATCGACAAATTGTACGTTATTAAAAGTCGATTTAAGGTTGTGGCACTCTTTTTTGGACGTAAAATAACAGCGTATAGATTTTACGTTAAACGTATTTACGAAACAGGTTGGAGGTCTGCACGGTGCCAAAATTTTCAGCCACGCACACACCCGACGCGACGCATTGAAAAAAGTTCGGTCCTCTCCGGCCCGGTATAAAAGCTAAAAGTTCGACCCGAGATTTTCCCGTCACGAAAAAAACGTTAAATTCTCGGTTCGAGCCGGGCACGATTGAATTTCTGCAAAACATGGATTTTTACGTCGATATGGTAAAACATTGTTTCATACAAGAAGTTCTGACCCAAAATACTTATTTTATATTTTTTTCATGCTTAGATCTTTAGAAAAGTTTAATCTTTAAAGAATTTCTAAAGAAGCGCCCTATGCTGTGATATTTATTTTTTAATGAATCCCTATTTAAGTAAGAAATTTTCTTAATCGATGAAAGGTTAATAACTATTGAATATTTCGAAGTTTCAGTGTTGTTTTTTAACCAAAATTTTAATTTGTATTTGTAATAATAAGTTTTCATATAATGGCTGATTATACTTAAGATTATAAATATATTATATTATAATATTTCAAAATATGTATTAGATGCTCAAGTTCGACTAGTTGGAGATGCCTACCAAACCAAAGGGCTAAATATCTACTAACTCTAACCAGCTTATACGTTATAAAAAGACAGACAAACTGAGTGAACATTCAATAAGTTAAATTAAGAATTTTTCCATACACAAATTCACATTAATGATCCATATTTTATTATTAAAAAAATACCCCATATAAATTCCCTTTTTGGATATCCTGTGTATTGATTTTATGTACAACTTTCTTATGTCTGTATATAAAAATTGATAAATGGCTTCTTTATATCAAATAAATAGTATAAATATTGAAAACATTACTTGTGTATATGAAACAGTGAATAGCCTGCCAGAAAATATTTTGTCTAATTTCCTTCTCTCTCCAAGATCATTTTCTGTATCTCTGCAACGCCCTCATACTGAAAAAAAATTCAAACATAAAAATGTAAAAGGAAATCAAAACTTTAATTTTACCTCCACGGGGGAATCAGACTAGCGCAGAGCCACTATCACGAAAAATCCTTCGTTTTTTTTTTTATCTTTCAGTGTTTAAACATATTATACCCTTAGGAATAATACATTTATTGCAGTTTTTAAAATAAAATACATTTTTGTTAATTAAATTTATGAATCCAAGGTTAGTCTAAATCCCTCTTTTGCTCCCTTCCGCTTACGGGCGTTCCTGGGGAAGTGAGAGAGGTATACATGTATTTTAATCCTTTTAAAAGTTTAACTCATATAAATACATTTTATTCCGTGTTTATTTTCTCTTATTCATCAGCAGTTGTGTGTATTTTTTTTATTTTAAGTTAAATAAGTTATATATGATTTATGCAAATAAACATCGCAATGTATCGTCTCTAAATCAAGATTCGCCAGCTCCTTATTCGAATAGCATATTATTAAAATCTGCATTTTTTAACTGATAAAAGGAAAATTAATTTCAAAATAATATTTACTTTTTGAAATAATTATTTAACACTAAAACCGCCAAGAGGGGTCATTTTTACCCAGACCAAATGAATAGATGTCGGTTCGAACCACAAATTTCTTCATAAAAATAGATTAAAACTATACTGATCGAAAATAAGTTAAATATATAAGGGAAGGTTGACTCGGTACCCTTTGAAGTACTTTAAGGTACATTTTTCGCGTAATAATAAAGGACTCAATGAAGAAAGATGATTTTATCAAGAAATTGTTTGATTCCCCTGGCAAAATTTGAAGAATTTAAGTAAAAAAAAAAGCAATTTCAAAATTACAACGACCATTTGGAAAACGATTTTTTTGAAGACTAAAATTTAAGACATAAAAAATCGCACGGAGTTGATCATACATTACGTACACCATGAATTAAACATTACTAGTGTTATTATACGTAAAAATTGCAAGCGACAAAAATCGCCCGCTACCCGTCAGATTTCCTGAAACTTACGTATTATCCAAGCATTTCATTGGCTGGACGATGGAAAAGTCTTTTCCATCGTCGGTTTTCCAAGAAATCTGACGACCCATTTTAAATGAAATTTCATTCTTAAACTTCTAAACATCCCACAATATTATTTTTTACGCCGTCGCATAGAGAAAAAAATGTACTTTTAAATGCAATTTGTTTGAAAGCTGTATCTCAATTTGTTTCTCAGTTATTATTATTTTTTTTTTTTTTTTGCAGATTTTATTACTATTTTGTCATAGTGGCAACAGAAGTATCCATCTCTGTTGAAAGTAAAGGGAAATACAGATTACTGTATAGACCAATAAGAAAACGAATAAAATGCGGATTAAATCAATAAAAAGCTTCAGATATGCTTTTGATTTCCTACCCTCACGAGGACAATAAAAACTTTTCCAAATGGTTAAAAAATTAAGTAAATTTTAAAATGAACGCTTCGTACAATTTTGAACTTTTTGAGCTATTTTTTTTAAATATTCTTAGAAGTGTGCTGTATAATTTTAAGTATCGGATTTACATAAGTTAATTAGATTGGGAGAAAAAAAATAAATTGTGCAAATACGTGTAAAATTATAGTAAAAATAGAATTTATTTTACATTTTTATGAGTAAGAAAAAAAAATCTTTATTGTAAATTTGATACTTAGTTGTAACAAAGAGACTATCAGGAACAACCAAAAAAAATTCAATTCAAGTGAAAAATATGCATAACATTTTTATCTCTTTCAACGTGCTTATTCGTCGAAAAAACACAAACTGAGAAAAATCACTTTTAAGAGAAGTTTGTGTGGCATTTAAAGGGACAGCGATGTAATAAAATCGCTTTTAACTGTATTTTTAATGCTCGAATCTTTACGAAACATCATTAGAATATACTAGGGATAATTCAGTATAATTTAGGCAAAAAAATTAGAAAATCGGTACTTTCATCAATGTTCGACGGATGCAGGGTACAGAGTCCCTTTAAACAGATTTTAATAAAAATTTTGGCATCAGATGCTTTTATTAAATTTGAGTAAAATTTCTGGCGGTTTTATTGTCAAATTTAAATTTATAATATATTGTGAAACTGTTATTGAAGTGTTATTAGGATGCGAATCCATATAAAGTGTTTTATTATTATTATTATTATTATTATTATTATTATTATTATTATTATTATTATTATCATTGTGGACTAGTTGAAACTCCGGGCGTTGCCAGAGTGCTCCAGAATATTAAACAAAACGCAGATAAAATTTTAAAAAACTCTCTAAAAAGTTAAATATATCTGCATAAATTCTGAAAAACAACTGTGTTGAAAAGAGAAAGAAAAATTTTGCTACATTGAGGTAAAATTATGAGTCTAAAAATCTTTTACGGGTATGAAAAAATTGCAGTTTAAAGCAAAAAGGGCTAAAAATCGTATCGCAAATCGCATTAAACACAGTGAAAGCCTAAATTTACTGTATGAGGTTAAACGACTGAAACGAAATTCCTTTTACGAATGTAAAAGAATCGCCACAAAAATCTATAAAACTTTAAAAATTGTATTGAACAATCGAGAAAAAATTTTATATCGCTGTACGAACTTCGAATAAATTTTACTGAAAGCAAACATTACCTATAATGGGTTAAAAAATTAAAACCACATTAATTATTCCAATATGCATCTTTCTAAAAATCGTCTCAATGAAATGCAATAGCCCACGTTTTTTTAGGTGCGTTCGTAAATATATAAATACGTAGCACCTACAGTCGTCGTTCAGTTCGTCAGTCCGCATGTAACAGCGTTATATCTCATCAACCGAATCGTTTGAAATTTAAAATATATAATTGTTGCACACGTTTGTTGAGTCATTTCAAATTGTATGAAAATTGGATGTATAGTTTAATTACAGGACAGTCAAAACTTTTCCGTTACATTACAGCCGATGGGGAAAAATTATTTCAAGTGCATTTTAATGATGTTACAGCTTTTCGAACAGAATGAAATTGATATGCATTTATGAAGTGCACAAAAATATACATTCAATATAATATTCTGTGCAAAAAATATTTATAAAACTAATTCAGTACGAACGCACCTCATTTGCCACGTTTGACGTGCAATTTCCAACTTGTTATAAATTTATGTATTTGTACGCGTTCTCGACCCACAAGAATTTAATCACATGAGTAGTAGAAAAAGGATAACGTCAAAGATTTGTTGGTAAAAGATGGAACGCAATGTGTAAAAAGCTTGCAAAGTTTAATTATAGTATAGATAAGCAAAAGTGACATTTCATATACTGTTAAATGACTAGGCAAAAGGCCGTTATTATTCTTTGTTAAAAATCTATTTATGTATTTAACCCCTATCTTTATACTAAAAATTTGTGTTTGTCTTCATGTAGATGCTTGTTGTAGTAAAGTTTTGACTGCAGCTCATATAAGTATATTTATAGAGCAGGTGGACAGTTCTTGGATACTATTTTCTAAGTTGCTGAATATCCTTTTTAAAGGTATCTGATAGTGGAGAAGCGTTAGATAAAAAAAAAAAAAAAAAAAAAAAAAGTCTCCATCTTTGTATTTTGTATTTTTCGAGAGATCTAAAATCATTGACTTATCACAGCTATAAAATCATTGTCGTTCTTCAATAAACGTACAGAATCACGATTTTTCCTGTAAATGAGATTTGCAGACATAATTTTGCGACATCCGGAGAAAATGAATTTTCATTTAAAGCGAAGTCGAGCAAAATTTCAAAGTAGTAGATTTAAAATGTGATTGGCCATGAGCAAACATTTGAGGAACACATTTTGTTATCATGTTAACTATCATCGAATAAGATGTAGAACATTTTTACGGAATTATCTTCCGTACAGACTACATATTTGGGCAAATAGTAAATAGGAGTTATATAGGAGGGAATATTTCCACCTAACTGAAAAAGTGAATGGCCCTGTTAAAAACATTATTCATAACTCATTAACATTATTCATATCAAAACATCAAAACATTATTCATAACTCTATATTTTTTACCAGCTTTTTATTTCTTTGACTTAAATAATCTTCGATTATTTCAAAATATTAACGAAAATGTTCAATATTTCGTTAGAACTTTCTTTACCTTTCAAAATTTCTTTCTCAAAAATAAATTTATCGTTTAAATTTTTCCAGCTTGTTTTCCCGAGTAACTGATCATCATAACTATCATCTACAAATTTGGCGGTCAATGGACGAAAAAATATTCTTAAAATGTCTACTATTGATACAATTCCCTTAAATATAAAATATAAATTTTAAACATAATAAATCTGAAGAACTGTCATAATCATTTGAACATTTATAGAATTTGAAACATGTTTAATAAAAATCAGTATCTTAATTTTTTCGCAACATAATTTTGAAACATGCTTCTAAAATCTTTCTGACTTTACAGAATCTTGAAATTTGGTAAATTATGAATATGTATAGATAAAATTTGAGCTGCTTTAGTTATTAATACATCTTCACATATCAAAAAGAATTTTAATAGAATATTTAATTTTTCTTATATCTGTGATATAACACTTTTAAATTAACTTTTAGCAGCATGTTTTAAATTCCAAATGGTTTAGAAGGAATTAAAGGCGCATTTAATATATATATATATATATATATATATATATATATATAAGAGTAATTAAGTCTAACACGTATCTAAAATTCAAAAATTAAATTTTTATACTTGATAAAATGATTATTTGAAAATAATATAAATAATTTGCTTCAGCCACTTGCTCTTGCGGCATTAATAGGCAGAAAATTCCTTGAATCACATATTAATATTTTCATTTCAAATTTAGTTCCTAAATGCTTGCATGTCAAGTACTTATAAAATTAGGAGTATATTTAATAAAATTGTTTAATAAAGCACTTCATAATCTTTGAAAATTAACTCTTACTGAGATAACTACATTAAGAATCTAAATGGTTTTTTAGGAATTAAAGCCTTTTTTCCCCAAAACACATGAGAGTCATTTAACATAAAATCTGTCCAATAATTCCTTTAAAATCAAAAAATATGTACTTAAATTATTAAATTGAGATAAGTAACTATTGGAGAATATTTTAAATAACTTACTTGAAAAATTTAGTTTCTGAAAAGTATGATTAACCAAATTGTTTGCAATGGAATTCCAATTCCAAATTTTTATTTTAAATGTCATTTTATATATTCATTGCTCATAAAATTTCCTTGAAAATAAATGTATACGTGTTTAAAGAAAATTAAAAAGCCTCCAGATGCAAATGAGATAAAATAAACATTAATATAATCTAAATATCATTAGATTGTCATTTATGTTTTAAATTTATGAAGTACTAAAATTAAAATATGTTATAGGAAGTATCTTGTTTATCTGAATCAAAAGGATGTTAAAAGAAAATATATTTATTTAAATCAATGGAAATTGTTGATTAATTAGAAGTGGTGACTGCATGGAATATAATTTAAAAGCCATTTTCAGTAGATTCCATTTTCATTATCTAAAAATAATTTAGTTGTAATTTATGTTTTAAATTTTGTGATGTACAAAAATCAAAATATGTTAAAGGAAATTTCTTGATACCAGAATCAAAAGTATGATAAAAGAAAAGTCTTTTCTTAAATCACTGTAAATTGTTGATAAATTGTTGATCAGGGAATAACTGATTACATTGTGTGCTACAGGGTGTCCAGCGAATAAGACCCTGATTTCAAAATTAAATGCCTCAAAAACAAAGATCAATAGAATTTTGCGGTAAACGATTTGTTCATTAGCTAAGCTGTAAAAATGTTGGAGGAAAGTTGCAAAAATTAGTTGCAAAAACCGCTAACAGATGGCGCTGTAATCCCAATGCCTATAAATTGTGTTTTGAAATTGGGAGCCCTAGCGTCTCAATCCTAGATGGCTTCCTATGGAAGAACGAAAATTTGAAAGACCGCTTTTTCGTTGGGGTGATGTGCAGGAGTGGAGGCATCTGGTCACAGAATTATTGCCTCAGCTTCAATTTTAGAGAATTTCCATTAATAGAATTTTCAATAAAAAGTTTAGCAATCATTATATAAGAACTTAAAAAATATTTTATTTGGATAATGTGCAGAAGCGGAGCCATGTGTTGACAGAATTGAGATTTGTTTCAAATTTTGTTATAAGCTACTTCGGTCCGGTTACCAATATTTCTGTGGTATGTCTTTTCTCTCCTAATTGGTAGATCGTGGAATCGAATCCAAGTAGAGGAGGATTTGAAAAAAAATGGAAATCTTTACTTTTTAATATTTATTTAAACTGTGAAAAAAGTTTGAATAAAAAAAATCTAAAGTTTCTGGTTTTGAAATTTAATTAAGTTAAAAGAAATCCCTTTTTTAAAAATCATTGAGCATTTATAATAATGATTCATAAATCATTTTTTTTAATTGTAGAGAATATTTTGATTATGAAAAAATACAAAGTTTCTATTTTTAAAAATTTAATTAAGTTAAAAAATAATTTTAATTTTAAAAACTCGTTTTCATTTTTTTTATCATTTCGCACAGAAATATGGTGCAGCTTCTAGCGATAGGATCCGACGTGTTCGAAAGGAATGCAGCATCCAAAATACTTTTGCTTTGACGTTGATGATATGACTTATCATCAATTCCTTTTAAAAAAGAAATAATTTAATGCATAATTTCTGTCTCTAAATTTCTGTTTACAAAGAAAATAAATATATGCGTTGTGCTAAAACCAAAGTATTATGCTATGATTTAAAAATAAATTAAAAGTGAAAAATTACTTTTTTATTTATAATAATTCAGGTATAAACAATAATATCAAAATATTATGCCGTGATTTAAAACTATAAAAAATAAATAAAAAGTACAAAATTATTTTTCTAAATATATGCATTTTGATTTAAATAATTATATGGCATTAAAGATTGAATTTAATAAAATATTTAAAAAATTCTTATAATGATTTCTGAACTTTTTATTGAAAATTCTAGTAATTGAAATCTTGTAAAATTAAAGCCGATGCAATTATTCTGTGACCAGATGTCTCCACTTCTGCACATCACCCCCAATGATAAAATGGACTTTCCCAATATTCGTTTTTACGTAGGAAGCCATCTAGGAATGAGACTTCCAAGCAGTTTACAAGTATTGCGATTACAGCGCCATCTGTTAACGGTTTTTTGCAACTAAATTTTGCAATTTCTGCATACAATTTTTACAGCTTAGCTAATAAACAAAACGTTTACCGCATAATTCTATTGATATTTGTTTTTGAGATATTTAATTTTGAAATCAGGGTCTTATTCGCTGGACACCCTGTATTTGTTTGAAAAAGTGTATGATTAAACATTGCAAGTAGCCATGATAAACAAATTTTAAATTTATTTACTTTGTGTGACATTACAAGGAATTTCATGAAACGATTGAAGTTTCAATGTTAAAATCTGGCTAACATGAAATATCTTCTAACAAAAATGCACCATCGACTATATGAAAAGGGTTAGATAAACGTCTGCAATTGCCTTATCCACAAATAAAATAAATGAAAAATATTTCTTTGCAATACAGTCTGTCTCAAAAGTTTAGGCAAATAAAATATATGTTATTTAATTTAAACTAGTCGGATGTGCCAATCCCAAAACTTTGTTCTATCTCATACATGTTAATACTTTAAAATTCGCTATCATACTGTCAAAATTAAATGGCAATCTATGCATCTCATGGGGATTCTAAAGGTATGAAATTCCATGCATTAGTTCTTGAGATATGACTATCGCTGAAATCGTCTAATTCCAGCAAAATGAAGCCCAACAGCGCCACCTATTGGGTGATTTATACAAACTCCTAATCAGCAACAATTTATGCCAACGTCTGAGTGAATCCGAAGTTTGTAGAAAATCCGTGCAGTAGTTTTTGAGATAGGGCTATTGGAAAAATCATGAAAATTCCTGCATAGCGGCGCCACCTATTGAGTGATTAATACCAAAACCTAATCAGCAACAACTTGTGGCAACGTAAAACTAAATCTGAAGTTAGATGAAAATTCGTCCATTAGTTCTATAGTTAGAGCTGTTGCGGGAATCGTGAAAATGGCAGCAGAGAAGCACCACCTGTTGGGCGATTTAGACCAACACACAATTAGTACCAAGTCATATCAAGGACTAAGTGAATCTGATATTTGATGAAAATCAGTGCATTAGTTCTTAAGATAGAGCTATTGGGGAAATCGTGTAAATCCCGCAAAATTCATCATAACAGCGCCACCTGTTGGGCGATTTACACCAAAACGTAATCAGCATGAATTCATATCAAGGACTAACTGAATCTGTAGTTTGATGAAAATCCGTGCATTAGTTCTTGAGATAGAGCTATTGCAAAAATTGTGAAAAATGCAGCATAGCAGTGCCACATGTTGAGCGACTCACACCAAAAACTAAGCAGGATCAACTTGTATTAGGGAGTAACTGAATATAAATTTTTATTAAATTCCGTGCGTTACTTCTTGAGATATATAGCGCCCACAAATTTGTGTCACATACAGACAGACATTTTGTAAAAACATGTTTTTTGCAATCTCTGACCCCTAAAACGTGTAAATCCGTCGAAAACCGGAATTCGAAAATTTTCATGAATTCAACCCTTTCTTGTAAAGATAGAAAAAAGTAAAAAAACAAAATTAAAAACAGTTAAAAAAAAAACTTATTAGATTCTGTAAAATAATTCAAAGAAATCATATGAAAAGAATAACTTAATGCATTATCATAACTTTCATGAAAGTAATTAAAAGTCTCTAACCATACAGCGTCTCAAAATTTTAAACACAGTGGACATAGTACATCATTTAACACTTTTACATGATAATATTTAGTAATATTGTTTCCATTGTTTCGGATAACGTCCAACAATCGTGTAATGGCCTCATTTAGGTGTTTAGTAGAGACTTGTTGCTTTCCGTTCTTCAATACTTCACGGATTAATGTATCCAAAATGTTTTCAATTCAATTTTAATCCGATTTTAAGCTCGCCAATCTAAGACGTTAACATTTCTGTCGTAAAGCCAGTATTTCGTACAATGTGAGTTGTGGAATGGAGTAGCGTCATGCTAAAATCTTCACTCAGGACGCCCTCTAAGATGTCACCAAATATAGATAATTCTCTAGTTTTTCTTGATTGTTGAATTTTGTTTCCCATGGAGAATTACCGAGTAGTTTGTCCATTAAAGCCATTTGTCCCAAATCATCAGACTTTTAAGGACACACCCGTAAGAATTCCAGCCATGAAGACCATCAAAATTTTACTTATTTTCGTTGCCGAATAATACACTGCTTGTCTCCATACGAGATGTATGTTCGAGCCTAATCCATTATGAAATGTTTATGTTGTGATTTTAGTCATGGTTCGCAACACATTTTCTTTAAAATAATGTTATTTCAGTCTCTTGTGCGTCTATGCATTGTGTCCTGCGAGACTTAACAGGGAGATTATTTTTTATTTAATTTATGGACATATTTTGAATTGACACTGATCTTCCAATTTTACGGTGCGTTCGTAATTATATAAATACGTAGCACCTATAGTCGTCGATCAGTCCATCTGTCTGTCTGTCAGTCTGTCTGTCCGCATATAACAGAGCAAAAACTACCCGACCGAATCATCTTAAATTTTAAATATATAATTGTTGCAAAATTTTGTCGAATCATTTCAAATTTTATGAAAATCGGATGTATAGTTTAATAACAGGGACAGTCAAAAGTTTTCTGTTACATTATGGCCAAAGGGAAGAAATTATTGCAAGTGTATTTTAATGATGTTACAGCCTTCCGAATGGTCTGAAAATTTAAATGTATAATTGTTGCAAAATTTTGCCGAGTCTTTTCAAATTTTATGAAAATCGGATGCATAGTTTAATTACAGGGACAGTCAAAAGTTTTCCATTACATTAAGGCCAAAAGGAAAAATTATTTCAAGTTCATTTTAATGATGTTACAGCCTTTAGAACAGAATGAAAATGATATGCACATATGAAGTGCATTAAAATATACATCTATTACAATATGCGGTCCAAAAAATATTTATAAAACTCTGACATACAAAACCAAAACTTTGAAATAATCTCTTTTTGTACTTTAGAGTACGAACGCACATCATTTGCCACGTTTGACGAGCAATTTCCATCTTGTTTTATCAGTCTGAAATCTTGTTACACGTGACGATCCATATCTTAGTTCCCGGTCATAATTGTTATTTCTCGCAAGTACTCTGTGACGCTCTTTCTTTGATCAATATGATAATTTAGAAATTTCATTAACAGGCTTATTTTTCGATTTATACGTATATATTTTTTAAGTTTTACGCTTTTGTGAATTCCGCAGTTTTCTGCATTATAATTAATAAACGGAAATTGAATATTTGCTGTTATACTGCCAGACTATACTGCAGTTATTATACTGCTTCCTTGGTCGAGATGGTCCTTTGGTTAAAACCAGCGGATGGGTAGAAACTAATACAGCATTTATTAACCCTCCATCGGTCGCAATTGGCCTGACAGGCACAGCACAATTATTTTCGTTCTCCTCTATGCCTTTAGAGCGCGCAGATTTACTTATTTTGAGTGTAGTAAATGAGATTCTTTTTTCATTCAAATTTGAAATAATCTCTTTTTGTATTCCTTAATGAAGGTCACTGACTACTATAAAAGCGTTGGAATAGCGTCAATTAATTGTTAATGACGATTCACTAGCAGGTGCCTGTCAGGCGAATTTCCCCCGACCTCGGGAGTTCCAGAGTTGCGATGGACGGAGGGTTAAGGTTTGCATAATGTGCCTAAAAATTTGAGACAATAATATTTTAACAAAATATAAAAAGACGGATTTTTTAAATAAATAATGGTGAAGGAAAAGTTATAATATCCCTTCTACGATTCACTGAAATGTTATTTTAAATATTTGTTATGAAATAATTCCATAAACTTCTCCTTCCAATTTCATTTTGATAATTTGTTTGTACCTAAACTTTTGAGACATATTGTAGGGACAAATCTTGGTAATTAAGTAATTTTATCTCCGAATCTTTACAAAAATATGCTATTAGAATATAAATAACATGTTACACATTCATGCAAGTTTTAGTATGAAATTGGTTGACACACAATATCATATTTTAGCCGAAAAATGCTTTTGTTTCTTGGGCCACATGATTAAATTTTTACTTCAAAATTGAACATAGTTTTCGATACCGACGGATGCAGCCTCAGCGAATGTAAATAATAAATACTTCTCATATAAGAAACTAATTAGCAAAATATAGAAGAGTAGAAATATGGTTTTTCTTCGTTTGCAGCTTTTGGTTTTATAGCTCATTAAATATTAAAATTTTGAAAAATTTAAAACTGATTATTTTAATAATGAAAAAATACAATTGATACATTTCGCAAACGTACTTGCACCTATAAAACTAACAGAACAGGAAACTGTTATTGTTCACTGAAAGGAAAGGGTAAATTTTTTTATCTACAAAAATATTTTTATGAAATATCAATCCAGTGTACAATATATATTAATAATAAGTAAATTATATATTAATAATCATTAGATGCAAAGTATCATTTGTCAATTTGAAGAATACATATTAGAAAGAAATTCATGAAAAAAAAAACATCATTTTCAGAAATTTATGACTGGAAATGTTTATTTTTCTACTAAATATTTCAGTTTAAAATTGTGGCAGAGAGATGTGTTGGTATTTCTAAAATAAGATCATTCTTAATTTATATATAACGAATTTTACAATTCCGGCCTAGATGCTTATAAAATGCCACTATAAATTATCATTTAAGGCATCTTCACAACAGATATAAAAATGGAATATTCTTATTTACCATTTAGCAAATATGTAATTAAAAAAGAGAAAAGGAAATATATCGGCGCCAGAAAAACCTATCGTAATTTAAAATATTTCTTTAAAAATCTAATTACTTTGATAATTATAAATAAGAATAACTAGTAAATGCAATAAATAACGAAATAAAACTTTAACTTTTAACAATGTCATAATTTTGCTTTGATTATCTTAATCCTCATTATCGTTTGAAAGGTAAGATCATATCGTTCATCCGCAAGAAAAGCTTCACCTCTCGACAAAAGTAAATTTCGCAGGAGAGGCGAAAGAAAATGTGCATGATTTTACTGTAACATGAAATTATAGCACTTTGCTCTGCATGCAGGATTAAAAACATGCATAAAAGCATAAAACCCTGAAGAATGAATACATATGATGAGGTTGGAAGGTTGATAATTTTACCTCCCCACAGAATCCACCTCTTTTGCGTGGTCAGAAATGGACATAAGCATAATAAAGTGATTTTCCGTATATCTACACATGTGGAACTTTTTGTGTAGCAAGACGCACTTATGGTAAACCTATTAGCGGAATAAAACGCAAAATGAATTTTTGCGAGATGTATCAGTTTTCTTGCGGATGAGCGATATTATCCTTGTATTAAAATTTTGGAAGTGAATTACAATACATTTAGCAGCAATGTACTAAATAACATTAAAATAGAAAATTGTTTAATATTTTCTACGTAATATGCAATACATCATTAGGGAGTTGCAATAAAATACAATATATATATATATAATATACTGTATACATTCTTAAAAGCTGTCCACTGTCAATATTCCCAAAATGACATTCAATTGCAATTTTAAATATGTTAATATGACTTTTCACACATTATATATATATATATATATATATATATATATACTAGGGGAATATATACCCCTGCAAGCTACGCTCGCCAACCCCCGTTCAGACACCGCAGAATCTAAGAACACGCTAATCTTATGGGTTTTAAAAATATAAGAGAAGATTGAATTATACTGAAAAAGCTGTGCAGATCTCCTTGTAAATGGGTCTCCATTCAATTCCCTTTGATTGCAAAAATGTAAGGGCGAATCAGTAGCTGTTAAGACATCCAATGGTTATTTTCGTTTTTGATTAAAGAGGATCAGTTAAACATTTGAAAAATAGCTAAAATAAAATGAATTAAGTATAAAGAGTCTTTGTCACCCGGTATTTTAAAACTTATCTCTTTAACAATAGCCTAAGTCATCAACAGTTCCGGGTGGACCACTTCGCTTTTTATACTCTAGGTGCCATTTGGGTACTTTAATGTTAGCCATGCACTGGTGATAAGTCGCCAAATATTATTCTACGCCATCATTTCATCTATATTATAATAGTTCAAGTCATCAACTGTCATAAACAATTTCGGTCTTATCCCTTCGCCTTTCATATGGAAGTTTGGCACAGATGTCATATTGGCGTGATTTTTTCCCAACGCCAATTTGGGGAACGCATCAACAGCATAAACAACAACATCCGGCTTACCATATCAAGCAAAATAAAGATACTTTGGCGCCAGTTAAGTACCTGTTGCGTATATGACATTGGCGTCAGAAAAAAAAAATCGCGCCAATATGGGGCCGTATATAACATCTGTGCCGAAAATTTTCTTGCACTGTTACGCTAGCCGGGTGCGAATCTCGCCATTTGCTTTTTTTCAAATTGCTAGTTAGCATTTTTTTTTATTTTTCGAGTGGTAAATTAAAACATTAATTTGAAGTTGAAATTAAATGTCATGGTTTGTTGCATTTTTGGAAAGAGTTCCATATTGTGTGTTGGTTGGCGCGATTGGCGAAGGAATCTAAAATGGCGCTTAAAAGCCATTTTAGCAACTTATAAATTTTTTCAGGATGGCGGAAATACATGGTCTTTAAATATTTGAAAACATATATATATATATATTTAATAAATGTTATATATGTCACATGTTAAAAAAATACGATGTTTATACAGATAGTTATATATATGTCGTAGGCTAATTGAGAAATCCGGCTGTTTTCAAAGAGCCGGGCTAATTGGAGAATCCATCTCCCTTTTTCCAATTAGCCTGATATTGTTCAGGCTTATTGCAAAGAGCCTAGAAAGCGTTAGGCTAATTGAAAAATGACCACTTATTATCCGATCAGGGTGATATTTTTAGCTCACAGGCTATTAAAGCCTGAGAGCTTATGTTCCCACCGATTCTGTATGTACGTGTGTGTGTACGTATGTACGTACGTATGTACGTAACGCGATAACTCTTGATAGAAATATCCGATTTGCTTCAAATGTTTTTTTCTAGGTTCATTTTGATGAGGTGCTTTCCCTCATTAGTTTTTGGGGTTCATTGGTTAAGGATAAAGGGGGAAAAGGGGGGCTAGTCCACTCCCCCCCTTAATTTATATAAATGAGTTTTTCATGCACATATATTCGATTTGCTCCAAATTTGGTACACCGGTTTATTGTGTTAAGGAGCTTCCCTGATTAGATTTGGAAGCTCATTATTTAAGTATAAAGGGAGGAAAGGGGGGCTAGACCCCCCTTAATTTAGATAAATGGGTTTTTCATGCAGAGTTATTCGATTTGCTCCAAATTTCGTATACCGGTTTATTATGTTAAGGAGCTTCCCTGATTGGATTTGGAGGTTCATTAGTTAAGTATAAAGGGGGGATAGACCCCCACCCCCCCTTAATTTAGATAAATGGGTTTTTCATTCAGAGTTATTCGATCTGCTCCAAATTTCTTATACCGGTTTATTATGTTAAGGAGCTTCCCTGATTAGATTTGGAGGTTCATTAATTAAGTATAAACAGAGGAAAGGGGGGCTAGACCCCCCTTAATTTAGATAAATGGGTTTTTCATGCAGAGTTATTCGATTTGCTCCAAATTTCGTATACCGGTTTATTATTTTAAGGAGCTGCCTTGATTAGATTTGGAGATTTATTGGTTAAGCATAAAGGAGGGACAGGGGCTAGTGTCTCCTTAATTTAGATAAATGGGTTTTTCATACAGAATTATTCGATTTGCTTCAAATTTGATATACCAGTTTATTACGATATGGCTTCCTTCATTTGATTTGGAGGTTCATTGGTTAAGTATAAAAGGGGGGAAAGGAGGGCAATTGCCCCTCCCCTTAATTTAGATAAATGCGTTTTCATGCAGAATTGTCTAATTTAGTTTAATTTTTTTTTCAACCGGATCCGAACTTGAAGGTTCCATTTGAAGTCAATCCGAAAACAAACCACAACCAGGTTTCGGATTGAGTTCAATTAGAACTTTCAGGTTCGGATCGGGTTGCCGGTGGACGGATTATTTTGTCTGGCTTGCATCGGGTTATAGTTCTTTGGAATACTTTTGTCGGTTAAGATTTGGTTCGGGACGGGTTCCAGGTTGACTTCGAATGGAATTTTTAGGTTCTGGTAGCGTTGCGTGTCCACGGAAGCTAATTTGTCTTGTTCGGATCCGGTTATGGATCTTTGGAATATTTTTGTTGGTTATAAGATTTGGTTCGGGATTTCGGGTTTTTTCAAACGGAACTCTCAGGTTCGGGTCGGGTTGTATGTTGACTGAAATTATTTTGTCTTGCTTGGATCGGGGTACGGTCTGTTGTAATTTATTTTTCGGGTGTGGGTAGGGTTATACGTTAATAAACCTAATAAAAAGAAAATTGCCCAGCTAAACTGATGGCATTGAGCTCACAAGCTATTCAGACATAATTGCATATTATACTCTCATTTCAAAGAATAATGCCCCTCGAAAAATAAATGAAGGGATTAGTCCCAGTTGCCCCCCTTTCTACCTAATCAAAGAACCTCCAAATCTAATCAGGGAAGCTACTTAACATAATAAACTGGTATACCAAATTTGAAGCAAATCAGATAATTCTGCATGAAAAAACCATTTCACTAAATTAAGGGGGAGTATTAGCTCCCCCATTTCTCACTTTATACTGAAACAATGAACTTTCAAATCTAATCAGAAAAGCTCCTTATTAGAATGAACCTAGAAAAAAAATAAACTAAATTAGATAATTCTGCATGAAAACCCATTTATCTAAAAGAAGGGGAGGTGCAATTGCCCCCCTTTCCCCTCTTTTATACTCAACCAATGAACATCCAAATCAAATGAAGGAAGCCATATCGTAATAAACTGGTATATCAAATTTGAAGCAAATTGAATAATTCTGTATGAAAAACCCATTTATCTAAATTAAGGGGACACTAGCCCCTGTCCCTCCTTTATACTTAACCAATAAATCTCCAAATCTAATCAAGGCAGGTCCTTAACATAATAAGCCGGTATACGAAATTTGGAGCAAATCGAATAACTCTGCAAGAAAAATCCATTTATCTAAATTAAGGGGGGGGGGGGTCTAGCCCCCCTTTCCTCCCTTTATACTTAACTAATGAACCTCAAAATCTAATCAAGGAAGCTCCTTAACATAATAAACCGGTATACGAAATTTGGAGCAAATCGAATAACTCTGCATGAAAAACCCATTTATCTAAATTAAGGGGGATCTAGCCCCCCTTTCCTCCCTTTATACTTAACTAATGAACCTCCAAATCTAATCAAGCCATCTCTTTAACATAATAAACCAGTATACCAAATTTGAGCTAATCGATTAATTCTACATGAAAAACGCATTTATCTAAATTAAGGGGAGGGACAATTGCCCCCTTTCCCCCCTTTATACATAATAATGATCTTCCAAATGTAATCAGGGAAGTTGATTAACATAATTAACCGGTATACCAAATTTATAGCAAATCGCATATTTCTGCATGAAAAACCCATTTATCTAAATTACGGGGGGGATAACCCCCCTTTCCTCCCTTTCTATGTAACTAATGAACCTCCAAATCTAATCAAGGCAGCTCCTTAACTTAATAAAACGGTATATCAAATTTGGAGCAATTCGAATAATTCATCATGAAAAATCGATTTATCTAAATTACGGGGGGGATAACCCCCCTTTCCTCCCTTTCTATGTAACTAATGAACCTCCAAATCTAATCAAGGCAGCTCCTTAACTTAATAAAACGGTATATCAAATTTGGAGCAATTCGAATAATTCATCATGAAAAATCGATTTATCTAAATTAAGGGGGGTAGCCCGCCTCTTTACCTACTTTATATATAAATAATGAGCTTCCAAATCTAGTCATGGAAGCTCCTTAACACAATAAACCGGTATACCAAATTTGGTGCAAATCGAATATTTCTGCATGAAAAACCCATTTATATAAATTAAGGGGGGGACTAGCCCCCCTTTCCCCCTTTATCCTTAACCAATGAACCCCAAAAACTAATCAGGGAAGCACCTTATCAGAATGAACCTAGAAAAAAAAATTGAAGCAAATCGGATTTTTCTATCAAGAGTTATCGCGTTACGTACATACGTACATACGTACACACGTACATACAGAATCCGCGGGCACATAGGCTCTCAGGCTTTAATAGCCTGTGAGCTAAAAATATCACCCTGATCGGATAATAAGTGGTCATTTTTCAATTAGCCTAACGCTTTCCAGGCTCTTTGCAATAAGCCTGAAAAATGTCAGGCTAAATGGAAAAAGGGAGATGGATTCTCCAATTAGCCCGGCTCTTTTCAAACAGCCTAGGCTGTTTGCAAAGAGCCGGATTTCTCAATTAGCCTACGACATATATATTACGCATAGAGATATGCCTTATGCATACATAATATATATACACCTATAAATAAATATTATGTACTTATACATAATTTTATGTATTTATTATATTTATTATACATGTCAAATTAAAATAAAAGTTATATATTTTTCAAAAAAATATAGGCTAAATGCAAAAAAAAAAAAAAAAAAACGCAAAAAACGTATGAATAAAGTCTATTCCAAAAACAAAAGCAACCCCAAAGGCTGAAGATCGTAACCACATCGATTCATTTAATGCGAAAAAAGCTCGCCAAAAAAAAAAAAAAAAAACAGTACACAATATGGAACTCTTCCCGCATTATTTAACATTTGGCCAAATGTCATATACGCACCGCAGGTTTGGCGTGATTTTTGTTTTTATTATTTATTTATTTATTTTTTTTTTTTTTTTTTTTTTAACGAAAATTTTCGAAAACCTCGTTTTCGAATACCAGTTACATATGCATTTTTGGCATTACTTAGTTATCCCGTCGACCAAAAATCTATCTCCAAACCATAAGATTAAATGTCAATAATGATTGATCGTAAATGTCACATTCACTTGACTTTAAGTAAGTTACACATGTTTACGTCATCAAGTGATTTTTATTTCGACGTTTTATTTGTATATTTATTAATGTTATACTAATTTATTTGTTATTTCGTTATTTAAAATAAATATTATGTCAATTTGTATAATTTGGCGAAATTGGTCGACGGAATAACTAAGTAGTACCGTATTTTTTAATTATTTTCTATTATTTTCAAAAGGAAATAACAAAAAAAATAATAACTGTAGAACACAATAATTTATGTAATTTTAAAAAAGAGATAAAAGTAAATAAACATTTATTATTAAATAAACAACAATAGCCGGGCTACCATGTCAATCAAAATAATGCCATTTTGGCGCCAATCAGAATCTTTCCATTTAGCGAAAGATTGTTCAAGTAAATTGAACTATGAAAAAAAGTAGCATGATACATTTCATAGTATATATTTAAGGGAGGCCAAACTGGTCGCCAAATTAATTTAAAATATCCTTTTCTGAAATATGAAAAAAAAAATCTGTTCTGAATAAAATTTGAGTTGCCAAATTGTTTAGAAAAATGTATTTAAAATTAGAAAAAAAATTAATATTTCGAAAACTAATTCGAATTTAAAAATTCTAATACCAGTTTTGAGATCTGCAGATTAATACGGATTTTTGGTGTTAATTTCATTGCAAAGTATTCCATATTTTGGGAGAAATCGCCGTGAAACGTAATCAGTTGTTTAATAAGTCGTTTCAAAGAATCTTTTCATAAATTCGTTACATTTCAGCCGTTTCGTAGATTTGTTTCATTAGGATTTTATATATATAGGGTAGATATATATATATCATATGAAATCATATGAAATCATATCTTTATATATAAATCAAATTCAATTACAATTTAAAGATGCACAAATTTTTAAAATTATAAAGTTAAAAAATATATAGAAATTTAGTTATAAAATTATATTAGTCATAAGAGTGTTATGTAATAAGTCATTTAAGGAAAAAACTGTACATGTTCAATAATTTCATGCTTTCATGTTTTTCAAGGACTTCTATATTATAGGTATTACTTACGCATAAAATTGTGATGACCTAAGGCATCTCTTTTATGAGATATTCAAACTGCTGAAAATTAAAAACGTTTTCTGCGATATCCATCTTTCTTCACAAAATCCAATTTACAGAAAAATAATGAATATGAAAATTTACAGCTTTACCTACTAATTATCAGTAAATACTGTAAATAACGCTTATGCCTTTGTACAATATTAGTAAATTAAATTATCTTTTACTGAAACGTCGTGTATTTTTTTCTTTTTTTTTAATCTTATTTTATTTTTCATTTTTGTTTTAAATACAACGTATTAATTGATGCTAAAGTTAATATTTGCCTCCAATAACATAAAATTTCATAATTTCCTTATTATAAGGAATAATATTATCTCATTAAGATGCTTGAATGGATAAATGTATAATAACGCTTTGTATAATCCCGAACACATATTTTGTTTTCTTTCTGAAATTACGAAATTTCATCTTAAAATACTTTCAGTGAGCTTTCTAAACACTGCTCCCATCTGTCTTAGAAAAGTCAATTTCACGAAATGCATAATAACACCATTTTTTACTGTGTTAATAAACACCTTGAATGATAATATTAAATTATGTATTTCGAATATGAACATGTTTATCTAATCTTTTCTTGTCAACAGAAGAATTTAGCTTTCTTTTTACGTACCAAGTAATGATGCAAATATTGGCAATAAAGGTACGGAAAAATGTGCATTGTGTTACATAGAAAAGGTAAAAGAAAAAACTGTTTTAAGAAAGGTGATTTCTTGCAGAATTAAATCACTTGAGTGGAACATAGTACTTGTCTAAGATAACATAATAATGCGAAATATTTATCATGTTATTAAGTTATTTAGGTAGCCATGTTTATTAAATCAATTTCTTTTGTTGCTTTTTTTACGCTTCTACACAAACAATGGGTAAAATAATTAAACACATATTTAAATATATATTTATTTACTTAAAATTTATTAAGTATGCGTATTGTTGACCATAAAGAATTAAATTATTTTAGAAAATCTTTTCTTTTTATTCCAAAAGCACTATTTTTAACAGACACAATTTTAAAAAGAAGGATCTTCATATAAAAAAAGACATTTAGTTTAGTACTTTCTAAATTAACGCAAAAATAAAAATAACAATTACGCTATTTTTCAGTCGTATAACCTATACAGCTTTAATAAGTATTCTATTTCACTTCAATGCTGTTTATCTATTTCTATTGCAGGAAGAATGAATCACAATAAAAAACATCAGCGAAATTAAATGTTATTCATGGTTAATTTATGCCTACAGTGGTGGAAAATCCATCAATTTCTGAAGTACATGGAGAGGCCAACAGTGGAGCGTTAACAAAAACGAAATGATTTAGAAAGTTGCACAAAGGTAAATTAGAGTGGGGAAATGCGCCCAATAGCGTGTGATCAAATGAAATTTACAATATGTTATTGAAAGTGTTGTTGGATAAAGACACCAACCAATCAACTCAAAAATTCTAATATCCACTAATGTGTTATGACTATTGCCAGCCAACATAAGATCCCCCAAAAAAATGTTCACTGGGTTCCCCATCTATTTAACGTTCGCAATTCACACATGCATCGCACTGTTTGCACGTCACAGCCAGATTTTTTTTTTTTTTTTTTTTTTTTTTTTTTTTTTACATATAGTGGTGAAAAAAGTCATTTTGGAACACAGGTAGGATATTTTATCCCACCCAGCCTTTTTACTATACGCATATTATCAAACTTGTTACTTGTTACTTACTGTTGATAGTTTACCTCATTTTTTGGTGCTTTCATAATTATATAAATACGTAGCACCTATAATCGTCGTATTCAGTCTGTACGCCTTCATATAACAGACAAAAACTATCTAACCGAATGCTCTGAAATTTTAAATATATGATTGTTTCAAAATTGTATCGAGTCATTTTAAATTTTATGAAAATCGGATGCATAGTTTAATTATACGGACAGACAAAAAATTTCCTGTTAGATTACAGCCAATGGGAAAAATTATTTCAAGAGTATTTAAATGATGTTGCAGCCTTTCGAACAGAATGAAATTGATATGCACTTATGAAGTGTACTAAAATATACATTTAGTAGAATATGCGATGCAAGAAATATTTATAAAATTACTTATAGTACGAACGAACCACATTTGCCACGTTTGACGTGCTAATTTCCAACTTATTAAGATTCAAATTTTTGAGATTAATAAGGAATCATCTGAAACAAGATTAAATTTAAATTGCATTGAAAAATTTGTCAAAATGCTTAAACATTTTATGACAATAACGAAGTAAAATTACTATAACTAATTTAATGTATTATAATTTTCAATAATGTATACAAATTTATACATATGACCCATGTGAAAAAACAAAACAAAACAAAACAAAAACTATTGATATCCATCATGGTAACATACTTAAAGGCTATGTACAAAGCGTGTAAATATTTCCATAAGTCAAACTACAGACTGGCAATTCTATATTTCTCTTTATGTAGGTTCGTGTATGGTATGATAAATCGGATTTTTAACCCACATATTTACCACCTTTTTTTATCCCTCAAACATGCCACCCTCAACGCTCCTTCCACACAAAGTCTCAGTGAGCTGATGTCGACATTGTTTATTGATTAGATACGTGTGTTGTTGATAAATTGCAGAGAGTCGTAGGTGCAAATGAGAAATACCTTCATGATTAACTTGTTCGACTTTACTACTTCATCATGAAGCCAGAAAGTTACGTGCCATAATATATTACTCATTTTCATAAACATCATGAAATGTAAATACATTCTGTTTACATATGATTATAATTATCGTTTAACCCCGTTCTCAGTTAGACCGAATTCCGTTAATAATTGATATCAGACATAATCAATGTTTTAGTCAATTTACACTGCTTTATATAATTTTTTTTGTCATTGTAAAGCACGAATTTCTTTTACAGAGAGAAGATCATATTCGGTACCGTAATATGGCTATTAGAGAAACTAAATTTATGGATATTTCAACTTTAATGATGGTCACTTTTTACATTTGATGATGTCATAAAGAGATAGTATCATTTTAATTATTTAAATTTATTAAATTTATTCACGAAACACTAATTTAATTTGAGGTGGATCACACTAAATGTTCACAACAAAACAATAAATGAAGAAAACTGAAAATGTTGTTAATTTAACTAAATTTTTGACAAAAAAATCTTTATAATGAAAAAATCAATAAACTTTTATAATCACTCTGTCTTAAATTTGTCATTGCTAGTACACTTGTGTGAGTATAAGTTTTAAAAAATCTTAAGAAAACCTTCTATTATAAATAGTAACATTTCAGTTTCTAGCAATAGAATCTGGCATCTGATATCAGTGTGTTGCTACAAAAAATAAATAACAGTTATTAGACGCATAAATTCTATTATAGCATCAGAAGCGCCTTCAAACTCCATTAAACCTTTTGAAAAGGGGTTCAATCTTTGTTTTATCTGCCTCTTGTTTGATCAAATACATTTGTGCCTGTGATTGTGATTGTAAACTCTATATTTAATAAAAAGTAGATATCTGGATAGTATTTAAATGAGCCACGAATAAATTTGTTAAAGATATAAATTTTTTCTTTTAAAATTAACACTATATCAATTTCTGCTATTGAAGCGAATTTAATTATTTTTAAAGAATTATTTCACAGTCTGTCATTTTCACTTTCATTCACCTTCATTTTCCATTTTGAAAACGTTGGTCTGACTATTTGACCAAAGGTATACAGAATATGTTTGATCTCATTGTACATGTAGAGCTAACTGCCTAATGAATAGTTATTTTATTTCTTCTACAACGAACATAATATTTCATTTCCGTTTTCTGACTATTTACAAGACGATAGAGAACAGTTTGTCTAGTGAATAGTTTGATAATTGAGCATTATCGTTGAATAGTTCTTTCAATTAGTGTTTTGTTCGTCGAACTATTGAACAATTCGTGGTTCAATAGTTTGATTACATTGTAGCAAGGTGTAACAGCTATGGGAAATTGAGCTGGGATATGAATGGCCCATATGTATCACGTTCCCGTGCTTTTAAAAGTAATTACGTTAGAACCCCTCTAATCTGAAATTCAGATTAATCTGAACCGATTTGTTTACAGAATGAATGTCTCGAAAAATGCGTAGAAGTTTGAATTAAACAAAAAATGGCAGTAAAGCATGTTTTTGTTATTTAAACAGCAAGAACAGAATAAAAAAATACCCAATAACGTAAAAGTACAACATATACACACGAATGTAATATGAAAATGTGAACTGTAGGCCTACTCGTAGAAGCCATCTTTAAAACATGTCGAATTTCAGTTTGTTTGACAGTCACTATAAAATTCCTTTCTAAAATGCAAAAAGTATTTAATTCAGATGATAAAAAAATATTTTTCCTTTCTACAATTTGGTTTCGCAAATTATCTACAGAAATTATTTTTCCGCCCCCTCGTCGATGTGGTGACTGAACTATTTATAGAATCTTGGTTTGGAACCGTATGTAATGGGTTATTACGTAATTCCTAATTCTGAAGTTCAATTTGATTATTATAAGCATCAGGAGTGATTAAACAAGGAATACTATTTTTTTCCGAAAGTTATGCTGGATTATCTAGTATATCAGAACTTAGGATGCCGGATTAGAGAATGTTTACTGTAGTGCTGAGTATGCATAACTTACATTTTTCAGCAAACATATGTTCTGTTCCATTTTATCAGAATTTCGGGTAATTCAAATATTTTTAAATCCGAACAGACACCGGTCCCAGTTAGTTCGTATTAGCGGGGTTCTACTGCATTATCTTTTTTTGTTTTTACTCAACAAAATAAAATTAAGTATAAGAAACATAACAAAAGTTATTTTATATCTGTTTTATATTAATTATTTGTATTTCGCACTTAGTATGGCTTATAATATGGGATCTCGAGACATCCGCTAAAAATAGCAATAAATATTCGAAGCCAATATGGATTTATTGCACTTTTATATTATTGAATTACTTATACTCAATTTTCAATTACAACTCGGATGATATATGCATTTTTTTATAATAAATCTTTACGCAGATGTAAAAACACACTCTATTTTAATACTTATTTCTCCTACTTTCATGAATAAAAATATGTGTATGCTTTGAAGGAATACGAAATTCCAAGGCAGTAGATTTTTAGTACAGCAATAAAACAAATTCCTTTTCAAGTTTTATTCTCTCAAAACAGTTTTAGTGCAAATTTAAATCAAATTCATAAGTTTGAAAAAATATACCTGCTTAAATGGGTTTTTTTTCTATTAAAATTAATTCTTAGTTAAGATTAATGCGATTATCTTAAAATACACTTCAAAAGACATAAATTTTATATTAAAACGATTTAACAGACGAAGATACAGATTGTAGCTCGATTCAAATTGATCCTGTGTGCAAAGGATGATTGAAAAATAACATGTGTCACGAAAGGATTAATATTCATCAATTTAGAAACGTTTGAGAAATATTTTTCATACTTGTAAATTTAGGTACAAAATAAAATGCTGTGACCCTTTATTTTCCTTTTGTGTCACTTTTAATATTTTTCTATTATCAAGACACTGCATACTTTTAAATGAAAGTAAATATACAATGCATGCGAATTAAATGAATATGTCTTACGAAAATCTAAATATTTGTATATTTGACGTAATATGTAATATAGTTTGAGTTAAATGTTCCTGAATTTACAGAAAATTATTAAAAAGAGTTGTTTAAAAATTGTTGATCTTCTTCGCATAAGCCTGAACGTGCTTCGCATATCTGATTTCTGAAGATAAAATTAGTATTGTGGTATTTTATTTAATTGTAGAGTATATATAAATGGCGCGTACATATGCTTTTAATTTTTATATTTTAATTATTCCTATTTAAATAGTGAAATATTTTATATCCATAAAAGTGTACATAAAAATTCTTATTTTAAATATTTTGTATATGTAGTATATATAGTTTTTTATTCAAAACTTGCCACGGTTCACGGATTCGTTACAAAAATCATTATACATTTTTATTTTCGTATTTAGAAAGCTTTGAATGTGCAATATGGTACAAAACTTTTGAAAAAATCCACCGATAATACACATAACGTATACAAACCGCGAAACAACACGTTCAATTTAAATTGCATGGTGTCTTTCGAATGTTTAAAGAAAAAAATAAATCTAGTTTTATTATACATTTCAATTTTTTAGCCCAAAGAATTTCAAATACATAAATAGTAATTTAGAGTGATTCTTAGACCGTTTTCCGTTCATTTTCAACTTTTTAAATTTCGAATCTCTCAGAAAACGTTTTTTAGAGAGCAATTACATTTTTAAAGTAATATCCATGCGAAACTTTTAGCTCCAGCAGTATCACAGAAATCCCAATTTACAACTTTTTTTGTTCTAAATTTAAGCATTTTACGCTCCATTTTTTTAAAAATTGTTTTATTGCGAATCTTTATGTCTTAAAAGTAACGATCCTTTAAAGTTACAATGAAGAGAAGGGCATTTTTCCAAATGGATAAATCATATTCAAGGTTGGGGTAGTGCATTTGAAGTTATTTTAACAGACAATCCTGGCAGGTAATTTTTATCTGTTAGACTTACCTCAACTGTGTTACTCCAACCTTGAATATAATCACGTAAAGTTGCAATTTTTAGCATTGTCATTAGTAAATGAAATGTAATATAGAAAGTCTCTAGAAAAACTTCCGTTCATTTTGCCCTTTTAAATTTCTAAATTTCTAAAACTGTGTTTTGTACAACAAGAAGTTCCTACCATGCCAAAGTTTGTTTTATTAGATATAACTACGTCACAGTAATCGCAATTTTAGAATGTTTTCTCCTCCTACGCTGTTTATCATTTCGAATTTTTAAAAACTTTCCTCTGCAAGCATCTTCTTTTTAAAAGTAACACCCTTGTCAAATTTCAAGATTTTAGCCCTGACAGTTCGAAATAAATCTTCATTTAGAACGTGTTTTACTCATTTCACACATTTAAATTTCGAACTTTTTAGAAAATATTCATAGGAATATTTACATCTTAAAAACAACCGTCATACTAAATTTTATGTTTTTAGCCTCAACAATATCACAAAAATCGAAATTTTAGAAAGTTATATGCTCCCACATCCCTTAACGATTGCTGTAACGGGCATAAATTATATTATATGTTTAAGCAGATGTGGTCGCTGGGGTGTTGTCACAATTATGTTTTAAATCAATTCGATAGTTCCAGAGATTACCTCTTGAAACCAAATACACAAACAATCTTTACTTCTTTATGATATTACTATAAATATGATGTTGACGAATATATAAAGATAATATTTTCCAAAATAATATAAAAAATTCTTCCAACTTTCTACAAAAGATTAAAAAAAAGTAATTCACAAAAAATAATAATAAAGTAATTTCCTTTCTAAGTGAAAAAATATTATTTGTTTTTCTTCTGTTATCTAATGATAAAAAAAAAGAGTTCTTACCTTGCGTCAGATTGTATAAGCATACAGTAGGTGGATTTATGAAATAATTTAATTCCCTTACAGAAAACATATTTTTCTACAAAGCTAAACAAATTTGAGAAATCTTTTGAGATAGAATATGTTTCTTTTTGACATTTTATTTGCTAAGGGTATTATTTTCTGTAAATATGAAAAATTGTAGAAAATACAACTTTGTTTTAAAAGAAAAAAAAAATATTTGGATATTTACATTCAGTTTAATCCAAATACAAGGTGGGCGGTGCCAAAAGAAGAAATAAAAGTAATCGTTACTTTTGACATTCTCTATTATTCTGGTATACATTTGGACATGTCAAATAATGCAAGCATAAAACAGACAGAATCAAGCTGATGCCATGTTTAAAGCTTATCTCATTTTTACGGTAAATGTAAATTTTGCATATGATACCAATGATCAAGACGAATTTATTTTTTATTTATTTATTTATTTATTTTTTTTTTTTAAGAATGGAATGTGATCCACATAATGTGAGAAATATTTCCGGTTACTTACACACATATAGAAATCCTAAATCAGACAGAATCAATATGACCACAGAATTAGTTTAGCCTGCAACACTCAAACGTAAAGTGGCAATTTATTTTAATCATAGTTTATATTGTATTGTATCTAAGAATAATGAAAAACAAATTTTATTAAAAAGTAAATGTTAGCATGTAAGCTACACGCAGATTCAAGATCGCATCAGAGCAACAAAAATCAATCAAACATTCGAAAAAATTTAAGAAAATATAATTAAAATAACACATCGGGTTTTCTTAAATTAACTAATACGTGAAAAATTCTATATTTGTATTTTTTAAAAACATTTGAAGTCACAATGAAAAACTTTTTTCTAGCCATTATTGAAAAAGGGAAACTTTAAATCGTTTTCTATGCAAATTTTATAATGAATGTAATCACTGGCTCTTTATTTACTAAAATATTTTTCCAATTTACTGCGAATAAGCTCTAACAAAGAAAGGCCAAATGAAATTCTTTAATTTATCATTGTCAAATATATCATATCTCGTATTCAGCAAAAGAAAATAGAATTTATTTAGATTAATTTAAAGTTTTTGAAAATGTAATTAATCAACTGCAAAGGGTTACGCTTTAACAAAGCAAGCGAATCAAAAGTATAATAAAACTAGTATGTTGTGGCCATCACAAAACTTTCTTCTATATAAATCACGTCAATTAAATCATTTAAATAGCACAAAAAATTACATCCATTTAGCACCCATTCATATCAAAGTATATCTGAAGATGAAGTTTGGTGAAAATTCGTGCATTAGTGCTTGAGATAGAGCTACAACGGAAATTCTGAAAAATATAGCATAGCAGTGCTACCTGTTGAGCGATTTACACCAAAACATAAACAGCACTAATTGATATCAAGATATACCTGAATCTGAAGTTCGTTGAAAATCCAAGCGTTAGTTCTTGAGATACAGCTAATTCGGAAATCGCAAAAAACAGCATAGCAGCGCCACCTGCTGAGAGCTTTACACCAAAATGTATAAAATGTCAATTCATGTCAAGGACTAACTGATTCTGAAGTTTGACGAATATTCGTGCATTAGTTCTTGAGATACAGCTATAGTGGAAATTCTTAAAAATGCAGCATAGCAGCGTCACCTGTTGAGAGATTTGCACCAAAATCTCTATAAAATGTCAATTCATGTCAAGGACTAACTTATTCTGAAGCTTCATGAAAATTCGTGCATTAGTTCTTGAGATACAGCTATAGTGGAAAGGCTGAAAAATGCAGCATAACAGCGCCATCTGTTGCGCGATTTGCACCAAAACAGAAACAGCACTAATTCTTATCAAGGTATACCTGAATCTGAAGTTTTTTGAAAGTCCAAGCATCAGTTCTTGAGATAGAGCTATTGCGGGAATCGTAAATAATGAAGTATAGCAGCGCCACCTGTTGAGCGATTTACACCAAAAATTAATCAGGTCCAGTTTATATCAAGGTCTAACTGAATCTGGAGTTTTGTGAAATTCCGTGCGTTAGTTCTTGAGATAGAGCGCCCACAAAATTTTTGTCGCATACAGACTCACGGAGTGACAGAGTGACAGATTAACAGGCAGACATTTTCTAAAAACCATCAAATCGTGTTCAGGACATTCTAAAACGTATAAATCTGTCGAAAACCGGAAGTCGAAAATTTTCACGAATCCAATTCTTGTAAAGATAGAAGAAAGTTTAATGGTATTTCATAAAAGTTACCAATGTCAAGCAGTGATAAAGCAATGGACTGTGGTTATTTTTCCATAGGTTTTTATTATTTATTGCCAAGGGGCAATCGTTGAAATGAGCTTCTGATTTGAGAGCGAGGGCGCTCGATACAGACGTGTTACTCGGGAGACAACGAAGCTCAACTGAATGTTACATCATTTATCAGCTAGGTGGCGCTGATCACTTAATCAAACTTCGGGAGCGCACATACCGGCCCCCATTTGAAGTATTCTGATAGTTCAATGATACACAACAAGTAAATATACAATAACATACAGATGATATTACTAATTAATGGTTACACATAAAGCACTAAATATAAATACAATAATAAGAAATAATAAATTCAATAGAAATAGGTTAAGCTTAATTGATATTTTCGTTATTTACAATAGGTAACACACAAAGGTTGGAAATACTTCTTTTCTAAGTTCCGGATGGAGTCCGGACTATTACAACCCTAACATTGTCATCATTTCCCTTGATGATTTCTAAAATACGACCTACTATCCATTTACAATCTGGTAGGTCTCCATCTTTTACCAGAACCATCATACCTGGTGCAACATTTTGCTTTTTAAAGAGCCATTTGGATCTCTGCTGCAAATGGCTTAAATAAGAATTGGACCAATTTTTCCATATTAATTGCACGATTTTTTGGGTTTTCTGCCATCGGTCGAGCAAGTTTGCTCTTTCATTAATCAAATTTGGCTCAAGAAGAGCATTGATTGGTCTACCAATCAAGAAATGACCTGGTGTCAAAACTTCATAGTCTTCTAATTCAGAAGATAATGGGGAAAGAGGGCGCGAATTGAGAATACCTTCAATTTGCGTAGTAATAGTCAAAAATTCTTCAAGAGTTAATTTCATAACACCAATAGTTCTTTTTAAGTGGTATTTGAACTGCCCGACTCCTCTCTCCCAGAGTCCTCCAAAATTTGGGGAACGAGGAGGAAGAAATTTCCAGAGAACTTGCTTGGATGACAGAAAATTTTATACATCATCATTTTTTTTAATTTATAGAATTTAATAATCTCTTTAGTTCCGCAGATGCTCCAACAAAGTTGGATGCATTGTCACAAGAGATTGTACTACTTTTGCCTCTGCGAGCAAAAAATCTTTTAAGGGTTGCAATTAATGCCTTAGAAGTTAAGTCAGAAAGTAGTTCTAAATGCACTGCTTTAGTAACCATGCATATGAAATTGGCTACATAAACTTTATTAAATATTCCCTTTCTCTGGTTGCGATATTTAATAAAAAATGGACCGCATAGGTCAAGACCTGCATTGGAAAACGGTGGGCCTTGTATAACTCTTTCAGGGGGCAAATTACCCATTATTTGACTTACAATTGTAGGTTTAATTTTGAAACATTGAACACACTCGTGTACAACTTGACGAGCAATGTTTCTTCCATTAACAGGCCAAAATATTTGTCTTACACTATTTAATATCCCTTGAGGACCAACATGTAAGTCTCTTTTATGATAGTAAAGAAAGATAATTTTAGTCAATTTACTACTTGGGGGTAAAATAATTTGGTGAGATCGGTCATTGCTCAAATTTGAGATGGCCAAACGACCACCCACTCTTAATAGATCATCTTTATCTAAGAAGGGATCTAAAAATCTCAACTTACTTTTTACAGGGACAGACATGCCCTTTTTCAATGCCGAAATTTCTGAGGAAAAATACTCACCTTGAGCACTCTTAATTAAGAAGTTTCTGGCAACCCTAAGTTCCTCTAAAGTTAAGGAACCTTTAAGTTTGACCGTATTTTTACAGTTGTGAACAAACCTGAAAATAAATGCTAACACTCTCATTAATTTAATATAGCTAGTTGAAATATTAAGAAAAGAGTCATTGTCATAATTTATAACTGAAGTGAGAACCGGAACTGATTTTAGTTCCTTTAAAAATTGTTCGTCTTTCTTATAAGAGTCCCTTTGTGGACAAAATTTTACAATGTCTTGTTTCAGGAAAGTGGGTCCCTCCCACCAGAGTTTGTTTGTAGCAAGCGATTTTGCATCCTGACCTCGGGATAACACATCCGCCAGATTCAGTTTTGAGGGCACATATCTCCACTCGTAGTTTTTGGTAAGTTCTTGAATCTTAGACACTCTGTTCGCAACAAAGGTCTTAAGAAGGTGAGGCGATATGTCTATCCATGCTAGGGAAATTGTGGAGTCCGACCAAAGTGTGACTTTGTCGATTTGAAGTTTCATAGCTCTAATTACCTTTTGAGCAAGTTGGCACAACAATAGACAGGCTGAAAGTTCAAGCCTTGGAATGCTGACAGTTTTAATAGGGGCAACTTTGCTTTTGCTGCAAATGAGGTGGCAAACAGGCGAATTTGAGTCAGAGTTCGTTTGAAGATAAAGGGAAGCTCCGAAAGCTTTCTCACTCGCGTCCGCAAAACCATGTAAGATGATAGCTGATGCATCTTTAATAAGAATACACCTTGGAATTTGGAATGTTTCTATTAGAACTAGTGAACTGAGGAACTTGTCCCACTCTTGAGCAACATGAAGTGGAATTTTATCATTCCAGTCGCTCTTTAGCAACCATAGTTGTTGCCTGAAGATTTTTGCACGGCAAATTACAGGACCGAGTAAGCCAAGGGGGTCAAAGAGCTTTGCAATTTGACTTAGAATTTCGCGTTTTGTGTAGTCAGAACTTCTGTTGACAGTAATTTTGAAGTTAAACGTATCACTACTGCAGTCCCACAGTATTCTGAGAGTTTTTGTTGAAACCTCTTTGGCATTTTGATTAAAGGGAAAAATTTGAGAATCAGGATTTATTTCTTCAACAGCATTAGAACGCCATTTATGCAAGGCCATCTGACCTTTTTTGAAGATGTCTGTTAGTTGTTTTTTAATTTCAAAAAATTTGGAAATCTCTGATGCACCTGAAAGGCAGTCGTCCATGTACATATCGTTCTTTACAACTTCGGCGGCTAATGGGAAATTGTTTGCTTCATCTACCGCTAACTGCTGGAGCACTCTAGTGACAAGGGATGGACTACTTGCACAACCGTAGGTGACCGTTTTCAGAGTGCAGATTTTGTCCGGTTCCTCCCTCCCCTCTCTCCACGAATATTTTTGGTATATAGTATGCGACGGATTTACTTCTATTTGTCGAAACATTTTATTTACATCAACTGTAAATGCGAAAATATGTTTTCTAAAACGAATCATAATCGAAAAAAGATCATCTTGTATTATCCCTCCTTTAAACAATAAGTCGTTTAAAGACTTCCCATTAGTAGTTTTACAACTCCCATCAAAACAACCCTCAGTTTAGTTGTAGTACTCGATGGTCGCAAAACACCGTGATGAGGGAAAAAATATCCTTTATCAGGATTTATGTCATCGGAGTTTTCTTCCATGTGTCCTAAAGTAGCCTATTCCTTTAGAAATTCTGAGTATAATTCCTTTAATTTGGGATCCCGCTCTAAACGGTTCCATAACTGATTTAATCTTTTAGAGGCAATTTGTTTTGAATCTCCCAGAGAATTATCTAACATTTGAATCTTAAAGGGTAATACAAAACATATCTACCGTCCGGTTTTCGATAGTGAGTCTTTAAAAATGTTCATTACAGTCATTTAACTCCTCATTAACTAAGGGTTTTAATTCACTTACTTGCTCCAATTCCCAAAAAGAACTAATTTCTTTTTCCAAATTTGTATAATCTGTTACAAAAAAAACAAGAATCTGAAGATTCTCTTAAATTCGAGATAGAATTGCATACAGTGCCTGATATAACATGCCCGAAAAATGTTTCTACTAACATTAATTGCGAATCATCAATTTTAATCTTATTCGACCCTATTAATTCATAGAATAACTGCGCTCCAATCAGTGCATGTACGCGTTTGGGTTTATTCCAATTATTATCCGCTAATTCTATATTCGACGGCAATTTTAATTTTGACGTATTTATATATTTCGGTGGTAGATCTGCAATTTTAGGAACCACTAACATATCTAATTGATAAGATTTAGTTTTGTTTTCATTCGTTAGTTCTGTACTAACAAAAGATTTAGCGTTTAAACATAAATCATTAAGTCCGGAAATGGAAATATGAGTTTTTTGTTTACGCAACCCTAACAAATTTGCCGCATGAGCACTCAATAAATGCGAGCTCGAACAACTGTCTAATGTAGCAATTAAAGGTTGAAATTCCCCAGAACCGTTCTTCAAATATATCACAGCTGTGTTTAAAATTACACAAGATTTATTTATTTCATTTTCCTTCGCGAAAAATGTTTGATTATCTCGAGAGGGGGAGGGGGGAGAATGCAGGCTCCGATCTGTCTGGTCATCAACTCTGAATTTCTTACTGATATTATTATTTTCATTTAATGAATGAAGCAAGCTATTATGTTCTTTTTTGTTACATGACAGGCAGGTATTTTTAGATAAACAAGGATTAGGTAAATGATTATTTAGACAAGACTGGCATAAATTGTTAATTTTAACAAATTCTGATCTTTTCATCACATTCATTTGTTTAAATTTCTCACATCTGTATAAAGAATGTGAATCTGTACATCCTAAAATACATCCTTTTCTCTGTTTCGATTTTGTTAAAAGGGATTTTTCCATGTTTGGCTTAGTGCCAGATTTCCAGTTATTATAAGGGAACTTTTTTTGTTCTTTTGATATAACAGTATTTTGAAGAATGCGACTTCGTTCTTCCAAAAAGCTTAGAAAGTTATTTAATTTAGGAATTTCGTTTTTAATTAATTTCATTTCGAAAGACCTTTTAATTTCAGGATCGAGTTTTTGAAACAAGATGTGCATTATTAAAGAATCTGAGAGTTCGTTAGATTCAAACTCAAGTAATTTTAATGCACGCAAATTACATCTTGTATTATCTATTAATTGCATTAAATGGTTAGGAGAATCTGGTACTTTTGAAAAATTAAGTAGTTTGATAATATGGCAATCAATGACAGCTCTTTTATTTTCATATCTTTCTTGTAAAGACTGCCAAAGAGATTCGTAGGTGTCTTGGGCCGATTCAAGTCTTTTAGCATCACCCTTTAGACAGCCTTTTAAGTAGCATAACTGCTGAGTTGAGTTCAGATTTTTATTATTTCCGATAATGGACATAAATTGAGCTTTAAAATTTTGAAATTCATCATATTTCCCATAGAAATTTGGCAGAAGCAAGTCTGGTATTTTAAAGTTAGTACTAACAGTAGGATTTTTTTTTCATATTAGTACATTCATATTTAGATATAAAAATGTTAATTTTTACCTCCGATTCTTCCAGTTCATCATCTAGCTCAGTTGCTACTTCCAAAGACTCTGCTATGTCGACATCTTCCGGAAGCGTTGTATAGGATTCGATCAGGGTACGGAGTGAAGTTTTAATTTCCATAATAGAAACCTTTTTGCCTTCTAAACGCAATCGTTCTTCTTGTTGCTCTTCTTGCGATTCTTTTAGATGGTTGCAATCATATTCGTTAATAAATTTCGTGATTTTGTTTAGTTTGGTTTTCAGTACGCCACGTTGGCAATTTAAAGTAGTTAAAGCAGTCATTTTTTTTATTATTTGCTGTGCTCCGGTCGGCTAGGACCATATGGCGAGCAGTGATAAAGCAATGGACTGTGGTTACTTTTCCATAGGTTTTTATTATTTATTGCCAAGGGGCAATCGTTGAAATGAGCTTCTGATTTGAGAGCGAGGGCGCTCGTTACAGACGTGTTACTCGGGAGACAACGAAGCTGAACTGAACGTTACATCATTTATCAGCTAGGGGGCGCTGATCACTTAATCAAACTTCGGGAGCGCACAACCAATACAATTTTTTTTATGACAGAGCAGCTGTTATTTTCATTTCCTCGGAATATTGCGTTAAAATTATAGTAAAATCAAACGGCCATATAAATTTTTCGTATTTTTATAATAAATACAGAAAAACATAGAAAAATAATTCTAATTTTCTTCTGCATTAAAAAGAAAAAAATAAATAAAAAAACATAGAAATTATCTTCAAATTGTTCTTCAACGGAAAATTATAAAATTTATATTTTGCAAATTAAGTCATTTTGACGCAGTTATTGTAGATAACTTTATAAAAGAAAGAGGACATACGAATAAAAAGGAAATGAAGCAGAAATTGGACTGGTTGAGACTATTTTGATAGAAATTTGTGAAAATTGCCATTGAATTTTCCAATCTGAGTATGCGCCATGTGCATGTGTTACCTCGCTCTTATAATGACAATTTGATTAGTAAAAAGTTGTTTAGTGTGAGATTTCAATAATGTCATATTTTCAGGTGAAGACAATCATTTATATTTTTTCCTTACAAAAATTTCGAAACGACAGGAATAAAAAAGACACCATTTTTGCGTATACAAAAATATTTTAAATTAAAGAGTTAAATGCACGATTCCTATTAAATATGATGATATTTAAATTTTATAAAGCACATCATATTTAGTTTCTTGGGGAATAATTTTACTAAACATTCATTGGTAGTACGCCAGTAATATTGGTTGGTAAACGTAGCATAAAATGGTATATTCATTCCGGAAACACCACATAACAACCGGTATAGAATGCTTTTTATGTACCTTCAATTGTCAGTATCATCAGTACAGATATAGTTTGAAGACAGATAGCGTTCAAGGCAATATGTATGCTTGAAACCTCTTCGATCTGGTTCGCAATACTCTTCTCTGCATGCTGTTTGATGTTTTTTTAATTAACGAATATATTTTATAAATTTGTTGTCGTTCGCGCATGCATAGATAAAAAGTATTTCATATAAGTGCTCCTATTTCATCAAATGTTTAATATGTTTAAATTGCAATTGCACTATATTATTTCTAATACATTTCGTTACATTTTCTGAAAGTGGTGTTATATTTGGTTGTAAACCCTGCATGTTATATACAAAAAACATGCAAGATTTTTTTTTACTTGACAAAAATCGCGATATACCCACGAATGTACGTGCTATAATTACACAAATGAATGCACATATTGTACAGTATCCACGTATTTGTGTGCTGTAACTATAGATCATTTCGTGCACTTATTTTACAGGGTGATCTCAAATATTATTATTTTTGTTTTATTTCCCCCCCCCCCCCCCCCTAATTGTCCTTATCAAATCGACATTGATAAATATGAGGTCAAACGTGTTCTTTAGAATCCTGACGTTCCAGAAGACTCCGACAAGTATATATTTATATATTGAACAAAATATCTAAAATTGAATGTGTCCGAGATTAATGGTCATATACTTTAGAACATATAGGAGGGGAATAACGATTTTCAATTTTAAATATTTTGCCATATATTACATCCATTAGAAGATAAAAAATTCAAAAATAAAAATAACAGAAGAAAACGCTTATTCTTATAAATCAATATATATATATCTTATAATGAAAATTATACCTAGTCTTTGCAGGACAAGAATAGTATTTTTATGAACGTTCATTCGCCGCCCAATATTCCGTGTTGCAGTTATTTCTACCCATTTACGGCTAAATATCAGTTTTTTTATTCAAAATTTCGCACAGTCAGCGGTCAAACTTTTTATATAACCTGTCTAATTATTTAAACATTTGGACAATGATAGGTTTTTTAAATTTATTATATTTTGGTGAAAAAAAAATTGTAACGAAAGGTGGAATCCTGTTTCTCAAATGAAAACTTCTTTGACGAGATCTTTTCCAACTAAAAGTAAGTATTTTTTTTTTTCGCTAATTTTTTATTTAAAATATAAAATGAGACAAAATCGTGTTAAAGATATATAATCTTAAAGTATTGCATTTCTTTTAAGGTTATTATACCGGGCAGTTAAGTTAGTATAAAATATTTTTTTGGTCACGAAATTGAAAAATCCACGAACCGAACATTATTTCATCATTATTGTTGACTAAAAAATATTTTTTGAAGGTAAGAAGAAATTTATATCTAACCATGCAAAAACTATTTTCTAAAATATATTCAACGGTCTAAATAATAAAAATAAAGTTATTATAAATAAAGAGAGTGCAATAAGCTGTTATATATATAACTGTAACAATCTGTTTTAATAATTGCATTAACCGGAACGATATTTACCATAACTGCATGAACCAGAAGAATATTTGTCTTAATTTCACGAACCGGAAAAGTGTTCCGGTTTGCTCTGGAACATTTCGAACCCTGATATTTTTAATTGATCTAATAAAAGCAAGATGGAATATGTTGGATGTGAGACGTTTACAAGTATATACTCTGTTCACAGGTACCCACTAAAACCTTGCAACCATAATTAACATAAAACTGTAAAGCTATAGTCATAAACATGATGTCTAGCTATAGTGTCAATATACTACGTTATGAGAGATCTATCGCCACCATCTAGCGACATACAGTGGCGTAGTGTCCCTATTTCCAAACTACAGTGAAACCTCTCTGTGCGACCACCTCCATTAAGCGACCACCTCCCTGAACGACCATTATTTCATGGAACAGAATTTATACCCATAGGCTGAATACTAATTTTACCTCCATTCAGAGACCACCCCAGTTTGAACTCCCTCCATGAGCGATGCATTTCTTTGAAGAAAATGAAACAAATTCCGTTTTTCCTGGTCGCTTGAAGAAGGTTTCATTAGAATAATAATTCCGAAGAACGCATTATTCATCAAAATTCGAAACTAGGTTTAAAATTTTTATTTATTCCTGTAACTTTTAAGTGTTTAAACCCAGGCAATGAATTTAACTCTGATGACAAATTAAGGATGAGGGTCAATAAACTCCTCTGCCCTATTCTGTCAGAAAACTCTTAAAGAAATAGATAAATTAATGAAATCGTCATTACTTGTTCCCTCCAAAAAAAATTGCATTTATTTACTGAACTTCGAAAGGACTTGGAAATAAAGGTTTTAAAAGATCAAACCGTAAAATCAAAGCAAACGCCAATGCATTAATTTTTTGAATCTATGCAGTAACTAACTTATGTAACTAACTTTTGTTTTGATACTTAAATGTTCATAAGTTACCTTTTTCAACCATTAAAATCTAGATTTAACCATGAACTCCATTAAGAGACCGCCTCTCGGAGCGACCAATTTTTATTGGACCGGAACGTGGTCGCTTTAGGGGGGTTTTACTGTATATGAATTACGAGGAGAGATTCAATCACTGTGTGTAAATTGCACGCACATGTAAGATGTACAAGGGCCTCGATTAGGTATGAAATTATATGTTACACACGGAATAAACTTTATTAGACGTCCTATTATTTTTTTTTCTTTTTTCAATACAATAAGATGCTTGCATACGTGATGATTGCATTACGTCATTATAGTTGCATGCAGAAGGGTGGCATTCTAAAGCTGATGCACATTTAATTTTAATACGTAATTTAAGTTTAATAGGCAAAATATGTCTCAATTGGCACAAATGAAGCATGCATTCTGCATATATTCCAACGTAGAAATCATTTAGTGTATTTAATTTATAATTGATTCTTATTCCGACCTTTCTTAGATGAGTTAGTTTCATTTGTAAATGTTGATCTGCTTATGATGAAACACTTAGGCATGCAATTTGTGACATATTTAAGTTGTTAGTAGATGTAAAAAAATACATTTTAGGTCTTATATTAAAGTTAATTTAAAATGTAAGACATATCATACTAAATCAAGGACGCTTTACATTTTTGTAATTGACTTTTTACCAGTTGTTCGTAACCTTTTAAAGACAGCACGGCTAATACATGCGTTTACCACCATATGGTGATTTAAGGGCTTTTGACTTGTAGTGTAGAGCAACTCCAATATACTTAGACACCACGCTTATGACCAGAACTGTTACTTTTCTGAAGATAATTGAGGTAAAAAGGTACCCTGTATAGTTTAATTTAAAAACATTATAAATCTAAAAATTAAAAATCAAAAGTTAGCTAAAATATTAGGTAAAATTCCGATCAACCCACTGGAGTCATATATTTGTTAATTAAGATGAATTACAGATTTTTTTTTTTTAATTATACATTAAAACGTTTAGTTTTAATAAAATATATTTTGATTATTTAAATAATATTATTTTTCAAAAACACAGGTCTTCTACAGATTTTTGATATATGAAATATATAAAATGATTTATACATAAAATGATATATCTAAAGTAACATATGTAAAGATTTTGAATTTTTCTAATGAGATTCGAATACGTAAGAGAGATTAAAGTTCTCATTTCAGCCCGTTCGCAAATTCAAACTACTTCAACCACATAATTCAAAAGGGAATCCGAATTAATCTTATATCATGTTTATGCTTTCATTTACATTTCGTTTGAGAATTTCGTAAGCTACATAGCACTGTTTACTATGATATAGCTGAAAATTCATCTAGCACTTCAGCACTTCATATTGTAACATTTACAACCACAGCAGAAGTTTTATCAGTATATTAAAGAGATAAGAGCTAAGAATATTTTAAAGATTGATTTATAATTCTTCATAGAAGAAATTTAAAAAAAAAAAAAAAAAAAAAACTTATCGTAGATTTCAAAATAGTGATTTTAATTTCGAATGTATCTAATATACATGGTTTGAAAAGTTTGATATTATACAAGATATAATTTTATTAGCATTAATTAGAGCATAATGTACTTCTTTGTATTTAATGCTATTTTTTTCCATTTGTATTTTATGAAAATTAAATAAGGATGTTTGTACTATTAGAAACATGCCTACACACGAAAGTTAGAATTTTACATTTGAAAATGCATTATTTTTCAATATAAATTACTCGTTTATATTCATTTTTTTTGAGAGATCGCTTAAGATGTTATTCAATTTTATAATAGCTTACGCTGCATAATTAAGAAGATAATATTACTTTTATTTTGATGAACTGGTAGCTATGGCTATACACCACTAAACAAGTATATAAAACTTAAAATTCAATGTCGTAAAAAAAAAAAAAAAAAAAAAAAAAAAAAAAAAAAAAATCAAAATGTTATTTCTAATATCATCAGTTTCTTTCTGAAATTGTCATTTTTAGGGTTACATACCTAAAATGTACAAACGAAACCATTATAACAGCAATCGTGTGTTTGTCTGTCTGTCTGTCTGTGTGTCACGGCTGTTTTTCTAGTAAACTATGGAACACGGAAAATTCATTTTTACAGAAGTGGTAAGGGCTCTTAACCCAAATTTTCGTAGATTATTAACTATTCGCAAATATATTTAGGAAAAATGTAGGGGGGGGGGGCTAATTCAGTTAATTGAAATAAAAATCGTTCTTATATATATAGTGCTGGGTATCGTGTGAAAGCTCCCGTAACGCCGAATTTTTTAATTTTAGGTTTATATTTTCAGAGATGTCGTTGAAAATTAAATGCAAAAATATGTCCCCCCTCCTCTATTTCCAAATCTCCTGAAACAAACATTTTGAAAAAATTAGCGATAGTAGAAGTTTAACTAAACATTGCAGATAAACTATAGCGGCTACCCTAGGACTCATAGTTTTTGAGAAACTCGCATTTTTCAGTTACACTTAAATTTCAATTTTCGGACGCTGAACGAGGAAGTTGATAGGCGTTGGAGGTACCTATTTTCGCGAAAGTATTAAAAGAATTGTAGATAATGATTTTGAACTGAGATTTAGTTTGCTATATCTTACATATATTTCTGAATTTTCACGCTATTTAACAGTAGGTTTTATGTACTTTGACCTGAACAGGAGGCTGCTATATTTCAAATAACCTTGAAAATTTGGCATATTTTATGCATGCTGAAATTACATTTATTTCTTGTAAAGGTTTATATCTGTCAAATATTAATTATATTCATTGGAAAGTTCAAATAACATTTTTTTTTGCACTTTGCCTAGTTCTCTATAGCTTTAATAAATTTTAGTTCATAACTTTGCATGATATATGGAAAAGTGAAAACAAATGAGCCTGTAAAATATGTTTACAATTTCGTACATTTACGTACATTTCTTGCCAGATTTTGCTAATGTTTTAAGCAGTAAAATCGTTGCTAATAGCTGTACATCATTTCTGCTTGTTTATGATACAGGGTAAACACCATATTTTCTTTTATTAATTTGAGGATGGTCCCTCTAATGCACATCACGGCATCTTAATTAAAATTTCCAGAATATTACTTATACGAGAAAAATAAAAATGAATCATGAAGTATATCTAGTATATAAATTCAAATGAATGGCAAATTTTGAAAGCGCCTGGTGACTTTTACATATGCTTATATTCAAAAGTAATTTTGTGTGAGTATATCGATATATTATCTAAGTGTAAAATACCGACTTGAAACAAATAGCTATTTCAACAGCAAACATATCTTCTATAATTTTTACAAATATTGCATAAATATATCTACAATACTTTCTTATACAAAGTATTTATGCAACATTTAAAACTCTGTGGAGTTACAAAGTTATAAGTCATTCGCTTGAATAAAAAACTGAACCACGAAATCACGCAGAAAGCGTATTTTACTTCCATATAGATGGAACTATGCAACTTTACATTATTTATAATGGAACATGACTTTCCTCTTACCTATTTGTAGAATTTCATAAAGTAACTAGAAAAAAATTTATATAATTTATTTTGTGAAATGCATGTGTATATTTAGATAAAGTTTGAAATGCTTCTTAGAAACTTTTCGAAGATATGCTTTACACTGCTAGTTTTAGAATAAGACATTTCATATATTTCATTTCAGAAATGTGCTAATTTTGAAAATTAAAAAAACATGTTCAATATCTTTAAAATTTATAATTCTGGACAAAATATTATTAAATTATACTTATTGACCACTACAATCTTCGAAATAACTTATTGCAGTAATATATCCAATATATCGTACTCTTTCTTAAAAGCGCATATCATTTATATTAAAGCTGAAAAAATAAACTTCAATAATTTTAAACTAATATCGACATGAATTTCTGAAACTATATTGAAGTAGTATTATTAATTGTTTATTACTTTTCAAAATTAAATTATGCTAACCTTAATTTAATTTTCTACATAATATTATTTTTCTCTGTGTGTATTCAGATTTTGAGATAATTTCTTCTTTAATTTAGGATATTTAATTAATGTGTAAGAACAAAATTGTTTTATTTATATATTTATTTATGTATACACTTAGATATACAGGTTGACCACATTCAGCACCATTTAAAATGATCTAATAGAAGTTCGAGGTCAAGATGTTATCTTTAAACTGAAAACTAACATAAAATGGAATATACGGATGGAATTGGTAAATTTCTAAATTGTTCAAATTTCGATCTCCATGTTAAAACTCAGTGCTACTAGTTGAATAAATATGACAAATGAACAATAATATAAATTTATTATGCTCATAATGTTACAGGTATTACTTAGTTTGCAAATTGTGTATATTTGTATACAGCTCAAATTAGTACGAAGCGTGTAGTAGTAAATTTCAAACTGAGTTTTTCGAATTTTGCTTAGCTTTCGAAATACTATCGCCTCCCAATTATGCATCCTGTGCTGTTACCACTTACATTATTTTAACAAGAAGTGTGATAAATCTTGTGGAAAACTTTAACGTGGTCTAATGCCCAAATGTACTGCGAAAGATATGGAAACCGTATTCTGGTCGCGTGTTATGGAAAATGAGTTGCAGCCAAATCACTGTGATGACGGTATATGCCACATTTTAATACAAGGAAAAATTGACTAAAATATTGGAGTCGGTCAATCGATAATCATAATGTAATGAACTACAGCATTTTTATCATCGTTATTACTGTCACGCTAGTGGATGTTTGTGAATTTATAGAAACGCCAAACCAACTGAATATGGTACAAAATATTATTTTAAGGCAATAATATTTTGTACCATAAAGATTCATGTAAGGATATCTGTAGGTATCTGTATTTCTATAAATAATATATATATATTTTTTTTCTTTAAAATTTTTCAGTATAATACATAAGCCAATATTTATATTGTTTTTATCAGAAATACCAAAAAATATGTGGTATTTTTTTTTTAAAGACTGTAATTTTATTATTCTATCCTAATAATTTTTTTTCGAAATGTCAATATATATTACAATTGTTCTGTATTCTTGAATAAAATATTCTCTAATGAAAATCAGAAATAATTTTTCACACATGCAATGTTTTAAAAAATGTGATTAGTCACTTCCAAAAAGTTAAAACAGTTTTTTAACCCTCACATGAATAAACCCGTGTTCATACATTTACTAAGTTCCAGGATTTACAGCAATATAAACATTATTTAAAGTAATATAAATCTATTGATTTAATGATTTTTTAATGCATTTAATTAATATTAAAATACTCAAAGATTACATTCATATTCTTAATTAAGTTTTTCTTTTTTTTTATATATAATATTGTATGTATAATCTTTTTTAGAATTTAAAATAAGTGCAGAGAAAACAACATTACAATTTTTTACTTTTGCTAGACTGTCCGAGGATTTTAATGACATTTTCTAGTTTGTCATAATTGAATATAAATTACATTTTGTCATTTATAATTAACTTCAGGATGCCAAATGAGTTTTTTCTATAATAGAGAAACTGCTGAAACCATTAATCAATCCATTAACCAATATTTTAAAAAAAATAACTGCGAAAAAGAGATATTTTTCTTACGAACATTTAAAAATATTCTTAAAGTTAAAAATATTTACAAAGAAAACAAAGAAAAAAATTACCATAATTAATTGTTCTAAAGTCTAGAATAGTTTAAGAATAGTTATAAGAATAATTTACTATTTATCGAAATTGATAAAAAGACTACTTTATTTTATTATTATTATTATTATTTTTTTTTTTGCTGTTATTCTTAATTTTTCTCAGTAACAAAACCGGTAACAAATTAATAAACTTCAAAAGTGCAATTTAAAAATATTAAAGCCAATTAACATGGTGTCAACGTTACTTTTAATGTTTTGTCAGAAAAGTTTAAAAGAATGAAATCCTTACGTCAAATAATATATATTTTTTTTTAATATAAGAAAAGCCAATCCGTGATTTTGGCAATAGAAATATGAAATGATGATGGAAAAATATTTATTGGAAGATTATTTTAGCTCAGAAATAAAGCAATGTAATTTCTTGTATGGAATCAATGGAACGATACATCGTAAACAATTTTTTTAAGATTATATATATATAAATACATATATATATATATATATATATATATATATATATATATATATATATATACATACATATATAATACATAAAATGACAATATTAATTTATATCGTACTTGCCAACCTCCCTATTTTTCCTATACCAATATATATATATATATATATTTTCCAGAAATGCTTGTTTTATACAATCGCTCAATTTTTGCAATGAAATACAGCAAACATTTTTGTAAGAATTTACTGGTGTTAAAAAGTTTGGGAGATTGGCATCTAGGTTAAATTAATATTAATATCCTACATATGAGGACGTAAATTTCAAAATTTGTCTTATCCAGACAATCAAATTTTGGAAAATCGCCAAAAGCCCGTGGCTGCGTCCATTGGTTTTTGTTGTAAACCAAGATGTTACAATGCCAGAAATACATGATAACACTATTTTTTTTTATTTTTTTTTTACCAAGTTGTAGTGTTTTTTTTTTTTTCGATGCACATTCAGCAATAGTATAGATTGATAGGAAAACTCGATTTTTTTTAGAGTTGGATAGGGCAAGTTTTGAAACTCACGTCCTCATGTATATATATTAATATTGATTTAAAATATTATATTGCGTTAGTACTTTATGATCACCATGTTTATTGCTGCAATTTCGGATATATATATATATATATATATACAGGCCTTGTACTAGAGGTCTGCACGGGCCGGAATTTCCAGGCCCGGCCCGAACGAAAACTACCTTGGCCCGTCCCGGCCCGGTGTAAAAATTGAAATTTCGGCCAGAGCCCGGCCCGAACGAAAGCTATCTTGGCACGGCCCGGCCCATACAAAAATCAATGAATACAGGCCCGGAACGACTCAATTTCTACAAAGAAAATCCATTTTTTCTCGACATACAATTAAGATTATTTTAATGAATACTACATACATATTTATGGGAACATTTTACAGTATACTTTAGATTACTATGTGTTCGCAAAACAGAAAACACACAATAGTAAACATTAACGATTACTTACAGTGTTTTAGTCATCGTCTCTACAGACATTTTAAAATTCAAATACGGATTCATTAAAAGATTAGTGTAGTTCAGAATAAAGGATTAAAAACATGATAACTTTTGAAGCTGTATAATAAAAAGTAGATTTGTGAAAATATTTCTCTCATTTTTAAGGCTTTTCTCAAATCCAAAGGAGCTACATTTCGACACATTTATGAATTCCTTTCTTATTGGAAACGCGTAAGATTGGCAGGTATTCTTATTCAGAAACTATGTAAATGCCGTTTTTTCATAGATAAAAGCAATATATCTTTCTAAAAATACTGCCAAAGTTGGCGTTTTCAATCGAATTTCCGGAAGCGATAGCACAGGAAAGGAGAAAGACGTACAGTCACGTGAAAAGAACCTCTGTTATCTCTGTAAATAATTTATCAAATATGGAGAAAGCTATTCGTTTCAAAATGCCTTTAATAGTCAGGCCTGTCAATTTTATGCCTTTATAGTTAAAATTGAGTCAAAAAATGTGTCTGAAAATTTCGCATCGTTGAGCAGTGAATATGAGAACCAACTTAAGGTATATTTCCAAAGATACTGTTAACAGAATTTCATTATCACTATTAATACTTTTACAAAACATAATGCTTACCCTACACATCCTGAGATAGATTAAGACCAGTTCCGTCCCGGCACGAGTCTGCTGAAAAAAAATAAACTCGGAATCACACATATTGTAACTGTACGATGACGATCTCTACGATGGACATGTTACATTTATGTATTGATGTTGTTAAACCGACATCGGCTCGTGACGCACATGTATACTTCTCGAGAAAATCAAATTCATTGAAAATGGCTCTTATTTTATCTGCTTCGATTGAATTGTTATAGCGGACCGAGAGGCCCGATTAATTTTTTTATCGGCCCGGTCCTGCAGGCCCATTCAATTTTTTTGCCGGCTCGTTCAAAAAATTGTCCTAATTCTGCTGACCCGGCCCGCCCCGTTTAAAAATTCGCCTTCATTCCGCAATGCCGGGCCGGGTACGGGCCTCGGGCCAAGCCCGGACCCGTGCAGACCTCTACCCTGTACATATATACAGGGTGCCCTAAAGTCGATTCCCACACTCTTAACTACGGAACTGCTGCAGCTATAATCATAAAAGTGGTGCCTAGGTATAGTAAAGTGGCGATGTGGTATTAGATGAGATCGCTTATAGCGCCTCCTGGCGCAAAGTACCGGAGTTAGCGTTCTTATCTCGAAAACGGCACGAGATATGGAAAACGTGATTTACAAAGTTGTAGAGCATCGTCGATTTAGTACGAAAAAACACCGTGTGAACATGAATGTTAAAACAGAAGGCTTAAAATCCGCATTTGTTTGCTAGGGATTTCCTACACTGTGACGTGACGAAACGACCTTAGAAAGAAAAAAAAACCAAATAGTTATTAAAAGATACCTCTCTTTTCGACATTCAAACTTCTCGCCGTCAGTTACAATTCTCTGGACCCTTATCGGAACTACACGTTGTAACATTATAGAAGGTGACACATTGGCACAAACATCTGTAATGCGTTGTTGGAGTTTCTGCAATATTGGCGGAGGGGTAAAAAACACCTGCTGTTTCAGGAATCCACACAGATAAAAGTCCATTGGAGTTAGGTCAGATGAACTTGGAGGCCACTCTACGAAACCACCATTATTTGTTCCCCGAATTTCTGCACCAGGTACTGCTTCATTGTTGTTGTCTTGTCCACAAGCGCATGGTCATGTTGGAGCCTTACATTCCGGAGTTGAAGCACCGACAGGTTTTCAACAAAATCGGTTACTACATTCTGCAAAATTTCTAAATAGCGGGTGCCCGTAAACGAGCCCTTGTAAATGACTGAACCTATCAACCTGTTATTGTAAATTACACACCTAATATCAATCGAAAAGCGCATCTGATTTCGAATGACGGCAGAAAATGTAGGATTTTCAAGTGCTTAGTAATGGAATTCTGCCTATTGTACATTTCATTTCGCGAAAAGACAGCCTCGTCTGTCCGCACTGAGGTGAACTACAAGTTGCTTTAAAGAGACCGGGAAAACAAAATTCAACTAAAAAATCGATTTTTACTTTTTTATATGATTTAACAGTTTAAAATTTTATCTTTCCAACGATGTGTCACACATGTTTATATATACCGGGTGTCCCAAAAAGGAATGACTCATTTTAAAATTCAATAACTTCCAAACGGTGACAGATATTAAAAAAATTCTTGCAGGAGGGTTATGCATAAAGTCAAAAGTTTTTTTACAGTGATTTTCGATTTTAGTTCGAATTACAAACAATAGATGGCGCTGCGATCAATAGAGGCTAAATTCAGGCTCGATTTTTGGTACTTCGTGGCCCGGATAATACATTTCCATCTCCTTTTTCTGCATGGAACAACATAAAGGACCAAAAATCGAGCCTGTATTTAGCGACTATTGCTTATAGCGCCATCTATTGTTTGTAATTTGAACTAAAATCGAAAATCACTGTAATAAAACTTTTGACTTTATGCATAACCCTCCTGCAAGAATTTTTTTAATATCTGTCACCGTTTGGAAGTTATTGAATTTTAAAATCAGTCAGTCCTTTTTGGGACACCCGGTATAAAAAATAAGCGTTGAAATTAGTCATTCTTTCTAAGAGTACTTTACAGCTTAATGGCCATTTAAAGCTTTAATTGACTTTTTGTGAAAACTTGGATTTTTCATGTTTATGTTCCTTTCTTTCAATATCTATTAAACTTAAGAACTCATATTTTTATTTAATACATATATTCTGATACATTGTATGCTTTAACACGGGGATTTAATTATTTATTTTAGGCACTGAAATCTTACCAAAAATGCTAATTTAAAAATGACTTTCAATAATTAATAATTAATTTTGAGTTTCACTTAGAAAGAAAATGCTCTGTTAAAATTTGTAAATCATGCTATTCTAACTACTCTAAAAAATCTAGATCTCTATATTTCACCATTTCTGAGAAAAAGGTACATAAAGTTGGTGAATTTAACATGGCGGAGATAGGGCTTTCCCGGTCCCCTTAAGAGGAGTATACAATGAGTAGTATTTACCGTTTAATGAAATTTCTTAATAGTATTCTGTTAGTGTTTGAAAGTTTGTTTAATAATGTGTGACTGTGGCACGATTTTTTATTCCTGAATAATTTCAATTTAAACTTTCTCTGCATCATTACTTTCACGCTGTAATAAGACACAAAACACTCGGGTGTGTCAATCCCAAAATCAATGTTTTTCATCATTCTGTTCTACACCATCTGCTTGAAAATCAACGTATTACCTGGATGCAAATTGATCGTCGTTGCATGAATAGCCGATGTATATTAAAACTATGAAAAATCGAGAAAAAGGGGCCTTCGATAAATGACGTTACGTTTGGAGGGGGGGGGGGGGGGAGGGAGATTCATGAAATTGTGACAGTTTGTGAAAAGGGGATGGGAAGGGGGTAAGAACAAATGTGACATCACACTTCTGGTTAAAATAAAAGTATTAGAAATCATCAGATTAAATTTTGAAGTTATTTTGAAATTAAAGCAATTTCTTTTATAAAGTAGATTTAAAGCCAAATAAGGTGACTGCCACAGTAGTTGATAAAATTTTTGAAATATTGCGCCATTTCAAGCAGAAATGTGTTTTACAAGTGGCACCTGACATAATATTTTGTTTGAATGTTGGAGCACCTGTTGTCACATTGTTGTCATCTGCTTGCTGTAAGAAAAGCCACTTTATGATTTTTTTTTTTTTTTTTTTTTTTTTTTTTACAAAATGTAAAAATTTACTTTTTGAGTAGTTGGAGACAATTACGGTAAGTTAAAATAATTCACTTCCATCTTGCTTATTTCAAATAATAGCTTTCTATGAAGTATTGTTTATCACATATAAAGCATGATATTTTAAAGATTAATTTTTGAATTTTCGACTGATTTCTTCGATTGATCAACTACTGGAAAAATGACAACTAAAACAACAATTTCATTATAATTTTGTTGCTATTTAATTTCTGCAGATTTCATTTTTGCCCATTGTAGGGCATTCATTAAGTGTTGTAGCAATTATGTTAGTTTGTTTCTAAAACTTAAAAGTAAGGAAATATAATAAAAATCCCGTAGCACCGACCTTTTTTAATCAACTACTGGCTCGGTCACTCTATATTAAATTCCATTTCAAATTTCAAAATGCGACTGTTTTCAGCTGTTCTTTCGTATTAATATTTTTACTATTGTATATTAACTGTGTTTTTGATATAAACCTTAATCTTATTTCATACAAAATAAGTAGATGAGTCATTTTTATTGTTATGATCACAAATGTCGTTAAAACTCATAGTTAAAGTTTAAAAATAAAGTTTGAAATATGATCTATAACGTAGTGCTTTGTACCTGAACTGCAAGTATATGGTTATATAATATAGCGTGACATGTGACAAGGGGGGGGGGTGGTATGGTGAAGTGTGACACTTTTTGACAAAGGGTGGTCAAAAATATTGAAAATTGTGTGACATCATTTATGGACCGCTTCAAATCGCTATTACAGCTACATTTTCCGGCGGATTATTACCGACGTAGGACCTACTGGCCTTAGCCAAAATGTACTTGTATACATAAAATTTGGTTCAATTATGTGCATAACCTAAAAAACTTTCAGATGGTAAAATATTGAAAATGGCTCACAAGTCACTATTACAGAACACCCTCCCTGAAGAATATTTCAAAATTCAAGAAGGACCTGCTGCCCCTGACCAAAAAATTACAACAAAAAAATGGCTTAGTTCTATTCTTAACTTCATACACTTTTCGATGATCAAAAAGGACACACTCATATACGGGCAATCGGACGGACAGACAGGCTTGTTTTTCGAGACCCCTGACCCTTAAAATATGTAAATTCGTCAAAAACTGAAGTCGAAAGATATTTCGATTACAGTACATTCTTCTTTCGAAAAAAGCACGCAAAAATCAATCCAATTAACAAAAGATTACGAAACACATATCTGTAAAACAAAATGAACTGATACAGTAGAGCCCCGCTAATCCGATCTAATTGGAATCGGTGCCTGTTCGGATTACAAAAAATTCGGATTATCCGAAATTCCGATTAAAATAGAAAAAAATGCGTGCTAAAAAATTGCAAGTTATGAGTACTCAGTAACATAATAAACATCTTCTAATCCGGCATACTATGGTGCGGAACGCTGGATAATCTGACACGACTTTCGGAAAAAATAGTATGCAATGCAATTTCATAATGAGGAAATTATGTAGCAAGCTATTAGAAACGGTTCAAAATTGCGAATCTATAAATAGTCACAGTCACCACGACAACGAAGAGGAAAGAGAGAAACATTTGTGTACATAATTTACAATATCATATTGTTGAAAGTAAAAATAAATTTTTGTCATTTTATTTAAATACTTTTTGCATTTTAAAAGAGAATTTTTTAGTGACTGGCAAACTAACTGATATTCGAGATTTTTTTAAAAAAGATGGTTTCTACGAGTAGGCCTTGAAAATCATCGTATTACTTGGATGCAAATTGACCGTCGCTGCATGAATAGCCGATGTACATTAAAACTATGAAAAATCGAGACAAAGGTGCCTTCCACAAATGATGTAACGCTTGGAGGGTGTAAAGGGGGTTCATGAAGTTGTGACAGTTTGTGACAAGGGGGGTAGGATGGGGTAAGAAGAAGTGTGACATCACACATTTTGGTTAAAATAAAAGTGGTACTACTTAGCATTCCGTCAACCAATTCCGCCAAATTATATAAATCGTCAAACCGCTTTCGTTTCGCCAAACGTTTTCGTTTTATATTTGTGTACATAAGTTTTACACAATTTGTTTAAATTATTGAGCATTTTTTAAATTCTATTCAAGGTGTTTAAAGAATTTAAAAAAAAAAACATGTTCTACTGCCATTTTATGTTTAATTCTAACTTCTACACGTTTTTTCCCAACAATCATTCTATAATCCCAAGAATTTCGTATGTTAATCTTTTCAGTTAATTTCTTCAAGTATAATTTTTGAAAATGAAATCGGTTCGGATTAACTGTAATTTCGGATTAGCACGGTTCTACTGTACACGTGATGGGAAAATGAGACACATAATTGCGAAAAAAATTAAAATAGCACAATATTAAAATATTTATTTGCTTAAAAGACGTTATAATAACACATTAAAAATAAATTTAAAATCTATATTTACATGTTTCAACTATTTTACTGAGTCGTCATCGGAATATATAAGAAAATGCATTATCGTTTTGAGATGCATTACAAATGCATATCAAAAATGGAAAAAAAAATCATCGAATATAAACAAGTAATCATATAACGAGTTCTACATTTTCGCAATTGCGCGTGTTCTCTCTAAGTCGCGACGCCGTAAGTTGTCCAACCATCCAACCCAGAAATTATACGAAAATATAATGTATCGTTACAAACTCCTGAACCTCTTATATAAATTTGAATGGACTCTCTTATAAATAATTGTAAATAAAAAATAGATCTGTAGATTATTTTACTCTCGTTTAAAAGTATGTTAATGTTCTCTATTTTATTCAGCCGGGATAAATCAGTATTACCTCTATTATATTTTATGTTCGCTGTATGTTCTTTACATCTGATATTGAATTTTTGTTTTGTTATACCTGTATAATGATTTTTGATTCCCCCCCCCTCCCTAATAAACCTACAATAAATCATATAACCCCGCGTTATAGGATTATTTGTTTATATTCGATGATTGTTTCGATTTTTCATATGGATTTGTAATTTTCTCTTATACATTCTGATGACGACTCAGTAAAAGAGTTGAAACATGTAAATATAGTTTTTTAATTTACATTTAATGTGTTTTTATAACATCTTTCAAGCAAATAAATATTATAATATTGTAACATGGTTAGTAGTGGACGTAATTTTGTCTTTTAGGCGCATCCCACACTGAGACGACAAGTGACATGTAGCCGCAACATGTAGTGCTAAAACCGGTCAAAACAAAGAACGAAGTTGTTTCAAACCTGTTTTAAACCAGTTTTTCCAGCGAATTCAAGTGATATGTCTTATGTGTCGCCTTAGTGTGGGATGCGCCTTACTCGCACTTATTTACATTTATATCATTCTTCTATGCTGGAAAAAATAAACCGTTTTTCATAAAAGAGGAACCATATTTAATTTTAGGAATTTTATCTCCAAAAAATAATGTTCTATGTAATACTATCACACATACTATAAAACTTAACTACTTGCCTTTTTCAAGAACGTTTGCTAAAATTTTGAATATATATCAATAAGTAAAAATTTCAGATTTCATTGTAGAATAAATATACGAATTTACACAGAATACCTTTATTCATGAAATATCTTATATTTTTAAATACATTTACACAATTTCGAAAAATATGAAGATGAGAGCAACAATTTGCAGAGAAAGATAATAAAGTTTCTATGACATTTTTCAAGATATATGAAATCATTATTTAAATATTAACTATTTATAATTTAGAGAAATTGACTAATGTAAAAAAAATATGTATTTGATGTTAAGGTCGTTCTAAAACTCAAACTCGCTGCTTTCTGATAAATTTCTGAGAGTATTTTTGATTGTAAAAGCATGACATTGAAGTTGTTCTCGCTTATGAACAACTAAAGTATAGACTTAATTTTATATGAAGTGTTACAATCTTACTCACAGTTCGCCCTCTTTTAACGCATAAAATATTAAATTCAGTATAGATTTTAGAAATATTTTGAAAACTAAGTAAATATGGAATTTTCATATAGAGTTAGAATTATCATATAGAATATTTCATTTTAAACAGTTTCCAGGAAAGTCGAAAAATGTTTATGAATTCGGTTTGTCTGTCTCCATGTCAATCTCCCTGTATGTCTCTCAGCCGTACGTCTGTCTGTCCGTGTGCGTAAATATAATACGATAGCCATGAAATTATTAGATGTTATTGGTAATGACTGTGGCATGTTTCGTACTGAAAATGAAGTGTATAGCATTTACGGTTCATTTACAGGGACACTTAAAAAACTTCTTTGCATAAAGGTCTACGGAGAAAAAACATTTACGATGGATTTTAATAATATTACACTATTTTTCAGCTACTGAAATTTATAGAAATTACTGAGATGTACTACACTGCGCTTAATGTACAATGTGATATGCTTTGAATTTATTATTCATTCTCAGCGATACACAAAAGAATTTAGCTACAGAAGAAATTGAACAATAATTGAACTCTTAAAGCCATTGAACAATAATGGCTGGAAGTTCTTTTCAGGTCAGGTACGTGTTTTTAAATTCACGTATTTTTTATTTATATTACTTGGTTTATACAAATTCTATGTATCATATACAGGCTACACAAAAGGTCTCGTGTACATTTTCGTTCGTTGTCAGAAATTGCTGAATTTAAAATTTCGATTGTGAAATTCGTTTAATTGAGTTACGTTTTAGCAATACATGTAAATCTATAGGTCATGTAAAGGTTTGCATAAAAAACATATTTTTCCGACTATTACCAATATCAGAAATTGTCTTTTCAAATGTGTCATGTGTCTTTTAAGAGGGTCCGGGACACATTTTGAAATAATTTTTATTTATTGAGTTAAAATTCTGAATTTTTTTGTGATGGTTATACATATCATTTGTAAACAAAATTACATGATAAAACTTCTCATATATATTTTTTAATTTAATTTAAAATTTATTAAAAAAGTAGGCTATATTAAAATCGTTATAACTCGAATATTATTTGTAGAATTTTAATTTTTTATCATTTAAATAAACAGAAATATGTAAGTTTTAATTTGAATTCAATATTTTAAAAAATGTTATTTTTTTTTAAAAATTAAAAATATTTAAAGTAAAGATTAAAGAACAAATTATGTAAAATTTTTTAATCATATTTTCAAAAGTAAATATATATTTTTTTAATTTGCAGAATCTAAATTAAAGTAAACTAATTGAAAAAGACATGTTCTAAGTTTGAACCTTAAATCTTTAACGGTTCTTGAGTTATAACAATTTAAATATGTGAAAAACCCATCATGAAGAAAAACTCATTTTCACAAGAATTCGTTTGCATGACAAACATTGCTTGAAAGCCAGATTTTGAAAACAAATGAAAACGAAAAGAATAATATATTTTGTTTTAATAAGGATATAAACATGATTTAAGCGTCATTTTAAGTAGAAAAAAGTAGAGAATGTTTTACTGCAATAAAATATTTTTAGAAAATTTGAAGATTTTTTGTCCCGGACCCCCTTATATAGTATTTAGAGACATAATTTTTCACCTTAGTGAAATGCAAAATATGCTACAGTACTCTAAAATCGTTGGAAAATGTTCCATAATCTATGCTGGGTGCATCACGTTTCGTTCTTGATGGTTAAAGTCAAAGATTCTTTCAGTAAATATTATCGAAAATTTCGGATTTAACAGCATTTTCGGAAGCGTTACTGTAGGAATATTTTTCTGGGATTATCAATTTATTTTAAATCTTGATGCAATAAAGTTACCTAAAAACGAAAACGGTATTAATTTTCAGTTTTCTTTAATTGTTATATTCGTCAAAATAAATAAGTCCCGTTGTTGAGCTGAGAAAAGTATTTTTTGGAGAACCGAAATAATGAGCTTAAAGATTTACTATAACATGTATTGGTATAATACAAACTTATTTTGTAAAGTGTTGTCTCAGTTGTATTTAATTCAAATTAGTTAGGTTAATTACTACATTAACGTCAGTTGCTTTTTGTTCGAAATGTCGGAAGGTAACGGAAATTTCAACGGATTTTAATGGATTGCTACTTAATGATGACGACAAATTTTATTAATATATATATATTCTTATATTCTAAATATTTGCACTATTTCCGTAACAATGCACAGTATTTTTTGAATGGTATTTCTTCATTTATTTTAATAATTCTCTCGAATTTTCCATTAATTAAATATATGTTATCCAGTTAACGTAAAATTTACATTTAAACAAGCAGAAATAATTAATTTTATAAAGCATTAAAATGAAAAATATTTTCTAATCAATTCCTCTTAGTCCTGGTCTTCGTGCACTCAGCCAATTAAAAATGTACATGTTTTAAGAGTTCTTTATTTGTTTTCTGAATAATAAGTTTCATTATGCATACTTAATTAGGCAGAAATGAGGAATATATTTAAAAACATTCATTCAAGAAATTCTTTTTTATTAAAAAAAAAAATGGTTTTCCAATAAAACATTTTTCTGCATTTCGTAGCATTGGTAATTAGTTTTAAAGGCATAATAAAAAATGCATGAAAAATGATGTTATTAAAAAAAATCTCCTTCATAAATAAATAACTTAATTCAAAGTTAAGTTTTCTAAGGAAGTTTCTGAGTTTATTTTAAATTAAACGGTAGGTTTCAAAGAATAATAAATAAGATTTATTTTTCTGCAAAATTATAAAACCAAAACACGAAGTCAATGAAAATAATTGTGAAACTCAACAAGTATCTATTGAATTATGCCTCTTTAAATATGATTTAAAGCTTGATGGAAAATAAATTTCCATTGAGGATTTTTAAAAAAAAGTATCATATAGTAAATATTCTTTAGTTATCCTGTATTGAGTTATTTTGTTTAACAAGATGAAAAAATCAATACACAAATAACACTACTTTATGATATAAGATTCGCCACAAATGAAACTGTGCGTGTTGGTAGTGCATCCGCGTTTGAACAGACAGAACGCAGCGCCTCCGCAAATACAGGTCTCTGAGTGATGCAGTCTAATGTTTGCATTTTAGATAAAAGTATATAGATGGCAGCACCAAAATTAACAGCTAAGTATTGATACGCTAGCTATTTATAATAGCTTCCCTGCCTGTAGAGGTAAATAGGGAGCAGATGTCATAAGTTCCCCCGGCCGCCATCTTGGAATTCACCTTGGCGTGAAAACCCCTTTTCCGCCAAGTTGTAAATGTTGCCAAGCACTGGTTTATACGCATGTTTTGGGTTAACGGAAATAAAATGTAAATAATAAACAAAATTCGCTAAACTGGCAATCAGTAATCCTTGTATGAGCGCTTCGCGCACATTTACCGAAAAAAAACACCGCCGAATTCACCATTTCTCGCGGGATAGCATTCTCAAAATTCAACAGTTCTCGTTTCGTACCAATCTCAAAACGTAAAAAACTCTTAATGCAGCAAAATATACATAAAAAACGAAACTCCCTAAAGTGGCAATCAGCAATAGTTTAATGAGCGCTTCGCGCTCATTTACCGAAAAGAAAACATCGCCGAATTCAGCATATTTCGCGGTATAGCATTCTCAAAATTCAGCAGTTCTCGTTTTGTAGCAATGTTCAAAATGTAAAAAACTCTTAAAGCAACAAAATATACATAAAATTATCAACATACATTAACAGGCATCTGCTTTCTTGAAGCCTCTAGCACAAAATATCTCTCATAACACCGCCGTCATTTTCCAAAATAGGCTTAATACGCATTGACACGCTATAAACAAACCTCCCTTTCGTGTCAAAATTTCCTCATATTTCTTAATTACTTCAGCAAGAGTGTTTAAAAGGACTACAGAAACTATAGTCAATGAAATACATCCAATAAATTTAACATAAAAATAAAAAGGAAACGATAGAACACGATACCAAAATACATGCACAAAATTCTAAGCTTCTCAGGGGTTGCCAGAACACGACACGTCACACGGGGTTTCCATATCGAGTTTGTCATATCCGTAAACACCGCCAATACGCCAACAAAAAATCGCCAAACAATTCAAAACAGCAACGGCTGAGGGAAGATACGGCATCTATGCCGTAAATAGTTTAGAGTTTGTTTTTGAGGTACGTCCTTGTTTATGTTGTGTAAATAAAACTATATTAATGTGCCTTTCATGAGTTGTGCCTTTACTGAATTTGATTTTTATTTTAATAAGTATTATTTAATATAGTATATGTGGCATCAGCGTATCATGGTAGGTAGCCGTACCGGCGTGAAAGGAAGGTGAATGGAACAATTCTTATCACGGATATCTCTAAATCAGTGGCGTGGCGTGAAAGTTTTCGGTGGTCATCGCAATTATTTAAGTTTGTGGTGAAAAATTATTAACTCTAAAATTCAATGGTTGAATGTTCAAAAAAGAAACTTTAAATCTTACCTTCACTTATACATGAACTCCAAATGTTCTGCTAAAACTGGATCGTAGAGTTTTAAAAGCTTATTAAGAGTTTTAAAATATTGCTTGGTCATCGCCGCATCCAGCGATGACCGGACGCCACGCCACTGCTCCAAATATTCTGAATTCTACTTCCACCATCTTACAGAATCTAAAAACAGCAATTAAGAATGATCAACGTGGCATTCTGTACAAAGAATTATTTTTCTGTATGATAACGCCCACACTCATAAGTAAATCGCGTGCAAATATTTTTTGCATTAATTTTCATAAGAGACCCTGGTATAGAAATGTCATCTCAACATGAATTACCATGTCTTTCGGCCACTAAAAGGAACTATTAATGGGAGGCAATTCGAAAATAGTAATGAACAATCAGGAATCAATCTCGGAAATTCAGCGATATAGGTATTTCTCGTGCACTGCTAGGACGCATTGTTTCAATCCTTCAGAAAACTATGACTAGCTACAGAGAGTATCAGATTTTTCTTCAATATGCATAACACATTGATAACAGTAAGGCTTCCTTAAAATCGAAACTGGTCACTTTGAGACAATTTTAATTCATTTTTGTTCGAAATTGCATGAAAATAGCAGGCATTCTTATTCAGAAAATTTGTAAACGAGCAGTTTTTCAGTTTATTTGAAAAGACAAAAAAAAAATATCCAAAAGACTGAATAATTTGGTATTTTGAACCGAATTTACGAAAGCGATTGTGCAGTAAAGCGGAAACAATAGCCATCCGGAGACGAACGAATGATGCATTATAACAAATGATGCATTCATTTATTGAAAAAAGAAAAACCTGCTAGATTATAAATCACTTCAATTACTATTTATTCAAAACTCATATTTTTATGTTTAAAAATCAGTGAATTTCGTGTTGTTGAGCGAAGAATATCTTTTTGAGAATCGACTTAAACTATTTGAAACTTTTCATTCAAGTGACGCTTTTATTTTATCAATGCGAGCTAATTTTTACAAAAGAATGAAATATTTTAGAAAGAATTAAACATTTTTGAAATTATTGAATTTCAAATTATAATTAAATTCATTTATGGCCGGTACATTTTACGCTTTCAAATTTTAATTATAAATATAGAAGTGTCGTTTAAATCAATGTATTTTCAACAAATGCTGTTGAATGTTTATGACTATATGCTTTTTGTATGCATATTAAAAATCCCATTTTTGCTCCTACTCACACCATTTCCATTACATTCATTTTTTTTTTATTCTGCAGATAATTGTGCGATACAAACTAGTTGGTGTTGTCGTGTGAAATTTGCTAAATTGCGAAACTGTAGTTGTGAGAACTCGATTGATGTTCTTCAGCTGATTCTCGAGTGCATATCATTATATACACCACCTCAAATTTAATAGAATGTCTTTTCAGACAGTCTCCTTTAACAGAATGTCTCTCTAATCACTCATATCGGTTTTACTGTGACCAACCTGTGCAGTTTTTAGCATATTAATTATACGTAAAATGTAACGAGTTTCTTTATGTTAAAAATTGCTAAACATTTTCTGAATGTATATAATAATAACTAGAGCATGAATGAAAAATGAACCAAAAAAAAAAATTAGTAATAAAAACCAATTTAGCTGTAATGCAATATATTTATAATATTTCTCACTTAAATCACAAACTAAATTTTAGCTATAAAATCACTGTATTCTTCGCATGATATTATATTACTATCGTTTAGTTGAAAAATAATTAGAGGAAAATTCTATGTATTATAATAAATATTATTTAAGAAAAACAAATTTGAAATGTTATTACAATTCCTATTTGTTTTTCTTAAAAAATAGTCAGGCACCATTAGTTGCGCCAACAAAATCTAAATGCAATTTTGATTGTGCTTTCAACAAAGCATTTATTTTTCTTTTTTGCGTTAAAACTATTTGTTAATTTAATATGTTAAATTAATTTATGATAGTACTCATTCTGGCTACAGTTGCTACAAAAAGTGTCGAATGAGCGGTGATATGGGGCCGCGCGTATGGGGCTTTCTCAGTGATATGGAGCTTTCTCACCCTGAATTCAGTCTCGATTGACGAGTATTGGGAAGCGTTAACGAGCAAGGGCGGAAACTGCTAGGATTAAAATATTTGACGTCTCCTTGCTAGAAAGAAAAAAAAAAATACACATCTTGAAATGTTTCTACCTTAAAACCACCTTAGGTGTACTAGACTTTACGTGTAAAAGTTACATTTATTTCTGTTTGTGACTGTTTGAGATAATTTAAACCATAGATACACTTACATAATTACTAAAAACTGAAGTTTCTTATTTTGAAGTTGTTTAAAAATTTTATGTAACATACAGGAATCGAAATATATTTAAACCTGAGTAATTCCTAAACCACTACACTATTTGTTAACCAAAGGTAAAATTTACAAATGAATTCATTAATGATGTCATAACTAGTACTGAAAATTTTATATTTTGTACATTTTCTATATATAGACGACCTTTAAAAAACTTTAAATGTGACATTTTGTACATAAAGAAGAACTATACACGGTACAATTAATATTTTATATTTACAACATTACAACATTTCATGGTGTATTAGAATCACACTGCAACTATTACATTCAATCTCAATGAATCGATGTTGAAAAGTTGCGTTCATACATACATTCACGCTTACCTAATGGCCCATAGATAATAACTATTAGAGGTTAGCACTGATAATTTTAAAGTTTGGTACAATTTCTATATGTAGACGATCACGTAAGCAAACTTTTAGTACGGAATTAAATAGTTCATATTATTACTAATCAATTTGTATAGGTCACATTTTTATAGGATAAGTTGGGTCTGTACTATGCCTTACATTTCAATACTTTTGACATATTTTTTTTTTTTTTTTTTTTTTTTTTTTTTTTTTTTTTTTTTTTTTTTTTAAGGAAAACAAATAACAGCAAAATAAAAAAGAACTTTCGGAATATATATTTCTAAATTTGGTTTTCCATATCATTTAACTATTGGAAACTACATTACGCTTACAGTAGGAAAGATTTATTTTTTACTTTAAGGTTTTACTTTAGTGCATTTATATATTATTTTAATCTTAACTTCAATTATTTAATATAAAATTATACAAAAAAGTTGTTACATACCAAAAATCAGAAATGTTTTGTAACTAGAAAGACATACACACATAAAAATAATAGATTCTATTTGATTAGCCGATTATGAATTAGAAAAAATTAATAATGGAGTTAAGTTTAGATATTAACTACATAAAATAGCGTTTAAAAATTATTTTCATGATTTGTATACTCAGTCATTTAAAAAGACGGTTCATAACAATGTAAACTTTTAAAAGGAAGAAAAAAATGCACTACATGTATACAAAAAAAAGCGTTGAAAAGTATTGAAAAGGACTTTCAGTCTTGAAATAATGATTTTTTTAATAATCTTTATCCGCATAAATAAATTTCTGAAAACTTTAACACGGAGAATTTTGAATGTAGTCGAGAACATAACAAAACATTGTAATTAAAAAAATCGTCTGACTTAAACCTTCACTTGGGATTCTCAAACAATCCGTAATAGCAGATTGAGATTTTCGGGAGTCATATGCGAAGTTTAAAGCCATAGTGAAAGATTGGTGCGATTTTAATGTACAATTTTCAGTATACATTAATCCCAGTATACATAATGTGCATTAAACATAACGGAACATATCTATCAGGGAAGTTAGTCTAAAATGGAAAATTTTCGAAGTAACAACGGATTTAAAAAATAAATTGTAACTGCTAAGACGGAAACCTCTTTGAAACATAATTCTTCTCCTGTTCCTAACCTTCCCTGTTGTCTACCATACTATAAAAAACTTCGTTTTCCAAAGTTTTACTATATATTGAACAATATGATTTAAAGTACAAAAAGTATAAATATTGAAAAATAATAAAATAAACTAAACATAGGTTGCAACTCTCTATCATTATTTAGATAATCAACGTAAGATCAGCAAAAGTACCACATCTCAACTCTACTGAAGATATAAAAAACAGGTGATGCCAAAATGAAAACATAAGATTTTAGAAGATTATTTACAAAATAAAAGTAAAAGTATAAATGTTTCAATAACATGCTTTGCTCACGAATCTGCAAAACCGTCATTTTGAGCTATTTAACTTGTTGTTTAACGATCTGCATCATACATTCTTCACATACTTCGTTTTTCTTAAAAGTTTGCAACAGCTGTCAATCAACCAAACACAATTCAGGTATTTTGTGGACAATGTATTTAAATCATCTAATAACCTCTCATAATTTTTAATTAAAACAAACTATAAAAGTATATATTCGCAGTTAAAACTTAACCTTAATTTTTCGCAGCTTGTTCCTTGTGATTTTATTATTATTATTATTATTATTGTTGATTTTTTTTGCTTTAAAAAAACAACAATGAATTACACTAGACTTTTTATTTGAAAAACACGTTATTTTTTAAATTAAACCAACCAGCATGGAAGATCGAGCTACGCACGGTTAAAATTTGCTTTGTGTTCGACTCGATATAACAATAAATTCTCACTGTATTATTTCTATAAAGCATTGTATTTTATAACAGTAATATTTTCAGAAACAATCACTATTAAAACTGTGTACATATTTCTAAATTTCACGTTCCTTACATATTTAAAATGAAATTGCATCATTCGAAACTGAAGGAGGTGTGTTGATAAGGGCCATTTTTTGCCCACCAGACCATTGATGTGACATACATTTTTTTCATTAGTATACCTCTGAACAAATAAGAAAAAAAAATATCCTGAATGAAAATTCTACATTTTATGGGGAAAATGAAATATATAATTAAGTATGTAGTACATACATTAATGAACATAAACACTTCTGTTATTAGTTTTAGTCCACATAATCAATAGTAATTACAACACTAAATGCAAAATTAAAATGTAAAAATTAAATGGAGTTTATTGTGTCTATTATTTCAATGTACGAAATATCGTAAATAATCAATAACGAAAAATAATCATACAGTTTCAGACGCTTTTGGCAGTATGTTTTATATTAGTATTCCTCATTGCTTTCCCGAATCCCTACAAGACCATCCAGCGGCGGCATCTTATAGTGTATGAGTATGTTCAAGACTTTGTTTTTTAACTTCGGTTGTGTTGTGGCGCCAGTAAGTCAGAAACCATAATATAGAAGTAACATGCGCACATCACTTTACGACCCTTGCATCTACTTTACCTTGACAGTACCATTGTATGATGTTGCGTCGCTCTATTTTATCCAAATGTTATAGTTTTTAGCACTTGTGTGTGTCGTGATAGTAACTGAACTCGAAGAACAGAATCATCTTCAAGCTGTATGAAAAGAGAGAAAATACCTTTCTTCATTTAAGTACTCTTGAGTGTAACATTGGCTTTGTTTAAGTTGGTATATTGCAAGAGTTAATTGTCGCAGCTCATACCAAGTTCTAACGTGGAAAATCTTGAAGATGTGTATCAGTTAGTTTAGTCCAGATCGCCTTTTTTCTCGCCCATACATTCTCTTTCATTATCTGTTTTAAGTAATTGGGATTTTTAACCAAATCATGTATCCGTTGAGCTATTTTTTCTTAATCTTCTGTCTTTTTAATCATTGTAGGATGGAAATCATTGAAAATAGCACGTATAAGTCGCACATGGTTATATTTTTTGCGTATAGTATTTGCGTATTTGGTATTAGTTTATCAAATGCGCTCCAGATTTTCAACTGTTCATTAACGGCTTCTACGACCAACCGAACTTTAGTCACGAGACGAGTCTCGTTAACATCCTGTGTTGAAAACTGTTGCTGCTTATTTAGGAATGTAAGCAGTTCATGTACGAGACCCATTTCTTCCAGAAGTTCCAAACAATCCCGGCTCTATCAATGATCATAACATAATTTGGCTTCAGTCACTCTCTGATATTGTGTGCATCTTTTTTAAATGTATGTGTAAGTATGATAGTGTCATTGTACTTTGAATCCGAGAAGTAAGGACCGAAGAAATCTACAATGTAACCTGAAGTAGTGACCAACATTATAGACTTAACCAAAAGGTCTTCCTTTGTGTAATGAGGAAGATCGTCTCTGAAAGGAATAGTTCGCAAAATTCTGGATATAAATGTATGTGACATCAGCAACAAGATCACAGTATCATTGTCGGCATTGGAAAAAATAATGTTGTTGCTATATGCCTCATATATTTTCCAATAGCATGTGTTCTGGTGGCGTGTTCCATTTTAAGGTGTTCTGAACAAAGTTCTGAATCAAAGCCTGAAAAAATATGATATTAATATTTTTGTTTTATTGAATAATGTGGACAGAACACCATAAGAGAAACCATTTTAAGCTTTACAAGTAATACTTCCAAGCAAGTATGAGAAAATAATGATGTATTTTAATAAAATATGAGATCTATGACTCACTGTTTCATTTGTCACGTAAATATTGTATTAAAAAATACATATTTGTAAGTATACAAAGACATTGAAAATTTTTCAGATTCCAAAACTTTTATTTCGCGTATATGATGGGCGAAAAATAGCCCTTTTCCACCCACCTCCTATTAGTTTTACTCGAATTTGTTGAATTATGTATCTCGGTTTTCATTGAGACTCAGCATGTGTTTTGCCATTGGTAATCTTGAAAGCCGATTTTCTCGCCAAATCTCACAATAGTCGCAAATATGTCGTCAAATATCACCATATATAGTAAAATGTTACCAGCTTTAGGAATTTTTTTTCCGTTAAATGTTCAACAATGTAATAGCTGTTTCAAACTTCACTTCCATTGAAATTCATCGAAAGGCATTGAACAGTAGTGACGTCAAAATGACCCAGTAATCGAATTTCCTCGAACATATGCTCAAGCCCAATGGTTTTATCACACTCCACAACCATAGTATACAAAATTTAGTCAAAATCGTTGAAGCTGTTTTTAGATACTTTCATTCGCATTAAAAAGAATTAAACCGTAATGAATCCAAAATGACCCATTAACAGAATTTTCTCACCGAATATGACATAGCTTAAACAGATTCTCGTTTCTCAAAACGGTAGGACACAAAGTTTAATCAAAATCGTTGTAGCCGTTTTTCAGATAAATTTTGCACACACACAAACACTAGATTTACTAGTATCATAATATATGATAATCAATCTAATATATATTAAATTAATACATGTAAACAAACATTAATAAAAATATATCTGTCTATTTATGTATATATACATGTTACTTTTACTCTATTATTTGAATTTTTACGTACTTTGATAATATTTGGAAAGTATTGTATTGGGTTGGCAACTAAGTTCCCGCAGTTTGTTTAAATACACTTTTCCTACCAGAATCTATATTCTATTTTTTTGATGGAGTTAATTTATGTTAAATTTTAGATCAATAAAATGTAATGTCAACTATAAAATTCAGAGTGGGTTGGTAAGTGAGTTCCCGCCGTTTTCTACATGCATTTTTGCTACATTATTCTATATTATGTTTTTGTTTGATCGGGTTAAATTTCATCTTATTAAAATGGAATGTCAACTATAGAACGACAACTGCGTTGACAGCTACGTTCCCGCCTTTTTAAAAATACATTTTTCTTCTCGTAATCTGTATTTCGTTTTTTGTATTCTGTATTCGTATCGAGTTAATTTATGCTAAATTTCAGATCATTAACTCTTTTCACTCGTATGTCCAGCCTGACTGGACATCATATTTCTTTGCAAAATTTGATATTAGTCCCAGTGATAAAGGAAAATAAAATTTGCCTTATTCAATTTGAGCATTTTTGAAATTGTGTACTTGAAGGAAACTTCTTTTTAAGAAGTGGTGTCAACCGAATAAAATTTGTATAACAGATTCCCGAGTTCAAAAGGTTAAAATGGAATGTCAACTATGGAATGCCAACTGGGTTAGTAACTCAGTTCTCGCCCTTTTTTTAAAATTTTTAAAAGTTTATTTTTCAATAAAATTCAACAACTAATTAATCAACAATGTATTCTTCCTTGTTGTTTGCAACTTCCTCCCAAGGTTCAACAAGATTTTCAATACCTCGTTGGTAAAAATGCCCCAGTTTCGACTCCAAAAATTCATCCAACCAAGCTCTCAATTCTGCATTAGTATTAAACGAAACTCTGCTCATAGCATTTGCAAGAGATCGAAAAAGGTGGAAATCTGTTCGTGACAAAACGGGATAGTACTGCGGGTGCGGCAGCACTTCCCAGCTATGCGTTTGATGGGCTTCCTTATTCATATTGGCGATATGAGGGCGGGCATTGTCGTGCAGCAAAGAACTCCATGTTGCGATTAGGTCTTTTCTCTTGAATAGCCGTGTTGAGTCGTTCCATCTGTTAAACACAGAGTTCTACGTTAACCGTTTGTTTCCGTTCAAGAAATTCGTAATGGATAAACCCTTCCCAGTCCCACCATACAAACAACATCGTTTTACGTGGATGAAGATCTTGTTTCAAGCGCGGTGTTGGTAATATACCGGGGATAAGCCATTCCTTGCGCTGCTTCATATTAATGTGCAGACACCATTTTTTGTCGCCACTAACGATTCGGTAAAGAAATCGTTGCTTGTGTCCATGAGATCAGCGGTGATGAGCAAGCAAAGCAGCGGAAATTGTGACTCGCTGATTTTTGTTGTCACTTAAAGCATGCGGAACCCATGCTCCACACTTCTGAACCTTTCCCATTGAGTAAAGATGCTTCTCTATAGCAGTGTGGGAGAATTTCATTTTCTTTGCGAGTTCCCTTGTCGTTTGATGCGAATTTTCATGCAAAAGTTGGTTTAATCGCTCTTCATCGAACTCAACTGGACGGCCAGAACGAGGTGCTTCGTTGATGTCAAAATTTCCATTTTTGAACTTGGCATACTAATCATGAGCGGTTCTTTCAGCTATGGCCATACACAGCACAAATGTTGCGAACAGCTTTTGCGGCCAACAACATTGATTAAAAGCAAAGAGGAGGAGGTGTCAAAAATGCTTCTTTTTCTCAACTTGACACTGCATTTTACGATCTGAATTTTAACACAAATTAACTCTATCAAAAAACAAAATATTGATTCCGGTAGAAAACTTCTATTTAAAAAAGCTGCGGGAACTTAGTTGCCAACCTAATAATATGCTTTAAACATATTAATTTATTTAAAAATGACATATTTGGTTATTATCTTATTATTCATGGGGATAGCATGAAAAAATATCTGAGAACATGCATTTGAAATTTTTAAAATTAAAAAATCTTTATTTCAATAAAAAAATATATTTTATAATTTTGTAAAAATTACGTACATACTATCAAGAACATTATCGGTTTTTAAATCTTTTAAATAAGCGATGCAATGAATAAAAAATTAATAACCTTCTCTTCGGAATATTAAAGTTTGTAGGAAAGTTAATGCCCAGTGAACCGCGAATTCGTTTCTGATCTAATGCTTTTTCGATCTTAACAGTAAAAACAATTCTTTTTTATTGGCTTCTAAAACTTATGCATGATCCTATGACCAAATTTTTCATACAAAACTCGAGTTCAAATAAAGTCTTTAAAATAGTTGTTTTCGAAAAACTTTTATTATTTTGTGATCTTTCCAGATAAAACATTTTTATCTTTCAGCTTAAAAACAATCCATCATGAACAATCTATAAAAATAAATCAATTGAGAAAAGAGAGATAAGAATTGGCGCAAAGTAGCATAAAAATTAAGACAACGTTATGAACACTATACGATTTAATAAACATTGTATACTAGTTTCGATAGCATGCAGCGTACCGACACAAGCAAAGAAAAATCACAAATATTTAAGAAAGGAAAAAACGTTCAAACTATCATGCTGAAATATCGTGGAATGAAAAATATATATCCAAGATAATTAAAATTTTAAACCATAAACGAACATGATATTAAGAGTTATTAAAATAATGGAAAATTACTACATACTCACAGAGAAAAGACAACCATAGAAATATATATAGATGTATAGATATCTACCCTATATACATAAAAACCTAATGAAAGAATTTATGCAACGATTTCATGAAACGTCTGATTAAGCAACTGATTCTGTTTCACGGCGATTTCACCTAAAATATGGAATAGTTTGAGATGAAATTAACACCAAAAATCCCTATTGATCAGCAGATCTCAAAACTAGTATAAGAATTTTGAAATTCGAATTAGTTTTCGAAATATTAATTTTTTTTTTTCTAATTTTAAATACTTTTCTCTAATGATGGCAACTCAAATTTTAATCATAACAGATATTTTTTTTTTCATATTTTAGAAAGGTTATTATTTTAAACTAATTTAGCGACCAGTTTGACCTCCCTTAAATGCATGCTAAGAAAAATGCATTTTTTTTTTTTTTTTTTTTTGCATTTCACTATCATTTTATTTTTAATAAAAAACTTTCATTTGAAACTGAAACATTTAAAGTCAATGGCTTTAACTTTTTTTTTTTTTAAACGAAACGAAACGAAAAGAAAAATATTAGGCGCAGATGTCATATACGCACTGGGGTACCTAATTGGCACAAAAACGGCGTTATTCTGCCTGACATATGGTAATCTGGCTATTGTTGTTTATTTATTAATAAATGTTTATTCACATTTATTTTCTTTTTATTTAAAAAAAATGTTATAAATTGTTTTGTTCTATAGTTATTAATTTTTTTTTTTTATTTATTGTTATTTCATTTTAAAAATAATAGAAATAATTTACATACATATGTAACTGGTATTCGAAAACGAGTTTTTCGCCAAATCGTCGTAAAAAAAATCACGCCAAACCCGATTAAATAATACAACAAATCATGACATTTAATTTCAAATTCAAAGGAATGTTTTAATCGTACTTCTTAGTTATCCCGTTGACCAATTTCGCCAAATTATATAAATCGCCAAAGCATTCGCCAAATTATCCAAATTGACGAAATATTTATTTTAAATAACGAAAGAACAAATAAATTTGTATAACATTGATAAAAATATAAATAAAACGTTGAAATAAAAATCAATTGATATCGTAAACACGTGTAACTTCCATACAGTCAAGTGAATGTGTCATTTACGATCAACCATTATTGGCATTTAATCTTTTAGTCTGGTGATAGATTTTTTGCCCATGTGATACCCAAGTAGTACCGTTTTAATTTACAACTCGAAAAAAAAAAATGCTAACAGGCGAGTTAAAAAAAAAAAAAAAAAAAAAAGCTATTGGTGAGATTTGCACACGGCTAACATAAATATACCAATAATTCTTTGCCAGCATTGCAAGTTTTATGTAGCTTTATTCGAAAAAATAACTTTGATTCCTTTATCAAAATGGAAACCATTCTTATGAAAAGCGAAGGGATCAGCTCGTAAATTGTATTCTGTCAATCGTTTTATAACGCTGTTAAAAAATACCGGGAGGCAAAGACGCTGTTTACTTAATTCATTTTATTTTAGCAACTTTTCAAATGTTTAACTGATCTTCTCTAATCAAACACGAAAACAAGCTTTGGATGTCTTAACAGCAACTGATTCGGCCTTAAATTTTCGCAATCAAAGGCAATTGAATAGAAACCCGATTACAAGGAAATCGCTACATGTTTTTTAATTATAATTCAATCTTCTTCAATCTTTTTAAAAACGATCAAATTAGCGTAATTTTAGCTTCTGCGGTGTCTGAACGGGGGTTGGCGAACGTAGCTTGCAGGCGGCAGAGCCCTCTAGCAAGGATGTAGTGGAGGTATACGGGGTTATACGCCGTATACCCTCCGGATTTTTTTTATAGAACACCGTATACGCTCTGTTTCTCATGAAAGCTATAGTATATCTACTCTAGGGTATACCCTCTTCTTTAAGCGTATACCGTGTGCTTAGAACGTATGTCCTCTGTTTTTTTTTTTTTTTTTTTTTTTTTTTTTTTTTTTTTTAACGACTACACCACTGCCCCGTAGTATAGATATAATTTTGTTTTATTAAGTGGTTATGCACTGTTATAGAAAATATAATTAAGTATTATTATATTTAAATTTATTCGTCTAGGATTATATATTACATTTATTTATACATTTAACAAAAATTGAATCATTATTTAATAACTTATTCATACCAAATATTTATTTACATTTCTCTAAAGTTCATCATTTATATTACATTAAAATTTAGTTTTTTAAATGTTAATCCACATATATTTATTATTATTATTATTTATTGTTTTTTCTCCATTTCCGAAATAAACAATGTAATTTATGTTTAAATGTAGGGTAACTCCGGGAGAGTCGCCGCACACGGGATAGATGTCGCACCCCTTGTATTTCTTGTAATTATCGATAGATGGTTGTCAAACGCACAGTATAAGTGCGCAGTGAGATTATTTTAACCAGTGTATAGCGTGAATTCCATTTCGATGTCTCCTTGTAGAAGTACAATCCTTAATTTGACGTTAGTGCATGATTTCACTGTCCAAACTTTTAAACACGTTATGTTTAAATACATTTCATACACTAATTACTAAATGCATGCATGATTTCTAAGTCAAAACTAAGTGTAGGGTTTGTAAAGAGTACTGTGTGTATGGTTACGCCATTCCCCTTAGCGATGGCAAGTAACTGCGATGGCCGAAGTCTGCACCATGCAAAATTGGATACATGCCGCACTGTTATTCCGGTATACATGTCGCAGTTTCTTTTGTACGGAATGATTAAGTGTTACAAACTTTTCCTATTCTTTTTGCACAGACTAACCATGTTAGGCATGTTATTAAGTTTGCTAAAACCAATGGAGAAAAAGGGGAAAATAAAAAGTAAAAAGGGCAAGAAAGATGCAGCGGAAAATAAAAAGTAAGAAGGACAAGAAAGATGAAGGGGAAAATAAAAAGTAAGAAGGGCAAGAAAGATTCAAGTCAAGATGATAATAATGAAAAATTGGATTACGAGTAACGCAGACGTTCTTTGCAATGTGTGTTTAGAAAACTACTCCAAAAAAGAGGAAGTGTAATTGGCTTCTTTGCATATATGTGTCTAACCCCCTCACTGACGAGCCCGTGTTAATACGTTCACTAAGCTCCAGATTTCACTGCAATACAAGCAATATTTAAAGTAATATAATTCTAGTGATTTAATGTATTTTTAATACATTGAACAATGATTAATACTTCCAAGGATTGCATTCATATTTGTTATTAATTTTTTTAATAAAATGTTCAAAGAATCATTTTTTTAAGCATTTAAAACAAAATGCAGAGAAAACAACATTACAATTTTGCCCTTTTCCAAGACAGTCGGAGGGTTAAACGTAGTTACATAAAGACTGTACTTTTTCAACACTTTGTCTGTAGATTGTAGTCGAAAAAACAGGTCTCTTAACCCATTCGAGACCATAGGTGCATATAAGCCCCTTCCTAAAGAGCTTATAAAATTTGTTTCTGGCACCAGTAAAAAATAAAAGTAATATTTTGTTTGTTTAATTCGAGCATTTTTATGATTATTTATTTAAAGGTAACTTCTTTTAAAAAAGTGGTACCAACCGAATAAAACTTGTGTAAAAGCCAACGGTCCCGAAAGGGTTAGCAAATAAATTATGTCAACACAATTTTACTTTTTTTTCTTTTTCCTTTCTAATACATTGATGTTATGATGTTGCTGAAGTAGTAATTAAAATTAAATGTAAAAAGAAATAAGTCGATAATTTGATAGTGAAAAAATAAGTCGATAATTTTAATAGTGAAAGTAGGCAACAATTATTAATTTGAATCTACTAATACGTTTCATTGTACTCATTTAGTTTCATTTTGTTATTACACCGTTAATTATAGTCCAGATATGAATTCTTTTTTTTTAATATTTTTATTTATAATTTCATTCTGTTCTTATTACAAGCGCGGCATAACTACCGCACAAGTGCGGCGTCTCAGCCTGAATGTACGGGTGACGAGCCGCAGTGTAATGTTTTAGAATTATTATTGTTTTTTAAATATTAATAATTTGTTTTGAGATTTTTTGTCGCAGTATACGCGTTGTATATTTAACATTAAATAACACAGCATGATTTTTTTTTTATGTCCACCATGGGACTTTATACACAAATTCAAAAAAATGTGCGGCATAAATCCTGGAATTACCCTGTTATCTAATGATAAAGGGTAGCGCTATTAATGAACTAAAAATAGTGTAAATACTTTATTTATCTATTTCAATATTATTACACTGTTTTTCGTAATAGACTGTAATTCCTAATGTCTGTTTTTCCATGGTTGTATTAGTATTATTATACTTATCCATATTATTATATTAGTATTGTAATATTTCAGGCAAATGATTTCTTAGCACTTTTCAAACTGGTTGAGTCATTGCTGGTTTCCTTGGTCCTTATAATAATATGATTGAAGAAATCATTTGGTAAATGGTTTCTTTAATCATATTATTTTATTTATATATTGTAATTTTTGGCTTCCTTTTCTGTATTTACTGTGTACGGTAGTCAAAATTTAACATTTTTTCAGTTTGTTATGGATTATGCAAGGATGAATCTTACATGTTATTTGCGGAACTTAAGGTAATTTGGGGAAGAATTATCTGCCTTCGTTCCATAAATATTCCTATTTTTCCAATATTACTAAATTTTCAAAATCTTGTTTCAATCGATATTGTGATATATTTAAAAAGAAGTTACAGAGTATAAAAGTTCATTTACAATTTATATATTCACTTTTGTACATTGTCATTTGCATTGGTTTATAATGGTTATATATATCACATTATTGATGAAAATGTATTTATTTCAGCATACAGCAACATCTATTCAATGAAAAATAATTTTTCTTTTCAATAATACTGAGAGTTGACTTTAATAAAAATATTTAATTCCTACATATTCCCCTCTTTTATCCACAACTATGGAATACTTCATTTGCCTCCATTACAGAAATATCATATAAAATGCTATAAAACTTAATTTTTCTAAAGTTAATTTAAATGTTGGCTTTTCTAAATATATTAAGATATCCTCGAAACTTCTCGAATATTCCGTGTTCTTTTGAGTTTGTATATCGGCCTCTTAGAAGTAGATATGAAATGCAAACACACCGTAAGGCTTGATTGCAATAGATATATGTATTTAACCCTTTATGTACTGAATTATGAATTCATGAAAATTTTATCTTCTAAAGCAATTTTCGTGAATTTTTGAAACTACATTAGAAGATTTACATTTTAAAACCCCACTTATATCTTTTATTTTAAATATTTTTCTTAGTATTTTTTAGAATTAGGAAATGTACCAATATAATGTTCTTACAGCTGAAATATAGAAATATTTCCGAATTGAAAAATCCCCCCCCCCCCCCTCATATGCCAAGAAAGCTGAAAATATGCAAAGGCAAAATATATCATTCTTTATTTATTTATTTTTTTGTAAACAATAATACTTTTGGAACAAGATAAATAAATGCATCTATAACTCATTCTAAACTGTGTTTGTACTAATTGATGTATTAAATGAATTTTTTTTTATTTTAATGGTTCTTATAAGTGCATTCAGCAGATAAAGGGTTAAACTAATTTGATACAACTTTATCCAATCTAGACCGATTCGAAGTGTACACATCTGCAATTCGCACACAGTATATAATTCTGCAATTCCTTATGAAAACACACATGTTATTTTTTCTTTGTTAACTATTATAAAGGATACAGGAAATGATACGAAAATTTACTCACTACTTAATTTGATTTCTAATAAACAGTTTTTTTCGAATCCCTGTTAACTCATTTCCTTAATTCACTAGCATTGTGTCTTAGATCACGTCAACCGCAGGTTTTATTTAAAAACTCCCGCAGTCTTTTCTGCAGTTTCAAATTTATAAACGTATTATAGTTCTTATGCATTAATGTATCACATTTACTAATGCATTCAAATTTTTTTTTTTTTTTTTTTGAAATCCAGTGCTGCCCTTTTCTAAATTTTAAACCCATATAAGAAAATTTTACAAAATTAGATTATTTTCTATTATTCATTTTACTTAAATAATTGGACAATAGTTTCAGCATGACAAAACTAAGTATTGTGCTATTGTTATAAAGCAATCAAACTGATTATTTGGAATATTTTAAGCATTATTGTAGATTTATGAGATATAAAAAGTTGTTTGTATGTGTGTCTGTATGTTTGTCTGTGTGCCATGGCTAAAAAAACTATCGCAAGTAGATATCTCAGATAATTCAAGGAAGATCCAAAAGCACCTGAGGCTCAGAGTTCTCATTTTTGATAATTAGTGAAGATTTTAATTAAAAATCTCTACAACTCTTATCAAAAATACATTATTTTTCTAAAAATGTCGCTTAGCGCCCGTTCAAAATGCCGCTTGTAGAACAAATATCGGAAACGTTCCTTTTTTGTCTGTGCTTTAACCGAAACCCCCAAAGGCCAAAATCTTCGAAAAAGGATAAAAAACACAAAAACACGCTTGAACATAGTACTTTTTACATTTAAACTGCGAAATACGCATAAAATAAAACTAATTTTTACTAAATAAAATGTGTATGTTAAAAACACTTAAACGTATGTTAAAATCACATAATTGTACAGATAAATAAGAACTTTTGAACTTGTACAAATAAAAGTAATGATAAAGCATAATACAGATGTTTCGAACTGCTTCCGCAGTTGTCTTCAGGATAAATGTGATGATAAAATGTTTAAAAGTCTCGAGACGAAAGCTTCTGGTCGAGTCATGATCAATTATATGAATGGAAAACTACTGTACAGTACATCAGAAAATTTTAAAAACGAAATAAGTTGCTAATTTTTACATTTTTCTAAAAAGTTTAAATTAAAATTAGATTTTGCGGTTTCTCACCACTCTCTGTTTTTGTGAATCGCGCCGGGTTCAATTTTAGAGATACGGATTTTCGTTTGGCCTTTGTTCATTCTTTTCAAACTAGTTACCCACATTTTTGCAGGAAAATTTTAAGCAGGTTTTTAAAACTTTTTTATTTATACGTACGGGCGTAAAAAATATTTAGTTTTTAATATTAAATAACCCGGTGTGAAAATATGTAAGAAGGCAACACGATCTTTTTGCAATTAAATTTCACCATTTTTTTTTTTTTTTTTTTTTTTTACATTTTATTTACACAGGCGTCAAATTATTATATTTAAAACGGAAAAAAAAATTTCAAAGATTTTGAACGATATTAACTACTTTTTTTAAAATATTAAATGATCCGCTGTGAAGTAAAAAGTCTACTTACAAGCGCCTTTACCGCTAAATATCAAGATTTTTTCTCGGATTTTTTATGCAAACATCGAAACCGTTATATTAATAATTCATATAAATTTCAAAGAGTTTGGGGAATAAGAAATATTTTTATCTAAGACAAAATTACCACATGTGAAAAAGAATCCGCGCAATTTAAAATACTGAATCAGCTTTTTTTGGTTGAAACAGGGAAAGTATATAACACTTAATAAACGTAGATTTTAATTTAAAACGACGTATTTGGTTTCTATGTAATAGATATTGTGAGGTATCCAATATATGTTACCGGTGAAAGTTTTTCGTGTAAAAAGTGTAAATCCTTAGTAAATTGGGTTAAAGAATTAAAATCATGCAAACTTCAAGTTTATTTAAGCTTAAAATCATAGTCCCGAGTAACGATAGATGGGCCATCTAGTAATTAATTATAAATAAATATTATAATAAATATTATTAAACTGTAAAAGATATTCTACACCTTCTAAATCATGGTATATGTATAATTTACGCATCAATTATTTTATTTAAGTTTTTCTTTCATGTTTATTTTGTTTTCCGATTATTTAATTAGTTGTCAAATACAAAATATTTCTAAAAGTAAAACGAAAGATAAAAATATTTAACGTAATCGATTAACTAAAACGCTTTATTTGCTTCCCTTTTGTTTAAAAAACAGTTTTCAAAATAATAAAAATGCTTAAAAAATAGTAAGCATAAACGAAGAGATTATTATACTACTGATACTTCATATATTTCATTCTATGTTAATCGTATGCTCTTTTTTATTATTTTATTTTATTTATTTTTCTTTTGTTTAACGGACATTTTAATTTTAATAAATATAATTTAAAATATGTTTTCCTTATCAGTTTTTCGATATTTTAGAAAATCTTTTCAAGCTTCCATGATTAATGTACAGTAAATTCTTCGCCAGTTTAATTGGAACTTAGATATAGATGGTACATTTAAATTTTGATAAATAAGTATATTAATCAAATAAGAATCTTTTCTAATAAAGAAGTTATTTTCTACATTTTAATATGGTATTCATTAATTTAATAATATCGTTGTATTATTAACTTTTAATAATCTATATATTCACATCTCACAAAAATTTTCATATACGAAAAGGCACAAATTGCATTAACTACTAATTTATACGGATTTCCAAGAAATATTTGAGCATTATATTTGATAAGTATTATTTGCTTTACATTTGTCGACAAAAACCGGCTGCGTTGCAAGTGAAACATATGTGCCTATTTACATTGGGGTAATTTATATTGCGACGGACAATTTAAATATTACTAATAAAATCGCATTTTCAGGAAATCTCACTTATGTACCTCATTAGTGGAACAACAGGGGAAATGCGGCATGAATTGGAGAATTCAAAAACTACTATCTCGCATTTTGAGGAAATCTCAATTATGTACTTCATTAGGGAAACAAGTGAGGACATGCGATATGAAATAAGGAAATTTAAATATTACTAATTAAGTCACATTTTGAAGAAATCTCACTTATCTACTTCATTAGGAAAACATGGGAGGACATGCGACATGACATTAGGGGAACATGCGACATGAAATAATCAGAAAAACTTCATTCCAACAGATTTGCAGCCATACCCTTCCAAAGTCAGATATGATGCTGTTTAGGTGGGAACTCAATTTATAATCAATCACACATTAAAGAATTCTTTTTAAAAGTTTAGGATTCTCAGAGTATAATTCTTACAAATGAACAATTGTTTCTTTTGTAAGAAAGAAGTGTATTAGTGTAACTTGTATCATTATAAAATATGAAATATCATTAATTAATAGGTTGGGAAACATTGGTTTATTACATTGAACCGCCATTTTTGCCGGCGAAAGGATGAATATGCACAAAATTTTGGTACAACTTTGCCCCAATTTTTGGTGCTGCAGTAGCAACCACTATACGATATGAAACATTGTTCTAACATTTGGTTCTAAAGATGAACCATAAGTTGGTGAAACCTTGAACCATACCTTGGTAAAAACCTTGAACGATACGTCGGTGAAAACCTTGAACTATACATTGGTGAAACGTTTAACTGCTAATTGGTGAAACGTTTAACTGCAAATTAGCGAAACGTTTAACAGCAAATTGGCGAAATTTTGAACCATAATTTGGTAAAATGTTGATGAAGCAATTATTTTTGTCTCCCCACCCTCCTCTTTCATAGGTAAAATATTTTGTTTTTTTAAAAAGATATTTTTTAATATAATTTAAAATGAAATATTTACGGTCTCTTCAATTATTTTTTTTAGAAAATAATTTTCAAGATCATAAACCTAGGTTTATTTAGCAAATTTTAAAATAATTTAATTATTACGATAACACCATTGTTATTTTATACATATTTATGTGTTAGGGTGTTCCAAAAAAAATATTTTTGAAAACTAACATGCATTGCATAGGGCCTTAAATTGGTAAAAATGATGAGATAAACGCATTATAAAAATTTGAAGTTTTTATTTTAATAACAACTGACCTCTCAAGAAGCTTAAAGATTTCATAATTATATTTTTTAAGCTTGTCATTATACCATGGAAATAAATGCAATAACGCATTAATTTTCCTCATAATTTCCTTTATCTACTACACTACATAGTACGTAATGGAAATATAGCTTATTAAAATCTTTATTATAAATCGCATAAAGTGAAGGGAAGAATAAAAAGTGCAAAAATGGAAGTGAAGTGAGGTATATACTATTTACTTAGAATAAGCGTTATTTTCATGAGGTTGCAATTGCACATAGTAGAAATATATAGTTTATTAAAACCTTTATTATAAAGCACTTAAAGTGAAAAGCAGAAGAAAATTTTCAAAAACCCAGTAAAGAGGAATGTCTAGTATTTTTAGAGAAAGGAGCTTATTTCATGTTGGTTGGTTACATGTTCTGAAATCTGAATTTTGATATTCCAGTTCCATTTTTAATACTTTCTTTATAAAATGTTTCCTCACACTTACTGTGAAAATTGATGAAATTGTTATATCAAATACAAATTTAAGCAATTTGTTTTGTCAAAGAAGACGAGTGACATATCTCCAGTAGAAAAAGCAAAAGTAATAATGTGGTCTTCACATCTGATTTCCATTTTTCATAAAGAACATTATGACCAATTACCAACTATTGGTCAAGCATTACATCGTTAATTTTTTTATTAAAAAAACAACTATCATTGTCAGTAAGCTATTCGAATACAGTTAATGGAGTGTATCTGTTATGACAAGTTGATGATATTCCAACAACTCAAAAGGCAAGTTCTGTTGCAAAATTTTAAAAAGGTCTATTAAAAACATGTAAGAACAGGAAAAAACAGGACTAGACGAACAGAAAGACAGTCAGAATTGGATAAAGAGTTTCAAGTCAATTAGAAAATATGTTTGATATTCCGCACGATGATTCCAGGAATCTTATTACAATTTATGAAGATTGGAAATTTGTTTTGTCAAAAGAGACGAGTGACATATCTTCAGCAGAAAAACCACAAGTAATATTGTGGTCTTCACATCCGATTTCCCTTTTTCATATGGAACATTACAACCAATTTTTACCAACTACTCGTCAAACATTACATCGTTTGTACAAGATGTTAAATTCAAGCTTCAACATGCTGTAAAAATTATTTTGTTTAATGCTTTAGAAAAAATGCACATCAATTTGTAGATTTTCGAAATAAATGCCAAGTTTTTAAAAGTTTGACGGGTTTGAGAGGTCACTTAACCTTTTTCCTAGTTTCTAGAATTTTACAAATATGCTTATATCATTAAACCTCATAAAATAAGAGGATATGCAATATTGAAATGAAACATATTCATGATCAACTAGAAGTACAAAAAATAATTACCTTTCATGAGGATAAAATGTTTGTGCAGCTCGAACAAAAGAAGCATCATAACCTTAATATCATACCTTCTGCTGTATTTGACTTATTTTCACTTCACCTCGAGTCAGGACCTCAAATCACTATTTTGGGTAGAACTAAAGATTACTGGCCATGATAAAAATAGCTAGCTATGCAGCAATTGATAAGATTGCTGATGGTTATGTTTTAACTGAAGATGAAAGCACTAGCTATAACTAAACAAAAGTGTCATTGTAGCCTTCCTTTACAATCAGTCACAGACATATTCAAACTTGTGATGCTTAACTGAAGTTCATAAAAAACAAACCCTGATTACTTTGTGTGAAATCACACCACAATTTCTTAAAGGCAAAAGCAAAGTTACATTCAGCACACCTGGTGCATACCATCGTACACGGAGGATAAGAAAAAGAATTTCTTGCATTAAAAGTTTCGCTTTCGTGAGCAATTCAACTTCATGATATATGTAGTTTGTGTATTAAAACGCACTTGTTTGTTGCGACAATTTATACAAAGGCGTGGTCCTTTGTACCTTAAAGTTGTAGTGCACTTAGAATGATTTGAGTCTCTTAATTCTCTGGAATTATTTTTAAAAAATAGACAAGGAACTGGTAAAAAATGTGTTGATAAAACATAAAAGAAATCTTCGGTACATAAGTGAGAACATGACTGGGTTATCACTCTTTTGAGATCATGTGTTAATTGAGGAGAAAAAGGGCAATTGTTTCAGTTTCAGAAAAATCTAAGACGAAACTTTGTTAAATGCTACGAGATTTTCCAGCCAGGCAATCACTCAATCTTTTTGCAGTCCTAAAAGTTGTCTGTTCTTTTCTAAAAAATGATGTTGATTCATTTGTAGATAAACGAATATAATATTGTCAAAGAAAAAATTATTCTTTATTCGTGGTAAATGATTATTCCAAACGTGTTCTGCCAGTATGCACGTGTTATTAGCCACTGAATTCTATAATGTACTCGTGTAAGATGAGGATCAATGTCAACTCCTCTATCATACAGTAGAATATCACCAGTAATTCATTACTTGGCCATTGAAGAAACACTTAAAATAAACTTATCTTAAGAGATCAAGACTATTAAATTCAAACTTCAACATACTGTAAAAATTATTTTGTTTATTTCTTTTAAGAAAATGCACGTGAATTTGGAGATTTTCGAAAAAAAAAAAATGCCAATTTTTTAAAAGATCGACGGTTTTGAGAGGTCACTTACCTTTTTTCCTGGTTTCTAGAAATTTTACAAATATGCTTATATCATCAAATCTTATAAAATAAAAGTGTAAGCAATATCAAAATGAAAAAAATTTTTCGGACACATTACCGTGTGAAACACCCTATTATGTATAAGGAAGTATTCCCAGTGTAAATCTATTTTTCAATCTGAAAACTTTTTTTATTATCTTAATCGTTGAATATCATGTTTCACTCCAAAATATTAATAATTATAAATACTAATTCATTGACTGATATTCTTTATAATCGGGAAACGGTAAATAACACAGAAATTCCAGTATAAATAAACAGAGTTTGAAATCATTGCAAATTAATGTTTACATCTACTACTATGAATGCAGTCATCGTGGTAAATACTAATTCATTGACTGTAATTCTTTACAATCGGGAAACGGTAAAGAACACAGAAATTCCAGTATAAATAAACAGAGTTTGAAATCATTGCAAATTAATCTTTACATCTACTACTATGAATGCAGTCATCATGAACCAACATATCTCGGTGTCAGCATTTAAAATAAGATAGTACTTCACGTTTTGTTTTTGCTTTCGGGCAGCGTCAAATTAAAATACTTCACATCTCACTATTGATTAGGAAGAATGAAACGTTTACACAAATTTTCTTTATTTAAAAAGAGAAAACGAATGAAGTCGTGATTAATTTTTAATAAGAATTGTTTGTTATTTAATTGTTACAACAATTATATTTCAAACTGTTCCATAAAGAACGAATATCACACATTCGCTTGTGAAATTCGGGAAACTAAATCAATCTTTCTCTATCAAACATGAAAACTATTTAACACTTATACAATATCTAAGTACAGGAATGAAACATTAAATAAGATTTACCTTCGCATTCCATAAAAAATATTCCTTTTAATATCCCTTTCGTTTAAACTTTAAATGGCGGACGAAATGCAATCGTTTCACTTATCTTATAATAGCGTCATAGACAAAGACGAACTGTTCTGATTGGCTGGTAAGCAGTTTGAAAACTTGGTTTAATTTATTACGAAACTGTGGTTCAATCCAGCGTAACTTCTAAGGTTACACCATGAAATGGAGTTTTTGAAAATTAATAAATACCATATTTTGGTAATCCTCATTATTTTACTCCAAATATTGGTGTAACGTTAAGCGAAAGTTTTGACAGTGCAGTACTTCCGTACCTAGTAGTTGACAATCATATTTCTTTATTCATGACATTTGGATTCATTATAGGAGTTACTGATGCTTGCGTTTTCTCTAACTGCTCAGAACAGTTGTATCTAACAATGGCATGCAAAATAATAATTTTTATTATTTTAAAAGTTTTCACTTTAAATAAATGAAACAAAACATTGTTTGTTCGCTTTTGAGTCTTTGAAGTTATCACTATGGAAAAATTATAGTTCTACGCCAGTATTACAGCGAAATCAGAATGAAAATGAAACTGTAAAACTCTTACTCCATTCTACCCATTTTATATTCGAATTTATTTTTTAAAAATTTCTGGTGGTATTGCACACTAATATTAACCTGTAAGTCAAAGTAAAAATTTATAGTCCTGATTTTTTTCAAATACAGGCATCCTCCGACTTACGTAAGCAATGCGTTCCGTAAACTTTTGCGTAAGTCCAATTCCTAAATTCCTTAGGTAAAATTTCGTCATTAACTGCAATATTTATTATATATATATACATATATATATATATATTATATATACATTATTTACACAGTATTATTTTATAAATAAAGTAGCATGCAGTAGTATTTACTTGGATATAAACTATAAAATTATGAAAAAATTTAAAAACAAACTGAAAGAACATTTTTCAATAAAAAGTATCTTGTGGAATATGGGATTTTTAAATTTAACATTGATGAATTAATTTATATCAATTTTGAATCTAGATAAAACGAACAGCTCTGAAGCTAGAGGAAAAAATACACTCGTGCCTCTTCACCGAAATATTACAATTAGGTTTATTTATGGTTTGAATTCAGATAACAAAATTGTAACGGTAAAACTGAGTTTTTCTTTGGCTCATTTTAATCAGATTTGTATTTGTTTTGATAAATATTTCATTGTATATCCCAATAAAAATATAACTATATCTAATATATAAAACTATATTATTGTTGTGGTTTTCATCTGCATATTTTATTTATAAAACAATTATCAAAAGTATGCAAATGCGTATCAAACGCTCTAGTATGTACATAAGTCTAAGTTTCGAAATTCCTTACGAAAGTGCGAATTTACGTAAGTCGAGGGGTGCCTGTAATCATAAATATAGAGAGTTTCATAATTATTTCAAACTTTTATGTTTGTAATATTTTAACAAAAGCTCTTACCAAATATTTACGTCTTAAAACAACCCCCATCCCAACTTCATGTTCTTATCATGAACAGAATCAAAGGAATCCGATTTGTAGAGAATTTTCGAGAATGTTGTAACTCCTTCATTGGAACTTTCAAGGTTATTAAATATAGCCAACTTACATCCTTTTGTTTTTAATTTGTCAAACTATTTGTTTTGTTCTCTTTTTTTACGTTGAAATCTTGCAGTAAAGTTCTTCTGTATATTTTATTTATAAAACAATTATCAAAAGTATGCAAATGCGTATCAAACGCTCTAATAGGTTCATAAATCTAATTTTCGAAATTTCTTACGAAAGTGCGAATTTACATAAGTCGAAGGGTGCTTCTAATCATAAATATATGGAGTTTCATAATTATTTCAAACTTTTATGTTTGTAATGTTTTAACAAAAGCTCTTACCAAGTATTTACGTCTTAAAGCAACCCCCATCCCAACTTCATGTTCTTGTCATGAATAGAATCCGATTTATAGAGAATTTTCGAGAATGTTGTAACTCCTTCATTGTAACTTTCAAGGTTATTAAATATAGCCAACTTACAAGCTTTTGTTTTTAATTCTTCAAACTATTTGTTTTGTTTTCTTTTTTTACGTTGAAATCTTGCAGTAAAGTTCTCCTGCATATTTTAATTATAAAACAATTATCAAAAGTATGCAAATGCGTATCAAACGCTCTAGTATGTTCATAAATCTAATTTTCGAAATTTCTTACGAAAGTGCGAATTTACGTAAGTCGAGGGGTGCTTGTAATCATAAATATAGAGACTTTCATAATTATTTCAATCTTTTATGTTTGTAATATTTTAACAAAAGCTCTTACCAAGTATTTACGTCTTAAAGCAACCCCCATCCCAACTTCATGTTCTTGTCATGAACAGAATCAAAGGAATCCGATTTATAGAGAATTTTCGAAAATCTTGTAACTCCTTCATTTTAACATTCAAGGTTATTAAATATAACCAACTTACATCCTTTTGTTTTTAATTCGCCAAACTATTTGTTTTGTTTTCTTTTTTTACGTTGAAATCTTGCAGAAAAGTTATGACCAAGAGTAATAATAAGCTCGACGCAGCAGGAGTCCTTCGGTAGCTTCGGTTTTCGCTAGAGTGTATTTTACTCGGGACTTATGAACCTTTCTTCCGCAAAAGAGTCGGAATAAGTAGAAGAATAAAGGGCTGCAGACAAAAAGAGGCCGCTCGCCGCGGCTCAGGATCCTGAAGCCCTGTCACTTCGAGCTTATTATTACTCTCGGTCGGCGGGCGGGCCAACCCCCGCGACGAGCGGCGTCCTTTCGTCCGCAGCCCTTTATTCTTCCACTTATTCCGACTCTTTTGCGGAAGCAAGGTTCATGTGTCCCCAGCCACGTCCCGAGTAAAAGACACTCTAGCGAAACACACGTGGGGAAAAAATCGAAAATTGAAACCGGACAAATTTAAAAGGGAAATTGCACAAATTAAAGACACCGAGAAGCGGTAAGGAAGGGCTCGGGGCCCTGAAGCTACCAAAGGACCCCTGTCACTTCGAGCTTATAATTACTTCTTCATCCCTTCACTCTAAAAAAATGTATGCAGTAATTTAACTTATATAATGGTGCAATTTAAACTGATATAACTGTTCTAATATTACAAATTATTGTAACTTAACATAAGTTTTATTGGTTAAATTACTCAATAAAATGGAGGAAGTAAGCCTGCCACCAATTTTATGGAGTAACGTTACATATATTTTTTAACATTTTTTGAAAGCAGTTACTCAAAAGTAAAAGTAGCCCAATTTTAAACGGAGACTTAAACGGAAGTCTGTATTATCGAAAAAGAATTTTTGAAATTTTGCTAATAGACCTGGAGCCAGCAGCACCAACAATCACCTTTTCGAGTACACGTCTGAAATTCCAGAATCAATTAAAACTCGATTCGAATATTAAAACGCAATCGGTCTTCCAAATCATATCTTGGTGGAAAACATTGGAAAACCCGATTTTAACGGCAAACTCGTAGGTTTACCATTGTGTTTTCCTGCTCCCAGTCATCCATGTTTCCATACCTTTGGGTGCAGGAAAACACAGCGGTAAACCTACGAGTCAGCCACTAAAATCGAGTTTCCCGGTGTTATCCACTAGGATATGATTTAGCAGAGCGATTGGGTTTTAATATGAGAATCGAGATTTAACTAATCCTAGAATTTCATTCGTGAACTCGATGAGGTGATTGTCTTTGCTGCCGGCTGCCGGTCTATAAGTAATTCCAAAGTAATCGTTATTTTAGTACGTTCGCTTATTTTACCCATTTAAATTTCAAAATTTTAAAAACTGCTCTGTTCTAGAATTCACGATTTCTAGTCTTAACACCAAGTATATCATCGTTTAGATTTTTTTCAACTTATTTGACATTTGAATATCTTGCTATTTTTAGACACTTTTTGTAGTGGACATTTACATCATTCCACCATGTCAAATTTTAAGTTTATAGTCCCAACACTTTCAAAGTAATCGTCATTTTACATCGATTTTTGTTTCTGCATTATTTTGAATTTTGCATTTATTGAAACCTGTTCTGTGGGTATATTTGCGTCACAGACGTAACAGTCACGTTAAAATTAATGTATCTACCCTAATTCCACGTAAATAGTAATTTAGAACTATGCTTGAACCGTGTTCGCTCCTTTCACCCTTTTAATATCCGAATTCTTTAAAAACTCTCCCTAGCGAGCATAGACATCTTTAAAATACCCTACATGCCGAATTTAATTCTTTCCCAAACAGTATCAAAGATATTGCAATTTTAGAGCATTTTTTGCATTTGTACTCTTTTAAATTAAAAAAAAAAATCTATTCTGTGCCAGCATTTACATCTTAAAAGCAGGGATGAGAGCGCTCCAACCCAAATGGTTGATTTTCACTACTACATTTTAATAAAATTCTTTGCTTTATTAAATCTCAAAGATTTTGTAATTGAATAAGGCGAGAGATACTATTAAATTTTATTTGTTAAAACAACCATTTCGGTCGGAGTGATCTCATCCCTGTAAAAGTAAGACAAAGGGGAAATTTCGAGTTTCTGTCCTTTACAATACATCATATACAATATATCCGTATGTATTGTAATTGAAAATGTTTCCAGAATGTTTTCCGCTCATCTCACCTTTTGAAAAGTTTAATTTTCTTGAGAAAGTTCTTACAGATCATTTGAATCTCAAAATTAACTACTAAAACAAATTATAAGTTCCTAGCTCAACAATGTCAAAGAAATCAGAATTTTAGAACATTTTTCTCCTGCACTCCTTCAAATTTCTATTTTTTAACTGTTCAGTGCGAACATTCAGGTCTTTAAAGTAACAGCCATGTCAAATTTCAAGTTTCTATCTCTTACAATTAGAAATAAATCGTAATGGACTTTACCAAGGCTAATGAGAAAGACAGGCTACCGCGGTGGGTCCGATTCTTCTTTTATTACAGACCGCTGGAGTCATATGATGCTCTTTTCGCACACCTTCATTGGTGCATTCGGTCATCACGTGACTCCAGCGGTATAAAAAGTAGAATCGGACCCACCGCGGTAGCCTGTCTTTTTCGTTAGCCTCGACTTTACCCATGTGACGTCAGCCGCGGGTAAACTGAAAAAAAACATCAATAGTCGTGAAGAAAATATTAACACTGCTCCCCATTCGTCCAATAAGCAGTCTTTTTCGGAGGGTTTTTCCCCCGCACAGGGATGGCTGTTGCCATTCGTGGATAAATTCTATTTAGATTGTTACAGAACGTTTTCAGACTATTTCATTCTTTTAAATTAAAAATTTTTAGAAACTGTTATTAGAAAGTACATTAGTATTTACATTTGACAAGTAACCATTATGCCATTTTTTTAAAGTTTTTAGCCCCAAAGTTATCAAAATTTTCAGTTAAAGATATTTAATTTATGTTATGAAAACATTACTTCAGTACCAAATGGTATAATGCTTTGTGCTCTCTAGTAACATATACAGAATATACACTCAAACAGACTTTAAATTTTTGGAATAAGTCGTACATTTTTAAGAGTTCTAAAATATTCAAAAATGTTTATTCGTTAAAAGTTATTTATACATGGACGTATGAATTGCGAAAAAAGTAAAATTTCATCTTTTTTTTAAACTCAAATGACGCATACAGATTTGTATGCGCATTGTAAAAGAATATATACTCGGTGTTCAAGATTTCATTCGACAGATTCAGAGGGGTGATAGTAAGAATCCAGAGGATGGAAAATTACCATAGAATATGCGATCGCAGACTACTACACTGTAAAAAGAAATCACAAACGTTACAGTCCATAGAGGAAACGTTTCCGAAAATGTAGTGTAAACTAGGAATTCTCTTGGTTGACTGATTAAGTCGGTAACGTTACTCTCATTTACGTGTAATGTATTTGATGCGAATATTCGGATTCTCGGCAGATGCCCAATACGTTCTACAAATCTCATGATCACGTGATTTTTATTGTTCTGGGGTTGGAAGTAACTAAGAAACGTAACGTTTATTTTGAGGAAAGTAAGCATTTATGTTTTATGGCTTTTTTTTTGTTGTTGTTGTTGTTGTTGCTGCTTTTTTTTTTTTAAGGAAATAATACGCCTTTTGCAAAGAATTAATATTTTTCGTCTTAATTTTATTCCTCAGTAATATTAGAGTTACAGTTCATTGTTTGCTTTAGATACAAAGCTAAATAACCCGTTCGAAATATGTACACTTGTCCTTGGATCTATGACATATATAAGATACTAGATATTTGATTAACGAATAATAAAGTAGTACTAGTGTCAGTGAAGTACAGATATCACTGTTTATACATTTTTATCATCTTTTCGTTTTGAGATTATGTACCGTAACACAACTTTTGTATTGATGAAACCTACCGTTTATGTGATTGAAGAAATTCACGATTTCACTTATACTATACGTTTTATCGTATTTGTTTATGAATCATACTTTTGTAAAAAAAAAAATCTTATTGAAAATTTGATTTATAGATCTATGAAAAATTCTTTTTTAAAATGTGGTCTCGTGAGTTCCAGAATGTAAATAAATATACTTTGAAAATTTTAATTTCCTTACGAGAAAAAAATGGAATTTTTATGCTTTTATAATATTTAATTTTTCTTATCTTATAATTATAGTATACTATTTGAAAATATCTCATAACTGTTGAGTAATTATTTTATTTCATGATTATAATACTTATAAATATATATATTTTTTAGTTTTGTCTATTTGTAAACACATTTTTAATATAGTGTTTTACAATTATGACGTTTCTAAATACATTCCTTTAAAAATATTTATTTTATTTCTTGAGAAGAGCTGAGATAACCAAAGAAAATATATCTACTTATAAGTGTACAATTCATGAAAATAAAATAATTAATCTCAAATATTAATTATTTATGAAATAGTGTACCATTTTATTCGAAAAAAAAATAATTAAAAGTATTAAAAAATCCATCTATTTATTTGTATTGAAATTAAACATTTTCATGATGTATTTATTTACAGTATAGAGCTCACTAGATCGCATTTAACACTAAAACTACCGAAAAATGACCCTTTTTGAATTTTTTTTTTCGAATTTCTAAACATTACAGAATTTCTTTATATTTCACGACTTTTAATAAAATATAGGATCATATTATTCCAAAAAATGCCTAATCTCTGAACTACTTTTTTTTTTTTTTCCTAGAAAAAATATTCTAGGCTTAACTACTGCAAGGGGTCATTTGATCAATGAATAATTTTATGTTAAATCACAAAGATATAAATGTTTCATTTTGTAAGAACATTAGTAAATTGTGTGCGTAATTTAGCTATTACATCAGTTATTCTACTGTATTAAATCATGTTTGATGTGTGATGGTATAATTAGAAATTGACTTTACTCCGAAGGAGATTCTAGTTTGAACATTTCAGGTTATATAGAGAACGAAATAATATTAAAAATATGTGGTGAACACAAAATAAATTTGAACAATATTTGCTTATTAAATTTTCAAACTTCTTGAAATAATTAATTGTTTTTTAAATTTTGCATAATTATAATTGTTTTTTTACTTTAACCCTTTCGACGGTGGTGTCCTTAAAAAGGGAAACCTAATTGTAATTCCAAAACTGAAAACGGCATCAAGAATATTTAATTAAAATTTCCCTTTTATAATGTACGTGAAAATAAGCAAGTTCATATTTTCTACTAAATTTGTTTATAAATTCTAGTGTCAGTCCATTATTTCATCAGTTTATAAACAGAATTACTACGCGCCAGAAAGGGTTAATAAATAAACAATTTGTAATAATTATTTAAAAAAAAAATGTTTTATTCATACACCATAGTGTATCAATTGATATATTTTTCGCAAAACATCGTAAAATAGATAACTTTTTATATAGGGGTCATTTGACCTCTTCCGGTTGGAATAGACATAAAAAAATATCGGTACGTTTAGTGTTAAAAAAAAAGAATTATTTATAGATAAACCAATCTAATTTTCAATACTGTCTTTTTGCAAATATGTGATTCATAAACGAGGATAAAACGCATTAGTAGAAGTCATTATTAGTTAGAATTGTGAATTTCTTCAGTCATGTAAACGATCCGTTTCATCATTACAAAAGTTTTGAATCGGAACATAAGTTCAAAACGAAAAGTTCGAAAAAACATATAAATAGTGCTGTTTGTACTTTACTAATACTAGAACTACATTTTTATTTATTTATTAAATATCTAATATCTATCATAGATTCATGGACAAGAGTATACATTTCGAACAAGTTATTTAATTTTGCAAATGCAACAAGCGATTAACAGTAACTCTAAAATTATTATGCTATAAAATTCAATCTACTAATATTAATTCTTTTTAAAAAGCGTATTACTTTCTTTAAAAAAAATGACTCATTCAGGAAGGTTTTCAAAATGCACATAAACCTTTGCGAAACATACAGAAACAAATCCGAAATATATGCAAACATATCCGATATATACACTTACATTTCCGAAATATTCCAAAAACGGTAACGTTTCCGCGGTAACCATGCGGTAACGTTTCCGAATATTCTACCAAAAATATGCGGAAACGTTTCCGAATATCCGACCGAAGTATGCGGAAACATTTGAGAGTATCTGAACAAAATATACGGAAACATTACGAATATCTGACCGAAATATCAGAAGCATAACAGAACTGGTGGACCAAATTGACGCCTCACCGAGTACAGTAACTTTTCCTTTTTTTTATTACAGTGCATTTAATAACAAATTCAGGCTGTTTAACCCTAACTGAACTCGGGTTAATGGTAAAAATTTTGAGTAAAATAAAGATACTGCAATGAAAAGGTAACTATATTTATCTCGTTTGGTATGAAATGTGATAACATCACGAAAAGTTCTGGAAAAACAGGTAGTTCACGCAATTGATGATACCGTATGAACTCGTAATCGCAGTCCAAAATGTTAAGTGTCTAGTGCAGGGTCGGCGAACCTATGGCACACGTGCCAGTTTCGGCACGCGAAAGAATAATTTTGGCACGGCGTGGCGTTGATTATGTCTCTAAATAAGGATCGGTGATTTTACACAAAATACACGAAACTTTTGATTTAACTTAGATGATCTGATTAAATTCTAAATTCGATTAATTGCAAATTGAAGCGTTTTAATATTATTCAGTATGGTTTCGAAAATTTTTCAAACCAAGAAAATATTTGAAAACTATCAAAAAGGAAAGATTATTACAGTTGGTAAATTATGGCAACTTGGAAATTCATTTCAGAACTATTTAAATAAACAGCGTTTTTTTTTTTTCTTTCTTCAATTTTAACAATTTTTTCTATTATTTATATATGTCATTTTCAAAAATTTAGAATATAAAAAATCAGAGAGTGGTTGCCATATGAATTAATTTAGTTTGCATTCTGCTGAAATTAATTGAACATGATTTTAATTATTTTTCATCCAAGATACAACAATTAATCACATTATGTTTTTAATTAAATTCTAAAGTATAACTGTTTCTATAATTTTTGAAGTGTAATACTTACATATGTTACTCATTTTAGAAAATATCTTAATAAGTAATTTTCAAGTAGTTTTGATTCATTATATTTAAATCCACTAAATTTGTTTTTTAGTTGGCACGTCAAGGTCAAGTAAAATATTTTTAAAAAGAAAATTGGCACGCGACTATAAAAAGGTTCGTCTGGTCTAGTGCATAAACCCTGGTGCGAAAACCCTGGTCTAGTGCATACTACTGAAGCCTATAATGGAAAATCTACCACATTTTTTAAAGGTTTCGTTCATCTTACGAAACCCTTATAATCTCGCTTCTTTGTCTGTCCGCCCGTAACATTCTCGTACTCGGAAACTATTTAAGATTTTTTTTTTTTTTTTACATAAATCTGAATCTCCCCACCCCCGTCGTACCCTCCCCCCCCCCCAAAAAAAAAGAAAAATCCTTATATTATTTTATTGAATGAGTTCTTTCTTTTTCGATTTCAAAACATAGTCTTAATATCAGCAACAGTATAGTATCACTCCATATTAGATTTGTATTATTATTACACTTTTTCCCGATGGATTTAATTAAAGGAAAGTTCTTTTTTTTTTTTTTTTTTTTTTGGCATTTTAAAGGCTTTTTTGCGCTATTTTTTAATAAAATCTCTTTTTTCCAGATAGAGAAAATCTGGAAATTTCAATCTAGAAACAAATTTTTTGTATGCTGCAGCCATCTACTGGTCTTTTTTGTAATAATAGGGACACTTTTTTCATCTTATCATTAGAAGAATTAATCAGGAATTGAAACAGTTTTTTTTTTTCGAAATTTAGTAAATGTTAACATCGTTTTTTGCACGATCTAGTGAATATTTGGAATGTCAAATTATTAATATGGATTTCTCTGAATTAGTTGAGCAATTTAAATATGTTTTAAACATTCTTTTTCTTTTAAAAGTTTTATATTTCATTTGTATTGTATTTCATTATTTCAATTTATTTTATTGCATTTCTTATAAATGTACATTTTTTAGTTATTAAATTCCCTTTTTATGTAAAGTTCATTTAAAATCGACCTAAAATAAAATGCTTTTACCCTATCTTATTTTTATAGAAAGATTAAATACTTAATTCCTTGTATTTAAGAAAATATTCCGATAATAATATAATTTTCATGAATGTCCCTTTTATTATAAACATTACAAAACATATTTTTCATTGAATAGTAAATTATTTAAATATGGCAAGGTTTTCTTGAACATTTTCTTGTTATAAATTTCTGACTTTTGCTCCTAAAAGCCGAAAATAAATAAGTAAAGATGGTTGAAAAACCTGTAAGGAAAAAAAAAAGCGAAAATTAGCGTAAAGAATATGAATGAAAATGTATATAAAAAGATAAATAAAACTTAAAACAATTTAATTAAAACAAAAATTACTATGAAAACTTTTTAAAGACGTGTGATAAAAGAAATGTGATATTCAAATATTTTTGTTGGTCTTAGAAAAGTTCAGAAATTAAAAATGTATTCTATTATTCGAATTAGCATGAAGTAGGAAGCTTTTACTATTAAATGCAATTTATTCTTACATCGGATCAGTTAAATGAATATCTCAATACACTTCATGTATACAAATGGATATAAAGTTTACTAAGCACAAACACTGCTACGAAATTCCATGTAATACCAACGAATGTATTTTACATGCAAAATAAATGTTTATGTCAGGTCACAAATACTTTACTTAAAATATTTCAACAACAGGTGCTTTAGAAATAATTGTCTAAACAGTAACAGATGTTTAGCATTATACTTAACTGATACATGACATGTTAGAAGAATCACCAGAATGTAACACTAAACCTATACACACAAGTTTTATTCCTGAAAATTCACGATTTTCTTTAAAAGCAGTTCTTCAAAATCTAATAGTTCAGACTTTATCTTGTGTAAATAAATTATTTTTAGCGTAGCAACTTAGAAAATTTCTAATCGACGAGAGTTAAAAGAAATGTCATATACAATAATTTATATAAATTGTAAAGGAAAAGTTTAGGATTTTAAAATATGCACTCTATTTATTCGAATTAGCATGAACTAGAAATCTGTTACTGTTAAATGCACTTTGTTTAAGCATATTATCAGTTAAACGAATGTCTCCAAAAACGTCATGTATGCAAATAGATATAAAGTTTACTAAGTACAAAAGCTGTTACGAAATTCCAAGTAAAACAAATTATTTTATTTTACATGCAAAATAAATATTATGTGCCGTTACAAATGCTTTAATTAATGTATTTCAATAATAGGTACTTTAGCATTATACTTAACTGGATACATGTCATGTTAGCAGAATCACCAGAGTGTAACACTAAATCTATACATACAAGTTTTAGTCCTGGAAATTGACGATTTTCTTTAAAAGCAGTTCTTCAAATTCTAATACCTCCTAGTGTAAATGAATTGTTTAAAGCACAACAATTTAATGTTTTCGAATACCCTTCAAGCTGGTTCTGATGCAGCTCAATATGAATACATTTCGCCTTGTTAAATCCTTTAAAATTCAATAAATATTTAAAGTATACCTGCAAAATTTATTTTTCAAAAAAATATAAATTATTCGAAACAATTAGGATAATCATTAATTCTATTTTAAAATATTTTAGATGGAAAATTGAGTCATAGAAAAGGCTGGCGAAGGGGGTTATTGAATTCTTCTATATATTTTGTAATATATCTTGAACAAATAAATTAATGTTTGCAATAAAAATGAATTTTATTAGCTTATATTTAACTACTAAATTGAAGTTTCTAAACAAAAATAATAGAAACATCTTGCAATCATTAAGATTATAATTACTTTATTTCAAAATTTCCGAGAATAAATATTTTAGTTTACATTTAGAATTTGTTTAAAATTTTAGTATCTAGGCTTTCGTTCTAGCAATAGTTTAATTTAATTTTCAATGCTAATTAAATAACATACCTTGCATGCTTTCTCGTTATTAATACTGGGATTTATATATCTGAAAATAATACACCTACCATATTAGATACAGTACATTTGAACTGCATTAAAAAAAATAGTTTTATAAACAATCTTAAGTCATCCTAATATTTCGAATTAATGCATTTGAAATGAAATCTACGTAAATTAAATGAAGCAATTGTTTTAATTATATCTAAATAATTATTTATTATATGGCAGAATAGACCGTCAGTTATAATTAAATTATTCTGACGATATAAGTATTAGATTTTCACAGCCTGGAAAATTTCCATCTGCTATTTTTGGTATACCATCAGCCATGCAAGCGCTGCGCCACAGAATGACCGATTGGTACAACTAAATTTTAACAATATTTATCGCCCTATTTAATAACAAGATTTCTGATATTTAGTAAAGAAAAGAATATTATTAAACTTTAGTGGATAAAATCAGCCAGGGATGTAGTGGAGGGTATACGGGGGTATACGCCGTATACCCTCTGGATTTTTTTAAGAAACAGCGTATACCCTCTGTTTCTCAAGAAAGCTATAGTATATATATACTAGGGTATACCCTCTGTCTTGAGCGTATACCCTCTGCTTAGAACGTATACCCTCTGTTTTTTTTTTTACGACTACACCACTGAAATCAGCCATTTGTGGTGCAGAGCTTGCATCCTGTATACCATGTAAGTCCCACATAATACTGAATAATATTTCGAATACTTTATTTGTTATCTTCTCCTTTCTGAGAATAATCACAAGTACTTGTACTAGCATTCTGAATAGGTTCAAATAAACAGTTTCTCAGAATCACACTATAAGTATTCCTATAGAAAGAAAATTAAAGTGGTGTCTTAACAGGAATATATTGCATACAGCCTATTCTTATTCAAATATCCCAATTTATCATGAAGAGTGTATTTACCGAAACAAAGATCGTAATTACAACTTCTGTAGAAATTTTTTTTTCAGAATATGCACGAGTACATTCATAGATTTTTTAGCCTTACAAAAATGACACTCATATAAAATTAATTTAGTTTACAAAGAAATTTCTATTACACAGATGGAAATCAAATTCGTGAAAAAAGTGTTATTGCGTACTTAATCACGTCTCAGGGTTAGGAAGCGATAAAGGTTAGATGTCAGATAAAGGTTAAGTAGATAAAGTTTTTTTTTTTTTTTTTTTTTTTTTTAAAGATGTTAAACTTTTATCTTTTCTTAACATTTTGATATACTTATTTACTTGAAATTACCATTAGGACAGAAGTTATGGCTTTGAGAATTATACATGCGCAACAGCTGAAGCGACATTTCAGAAACTTTGAAGTCATTTTTCTCCAATTGACATTTTTCGGCAGAACGCACAGGATATCTCAAACACTTCTGAATATTTTTTCGTGAAATTTTCAAAACATATGTTTTATGTTAGTTTGTATAAACGGAACCTAAAATTTAATTTTTATTGTTCAAAAAAATATTTTTTAGGTGATTATACTGTTGAAATTTTCAAAATATTGTGTTAGCTTAAAATAACTTTGTGTAAAATTATAAAAACGCTTTTAATACAAATTTATTTAGATTCATGTGATTATTACAATCTGAAGTATAATTAGGCACAAAAGTTTTTATTCTAGATGCAACATTTATTTTGTAATACTGCGCATAAGCTATCAAACTAATTTTCTGCTCGACCAATGTCTGACAGTTAAGATGTCCCCTCTAAATACTAATTGCATCTTGTAATTTTTTAAATACATGAAATGAAAGAACATACTTGTATCTTTCATCCCATTTAAAATTGTGTTTTTAAATCATATACATTTTAAGATATTAAATGTTGAAAATTGTGTTTTTTTTTTCCATTTTTTCCCAATTTTAAGAGGTCATGAGACACCTTAAAAAGTAAAAACTGAGACATTATATGACCAGTCCTCTGCCTGTCCCTTTATCGCAGTCACTTTACTAGTGTACTTGAAAGTGGAAAAATCAAATTGGGTGAAGTGATAAAGGTTATTGTCTCACTCATTTATAGATAATTAACCATTCGCCAATACATTTAGGAAAATCGTAGACGGGATAAATAAGTTACTTTAAAAAGAATATTTTCTTTCTATATCATGTGGAGTATCGTGTGAAAGCTTTTGTCACGTCGAACTCAAAAATACATTTCTTTTAATACTCGATATTATATTTTCAGAGATATCGTTGAAAATGTAATGCAAAAATATACGCCCTACCCTCTACTTCCGAAAATACTGAAATTAGAATTATAAAAAAAATAATTGTAGTAGAAGTTAATTAAAATCTTGCAGGAAAACTATAGCAATTACTCTAGGTAACATAGTTTTGAAAATATCACATTGTTCAGTTACAAACAAATTTGATTTGCGAGCGTTCAGCAAAGGAGTTGAGGAAGTCTGGAGGTATGTAACGTCTTAGAAGTATAAAAGAATTGTTGATAATGATTTTCAAAAAAACTGCCGGTAATTAGCTGAGATATTAATCCTTACAGATACGGACGGTTTTTAAAGATATGGGCGTCGTAATCTATGCGCCATCGGCTTTTAAGGTCTAGATGATAAATTTAATGATATGTTTTTGTAATGCGAACTAATTTATATATTTATTGGACACTGTGCTTTGAGACACTCTCTCTGTGCATAAATAATACCCGCACTTACTTGACCGATTACTTTGAATTTTTTTTTTTTTAATATCGTGAATCCTTTTTTTCCTCCTTTCGAATAGAATAGTACTGTATTTGTCTACGACAACAGGAAGTTAAAATAATTAAATAATTAAGTTAGTTTACATCATGAATGAACATTACATACGTAAACTTTAAACTTAATTTTTTTCAAAATATTGAATTTTTAACTTTGATGTAACTTTTTACAACATCATATTATTTTTTGGAATCTTGCCATAATATTTCGCACACATTCCTTATCAATCTTAAATGAACTTCTGTTAGAAACATTTCTATAGAATGTTTAAAAATTGTTTTTCTTTGGTAAAAAGCGAGTTTGTTAGAATTTAAAAGTGATTTTTAACACAGATATATTTTTTAAACAACTAAAGAATATCTTTTTATAAAGTAGAATCCACTTTATTATGAACTGTTCATAAAAAATTTCAAGTGAATATCGTTAATAGTTTCTGAGAAAAGGCATATTAATTTAACCTGGTAGATATAGGGACTTTCAACTACCCGTTAATCAAAAGAAGCCGATACGAATGAATATGTGTATCCATTTCGAGTATTAAACCAATTAAACCAATTGGTTACGTTATCAAAAAATTACTTATGCGTATGCTTTCTTAAGAAATTTATAATTATAAAAATGTTCTATATTTGTTTTCATAATGTATAAATAATACATATAAAGAATACGGGCAAATGCAATCATTTATAAATATAAAAATATAAAATGGCGATAGGAATGTTAATTATGGTGATTCTAAATTTTAAACTTTAAAATAACTTTAAATATCACATAAAAATAAAAATACTTAATATATTAATAAATAAATAATCAAGTATTCGTAATTTGGCAATTCAGAATACCTGATTAAACATGGTTCCCTGTATATAAACTGAAAATATATTAAAAAGGGATATTTCTTTAGGGACATTTTTTTCATATGATATAATGATATTGTGGTGATTTTATGTTAGTCGTGAGAAGTCGCCAAATCTTGTTGTTAATCAAATAAATAATCAAGTATTCGTAATTTGGCAATTCAGAATACCTGATTAAACATGGCTCACTGTACACGGAAAAACTGTTTTGTTGAAATTACTACATTTTGTTTCATATAGTTATATCCAAATATTTTGGTTGGAAAGACCAAATTTTGATGGACTAACCAAATGATTTGTTGAATTAACAAAATAATTTGGTTAATTGAACCAAAATTTAATGATTCAAACCAAAATATTTGGATGGAGCTATATGAACCAAAATTTAGTAATTTCAACAAAACAGTTTTTCCGTGTATATAAACTGAAAATATATTAAAAAGGGATATTTACTTAGTGGCATTTTTTCATATGATATAATGATATTGTGGTACATTTATGTTAGTCGTGAGCAGTCACCAAATCTTGTTCCCATCACTATCATTCGTGTTGCATTTATTTCGTTTAAAATAGAAACATTTTACCCATTTCAGACATTTTCCCATTTGGCTTTTCATTAAAGAAAGATGCAAAATTGACTTTTTTCTTGATTATTAGCACTTATCATACCACGACCTGTAATCCATGACTGCGTTCACGTAACACTTAAAGAAGAATCAGTGCATTAATTAAGCAAAAAATTCACACACGATAACTAGAAACATAAACAATTAAACCAAATCCATATCACATTTTTAGTAGACAATATTTTTGATTATCCCAATTTTCATATTTAGACTTTTGTGTACAAATTCATTTACATTCCTGCCATGAATTTGAAATTTCTACGCTTTCTCTAAGATTTAGTGTGATAAGTACATTTACTTCCTTGTTATTCCATTTTATCACTTCTATTTAATGTATTTTACATTTATTCCGTTAATGGATAGTGAATTATTTAGGTTTTCGTATCAGAGAATAAAATTATAATGTTTGTAAATATTTTCGTCGAATTTTTTAATTAACAGCTTACTACAGACATGACTTTCAATAGATCAGAATAATCGACTAATTACATACATTATTATGTCTCTGTTCCAAAATACTGCACATAAATAGTTAAATTAATAGCAGAACAGACTGTGAATTACAATTGAATTATCGTGATGATATACTCGTAAACACTAAATTTTCACACCCTGCAAATTTCCTTCGGCTATTTTTTAAGGCATATAAGTCCCGCATAATACTGGGTATTATTTCGAATCCTTTATTCAAACACTAAGTAGATTTTTTCTCTTTTCTGATAATAAACACAAACACTTGCATTAGCATTCAGAATACGTCCAAATAAACAGCTTCTCAGAATTATCCTACAACTATTCTCTTAGAAGGAAAATTAAATTCGTCTTTTTATAGGAATATATTACATACATCCTATTCTTATTCAAATATCCCAATTGTAGCACGAAGAATGTTTCATTTACTGACACGAAGTTCGTAATTACAACTTCCGTAGAAATGTTTGTTTTAGAATATATATGAGTACATTTACAGAACATTTAGTCTTACAAAAAAAACTTCACATATAATTAATTTATTTTGCAATGCAATTTCAATTTGAGTCAAAAAGAACCGATATGAAAGAATATGTGTACCCATTTAGAGTTTTAAAATAATTAAATCAATCTATTAAGTCAACTAAAAATTATTCATACTTATGCTATTTTTAAGAATTCGGTAGTTATAAAATAAATTTTGTTTCAGATTACGTTTACACAACATGCATTTTCTTTATTAAAAATGAACTTTTGGGTTTTATTTTTCAAATTTTGACAATCAAGCATGGCACTACAGTGCAACCTTGATTATCCGAGCTAATCGGGACCGTTAGTACCTCGGATATCGGAAATCACGGTTAATAGAAATTGTGAATAAAAACACTTTGTGCTCGGGAATCGCGAATTTAACATCTCTTAGAATAAAAGACTATAAAACGTTTTTTATATTATAAAAATAAACATATATAAAGTTATGCTTCACACTTTTTAAGTTTTAAAATGAAATCAACTACTAGTAGTAACTTTTAAAAAGGAAATTGAAAATTTTTTAACTATACTAAATTAAATATTGAAAGAGATGTATTTTCAAAAATAAAACCGATCTCACGAATTTTTTTTAAAATTTAATTACATTAATTTGTTAAATTCTCATTATTTTGTAAAAAAAAGGTCACCTTTCACTAAAAAAGTCTACATCTTATGTGAGCGGCTGTCCGATCACGCCAATTTTGGAGTAACAGAAGATCTATCGGCGTAACATCGCTTCTTTGCTCCAAATATTTTAGGGCAGTTGTTATTGCTTGAAAAACTTCAGTATGATTTAATAGTTCTTGAATCCACAAGAGCCTGTAGCACGGATAGTGAGCTAAAAAGTGTGGTCTTTTTCAAGCCTCATTCACACACACACACAAAAAAAAAAAAAATCAGACATTGTCATCGGCTCGGTTAACAGAAACCTCGATTAATCGAAGCTCGGTTGATCGAGGTTCTACTGTATATCCTTATACATAAAAAAATCTGTACATACTATCTATTTACATTCTATTTGCATTCCATCTACTTACATCCCATTTACATACTATCTGTATGTTAAAATTTGTTTGATGCAATTCATTTTCTTCTAAGTTCATTAACGTAATTCGTTTAAAATCATATATAATTCATATAACTTTTCGATAAAATATTTAGTTGTTTAATAATAACATTTTATCGAACGAAAGAGCATAATAAAAATGCTATAATAATGATAATGATACCCGGTTGTTGTTGTTTTTGTCCTGCATAGTTGTGTGATTTTACATGATTTATTACAAGGGAGGAAAAGGTAACTACATTTAAAATTTTATAATGTCTGCAAAAGTCATAAAAAACGGATGCAGAAGCATAGTTTAAAGTTTTATAAAGGTGCTAGACAGTCTTTGACCGTCTAGATGATTGCTTGGGGGAGGGGGGGGATACCTTCTGATGCGTATGCCCAAACTTCTTGTGGGGACTGCAAAGTACATTTTACGCGCAAACAGAGAAATGTAAATAAAGTACTTTATTTTAAGTTACCCAAAATTAACGAATAAAAATGTAAAAAAAGATTTAGCTGTTTAAATAATAAATTTTATTCACGAGCCTCCTGGCAAAGACCTACTCCGCTATGCCCGTGCTTACCTAGAGAGAAGGGAGAGCTCAGGGATGAAATAAACTAAATACGGAAAGAGTAATATGTATGGCAGTTATTGTAAAAGAGCTTTGTGGGCTTCGCGTCGATAAATTGTTACTACAGCGATCACTGTAACAGAACACTGTGAATTTTGTATGCACTAAACCAGCAAAATGACAATCATTTTAACACAGCCCTGGCCCTTAGACTGATTATACGGCAATTACTTATAACGAACCCTTGTGCATTTTCAAGCCCATAAATATGGGGATTACTATTTAAATCGTAAATCTTTAATTTCAAAAAACGTTTTTTGACAAGGGAAGGAAATGTAGTATATTTTGTATGAAGGTTCTTATCCGGTCGTTAAAAGCTGAAACGAACAAAAGCATTTTTGAAAAATTCTCCTTGGAAAAATATCTTAATCAAAATACCTAATCAAACATAGTTCGCTTATTTTTCAAATATTTCATCATCACGTTTTAGCCGATGTTGGCAATAAATCGCTAAAATAGATCTAAACCACTGAAATACATGTTTAATTATTTTTTCTGCTTATTTCACACTCCTACTAAAACCTGCTTCTATGATATGGCTAAATGACCTAAAACGTTCGACTGCTCCATTTTACTCCCTTGGTGGTTGAATTTCTAAAATCACTGAAGTGCGTCTTTAACTATTTTTTTAGTAGATTTGATATTCTGAATTTCATACTCTTATCTAAAATTTCTACTGTGAAATGGAGAAATGATCTAAAACTTTCGATCGCACATTTAATCACTTTAGTGGTTTAATTTCTAAAATCGGCAAAATACGTTAACTGGTTTTTTAGTAATTTATTTTCCTGAATTTCACGCTGGTACCTAAAACCGCTGCTGAGATATAGCAAAATGACCTAAGATTTTTTACCTTCATTTAACCTACTCAGTTGGTGAAATTTGATAACGCCTTTCTTAGTAGGTACCTACATTGCGTAAGGAAAATATCATACAAATTTCATTGAACCAAGAGCAACGGATCAGGCTCGGCTTTAATTATGAGTCAGCTAGAACATGTTCTTTTATATAATAAAAATTACGACAAATTGTTTATTTTTTACAGAATATTTTGAGTGCAGTAAATAATAATGTATCACTTTTAAGAAGATGATTTGCAGTTTTCAATGACGACCGTTACAAATGTCAATTTAGCACCGTATTTACGATGATTAAATAAATGGAAAAAAAAACGATTAATTTTGATATTAAAATTTCTTATACTGTTTTATTGTTATGAATAATAGTTTCAATTTCACTATATATGTGTAATAATTAAAAAAAAATAGCCTTTTGTAATAAAATATTGAATATAGAATTTGGAATAAAATAAATAAAGTAAAAACCTTAGCTATTTTATTCCAAGTTCTTCGAATATCTACCTTTTTTACCTGTCTTTTAATAATAGCTTAAATATCGTTTATATTTTAATCTCCATACCATTAATTCAGCGCATTCTTTTATTACTTATATCAAAACTTTAATCTGTTAATAGCCACACTTCTTTGTAAAAACCCATAAATTTATTTTATTCTTTCATATTTTGAGACATTAAAATTCTTATTTCTTTCGAAGGTTTATGAATACCATTTTATATTTATTGAAATATTATGCGATTTCCCATGAGTCATTGTGAGAGCATTGGCGCACTAGTTTGTTTTCCGTTTAAAGCTTCCACATTTAGGTAAAGAGTCCGGTATCTATGTCACGCTTTACTGCCAACTTCCTGAGTTTTCGCTCTATCTCTTGCGCGACCGCTCTATATTACTCTATGTTGGTTCGTTTCTATGTACCGTTCCGCGTGTTTTAGGTAGCTTTCATTACAAAAAGCTACCTATTGTAGCCGTTCGAAGGAAAGCGATTTCAAAAAAAATTGGTATATTTTCATCGATCATGACCTCCAGACCCCGAAACCACCCTCCGTTCAAAATTGATATATATATATATATATATATATATATGACCTATGTCACACTTTAACTCTCGTAATTATGAACCGATTTCGATGTATATCGGTGTGTACATAGTACATACAAATGTCTCGACCGAGTTCGTTGGCCAGCTTCATCCGCCGTTTCGTTTCAAAATGGCGGCCATTTAAAATTTTTAAAAAAATTTAAATTTTGAAATGTGGTACCAAAAAATTAAAAATGGAAAAATATCTTTTTCTTATGTATTTTACCTTTATACAAAGATACCGGAGCAGTTTTTGTTTCGTCTATATCTTAAAAAATGGCTGAGTTTTAGTATTTTGAATTTCTAGCGTGACTGACATTTTGAAACGTCCTGAATTTTGTCACGCGATAACAGGCGTATTTATGAACCGATTTGGATGTAACTTGGTCTGTACATAGTACATACCAATGTCTCGACCGAGTTCGTTGGCCAGCTTCATTCGCCATGTTGTTTCAAAAGGGTTGCCATTTAAAAAAAATTAAATTTAAAATTTAAAACGAGGTATTGGAAAATTGGAAAATGAAAAAGATTTTTTTATGTGTTTGGCCTTGATACAAAGATTCCGGAGCAGTTTTTGTTTCTGAAAATTTGTTCTTTAGTTTATATCTTAAAAAATGGTTGAATTATAGCACTTTGAATTTCTAGCATGGCTAACATTTTGAAACGATCTTGTATTTGTCACGTGATAACACACATATTCGCCTATTTCGATGTAAGAAGGCATGTGGATAGTATACATCAATACCTCGACCAAGTTCGCTGGCTAGATTCATCAGCCATCTTGTTTCAAAATGGCGGCCATTAAATTAAAATATATATATATATTTAAAGTGAGGTGCAAAAAAATTAGAAATTGAAAAAGGTTTCTTTCTTAAGTATTTGACCTTGATATAAGGATTCAGGAGCATTTTTTGTTTGTCTTTACCTTAGAAAATGGCTCAGATATAGCAGTTTCAATTTCTATTGTGGGTGACATTTTGAAAAATCTTATTTTTTGCATGCGACAGCACTCGTATATATCAACCGATTACGATGTGAGTGAGCATGTGCACAGCAATTACTAAGGTCTCGACCAAATTCACTGGTTAGCCTCATCCACCAGGTTGTCTTAAAATGGCAGGCACTTTAAGAAATCGCCGAATTTGGCAGCCAAATATAAGTTACTTTAAAGAAAAGCAGCTTGGATAAAGCTGACTAATTTCGCAAAATTCTCATTCATTATATTGATAAAAATTAGTATTGAATCTCCTATATTCAGTTTCCACTAAATTGAGCTTCGTGTGTTTGAATGATAAAAGTTGGCTTTTTTAAAATAAGGAATTTGAAAGCTACCTCTTCCTCCCGGCACTGGCCGGAAGGACTTTTTTATATTGATACGCTTACATTGACTTGAGAGAGGAGATTTGTACGATTTTTGTCTTGTTTTAAAAACCTATGTCACTTGGAGTGTTGTCTTTCATCCAGCCGCAATGTAGCATATTATCAACTAGCATCTTTAAGTCTATTTTTACAACGTGACACAACCCGAATATAGGAAACTGAAGCATTGGTGGAATTGTGATCCTCTATATGTCATCTAATAAACTCTTTGATGAATAGTACGGCTTCTTTTATTATTTCCGGGAAAACACCCAAGGATTTACGCTCTGGCCTTCCACGCTGACCATGATTACGACTACAACATTTTATTCTCTTGTTGGTGATAATGAAGGATGTATTTTCACGACTGATTTTCGTCCAGTGTTAACCTACAATTGAAAAGTGCTTCATTTATGTATGAATATGTATAGAAAGAAATTTAATAGAAAAATGATAAAATATTACAAACGAGTATTGTTGCATTGGTAATAGCTACATGTAACAGCTAATCATAATACCTTATTGCAGAGGGACAAAATATAAACGGGTAAAACAGTCTAATTAGACAGCAAACTCCTAATAATAATAAAGGAACAAAAATAAAAACAAATATATTAATAGGTTTTAATTTAAACTACATTCATTGTTAAATTTTTAAAAATATTTATGGATATATATGTTATAGGCCAAACCCGATTTTAGGCCAAACTAGATTGGCGTAGGCCAAACTAGTTTATCCTAACGCGCATAGGATAAACTAGTTTTTCCTAGGCCAAACTAGTTTATCCTAACGCCCATAGGATAAACTAGTTTTTCCTAGGACAAACTAGTTTATCCTAACGCCCATAGCATAAACTAGTTTTTCCTAGGACAAACTAGTTTATCCTAACGCCCATAGGATAAACTAGTTTTTCTTAGGACAAACTAGTTTACCCTAACGCCCATTGGATAAACTAGTTTTTCCTAGGACAAACTAATTTATCTTAACGTCCATAGGATAAACTAGTTTTTCCTAGGACAAACTAGTTTGGCCTAACGCTCATAGTATAAACTAGTTTAGCCTGCTATTCATTGGTCCGAACTAGTTTATCTTAGGCCGATCTAGTTTATCGTAGGCCAATTCAATTTGGCGTGATTTTATTGATCCTAGAGACCGCTTCGGCGCCAACCTTCTAGTTTATCATAAGCCAATGCAATTTGACGTGCTTTTATTGATCCCAACTACCACAACGGCGCCGATCTTGTGTAAAGTAGCATTGCCGTCACCCCTGTATAATATACTTTATTCGATGGGGAGTGGGATACTGTCCCCTAAATTCCCCATTTCACCGCCGCGGGTAGTTACAAAATATGTTCCATTTGACATATTGTGTGCTGGAGGACCGAAAAAGTGGATAAGAGTTTATCATAAAATTTAGGAGAGGAAGAATTTAGAGGTTTGATTATGTACAGTATAACTTTTTGAAAATTCCAGATTTCTGAAAGAATATCAAATGTAATTCTGATATTCTTAATGGTGCATTTATTCATAAATAATTCAAAGCCAAGTTATATTTATGTGAGAAAAAAAAATAAATATAAAAAAAAACATTGATTTTCTTTTCTCACATAAATATCACTTGGCTTTGAATTAATTATGAATAAATGCACCATTAAGAATATCAGAATTACATTTGATATTCCTTCAGATATCTGGAATTTTCAAAAATCCGGCGAAGTCCCGGTCCCAGTTTAACCTAAAACACATATATTTTTAAGCTAACATTATTCCACAATTAAAATTCTCTTTAAAGAATAGTAATCCATTTATACGGATGGGGATACAGAACTGTAAAACTTGTTAAAGAATCTGTGTGTGACGACATAATTTTTCTTTTTAATCGGTTCAAATTGGATATAATAAACCGTTTGAAAAAAAAAAAAAAAAAAAAAAACATAATACATTTGCTAGAGACGACAGACCTGCTAAAAAAGGAACTTAACTATTACGAATTTTTTTTTCTCTTCTATGTGATTCCATCTTAGAAGGTTTTTCCTACATAATGTTTTTCAGATTTTCAAGTTTCCAAGCCGTATAAAAAATTAATGGTATTAGTAATTATTCAGATATTTACATACAGACAGAGATTCATTAAAAAATCAATATAGTTTACAATAGAATCATTACTATCGTTAATCCTCATTCTATGGCTTGGAGATTTAAAATTTTTTAAAATTCTATACAATAAAATCTTCCATAACGGAATTGCATAGAAAAGAAGAACAATCCGTTATAGGCAGGTTCCCTTATTAGAAAGTTCATATCTGTTATAAATGTGTTGTATTCTTTTAAAAGTATTAATATCCTCATTTTACATAGATCAACATATTTCTTTTTGTTAAACACGGGATTCCATCATAGGCAGGTTATTTTTTCTCAGGTTTTACCGTACTTTAATTTTATTACCTAAAAATGCCTCTACTCATCTTAAATAAATTAATAAAAATAACTAAAAACAGGAATTCTCCTTTTTCAGAATTTAGTGTCGCCCCCGATGAAAAAAAATGCATATAAATATAGATAGTACAAAACTTATTTTAGTTTTAAGTCTTAAAACACAGGCTTTTAATTTATATAAAATAACGTCATTCGTATCCGCTGAATAATTCCTCATTTACGATCCGTTCTTAAACAGCATCTACAGTAAAGTATTCATAGGACGTCACTATCGCTGAATAATACATAAATCCAAAAAAATAGATCTCGTCATTCAAGAAACTCGACAAAAAAAAAAGAAAAATAATCGGCTGTCTAATGATTCATATGCATTCATTTGTTTTTATCATTAATATAGATACTAGAAATTAAATATAGTTTATAATAGCTCCATGTTTTATCAGAAATCATTCATTTATATTTTTTCAAAATAGCACTATTTTATTTACATTTTTTTCAGCTTTTATGAAAAAATGCCAACAAAAAATATAATTACTACTGATCTTTTACTCTCTACAGAAATAGAGTAAGTGAGTTATGTGCGATGCTTAGAAGTTAAAAAAATTGCAGTAGAGTATTCAGCCGTACATTGATACATCTGCTTTTTTTTACGGTTGGCTTATACAAAGGAATGTTGTTTTTTAGAGACGGCGCTTTTATTGGTGGCCGAAAGAAATAGCATATCGGGCCGAAGAAATATATAAATTTTAATCGTGGAATAATAGCGGTTTAAAAATACGTGCATAAAAAAAAAAAAAAATGGCTCTGTCCAAATATTACTGATATTTTTACTGAATAGACCAGAGATCCTGCCGGTTTAAATGATTTTCATATGAGCTGGGTTGGAAATTGGACTGAAAATTTCTGATAGTGGAGATCTCAAGAAGAATGTAGTCCAGTCCCGAATTAAGCCGGAAAAAAATTGAGTCCCAGTCCATATCGTTCCGAACCTCTCGAAAAAAGTAATCCCCAAACCAAGCCCGGGCCGAGTGTCGGAAAGGAAAAATTGGGCGGGCCTTTAAAGACCCTTACATCGAACTAAAAGACTAGCTCACAAAATTTTGTAAATTTGAAGGCTAAACTTCTATTATATTTAAAAAATAGAAAATAAAAAAAAGAGTTTTTAGTGAATTTCGGTCACTTCCATAGATGTGTTCTAGTTGAGCGGATTCGTTTGAAAATTTTTGAATTTGAGTGTGAACTTGACTCATTTTTGAGAAACTGAATTAGAGTTTGAATTCGTTCGTTTTCTTTTTTTTTTTTTTTTTTTTTGAGCGTGCTCAATACTGGTTGGCATCAATTAAAGCACGTCAAATTGAATTGGACTAGGATAAACTAGAATGTTGGCGCCGAAGCGGTCTTTGGGATGAATAAATGCACGCCAAATTGAATTGGCCTAGGATAAACCAGATCGGACTAGGATAAACTAGTTCAGACCAATGAATAGCAGGCTAAACTGGTTTATCCCATGAGTGTTAGGCCAAACGGGTTTGGTCTAGGAAAAACTAGTTTATCCTATGGGCGTTGGGATAAACTAGTTTTTCCTAGGAAAAACTAGTTTATCCTATGGGCGTTAGGATAAACTAGTTTCGCCTAGGAAAAACTAGTTTATCATATGCGGGTTGGGATAAACTAGTTTGGCCTAGGTCAATCTAGTTTGGCCTAAAATCGGGTTTGGCCGGTAACATATATATTTCAATAACTAGTTTTTAGATTGATTGCCAACTAATATTAACAATAGTTGTCAAATTTAAAGAGAATGAATTTCTAAAATAGAATTTCAGTAAAAGAACATATAAAAACTAAAACTGTAACGAAAGGTTTTTAAGAATGTTGAGAGGTATTTTTTAAGTAATGTTCATCATTTATTTCAATTCATTTTAAACTATTTGATTTACACGTGTAAAATAAGCACTATTCTCCTAAAACTTAAGGTATTTGTAAGATTTTAAAAAGTCAATTTCGATCAATAATTCAATAAAAAACTTATTGTTTTGGAAAAAGAATGGAGGGTGAACTTATGATCCTGAAGATTTTTAAACATTTATATTTCTTAAAAACTTTTAAAAAATACGTCGAGTCTTTTTTATGTCAAAAGTGATGTTTTGTAAAACTGTACAAATCGTCTGACTGAAAGATATGATCAAATTCTTAAACATGGATTAAAAGTCTTAGCTTCAAAATATGTCACCTTACAAATAAATAAATAAATAAGATCCTTTGGAATATACCAAGGTGCGTCATGTTACAACGAGGGAGAGTCCTGCATCTCTATTTCTAAAGCATCATATAAGAACAAATGTAGATTTGATAGTTCAAAGTGCAAAAATTTTGTTCATGATAAGCAAAATGCGAGAAAGTTATGCTAAAAAAGTAATGCTAAAGCGAAAGAATTTAAAATTAACCAGAAAAAAACTGTAAGAAATTTTACTACAGAAACCAAGTGGGAATTTCATCACATTATTGCAAGACAAGGAAAGTTACGTTATAGAATTCACTTTGGTTCAAATATTTAGAAAAGATATGTTAATAAAAAAACTAACGTAGTATCAAAGCTATCTTAACTAAAAATACAAATCCTAATGGAAGTGATAAAGGAAGTTACAGAAGTGAAAATAATTTTTTAAACAAAGTTATTCATAACTAATACAACCTAGTATCATAGATCTTCAACCAGATGTATATCATCTGATACATTTAAATACTCCAGTGTCTAAACCAGCTGACACTGATTTAATAATTTTTATTCAAAAATTTACTCATCCCAATAGTATAATTCATGATGCTTCAGAACCTATACAAGATAATTCTTTTACTTTTCCTCCTCAGGTACATAGAAGATCTACAAGAGTAAAAAGATCTTCTATGCGACGTAAATATGAAGTTGGGGAGAACTTTAGTGCTTCTGCTCAGGTTAAATGTTTGTAGACGGCAGCACAAAAATTAAAGATACATATTCCTACACCATACATTTAAATGATCTACTTTTCTTGTGGTTGTGATTTGTTGTAAGTATGTTTTCATTTGTGAGTCACGCCCTGGTTATTTGTTTGTAAATTAAACTCTATTAATGTGCCTTATTAAGTGCTTGTTATTTGAATTATTTGAGTATTTTAAATGACTAGATCTAAATATATTATAGGTCCTTTTTACGAAAAATGAAATAGATAGATAAATAAATAAATTTCATATACAATGTAACCGCAATTTAACGCTTTTCCGTTTTTGAAGTCGAATCAACTTGGTTCCATCAATTTCCTATGACAAAAATATAAAAAACTCAAAATGTTATACACATTACATATTATCTACAAAAAAAAGTTAAAATCTTATTCTGGTGTCTTTCCCACATTTAACAGAAATTAAACGAAAATGAGCACTTTTTTTGAACAATAACTAATCCTTTTCGACAAATTTCGCACTTTTTTGATCAGAAGTCTTTGTTTTTCATCCAATCGATATTTCCTGTTAATCAACGTGGTTTTTTGATGAGAATCAGGTGGATATACTTCCTTCGGTTAACGACCAAAAATGCCTTTTCTGTCATAGAACTTGGTTTTGGGAGGATTACGTAAAGCAACTCCCTTTCGGGAATCCTTGGCATGGTTCATACACTCGAGTACTTTATAAGTGCTCGATTTCTCTGAGTGTGAACGGGTGAGCACCAAACGTACGGACCACTTGGCTACTTGAGCTGGGTGGCGTTTCTGTTGTTTCGATCGGATTCCAGACGTTTGTACTCAAGCCTAGTGACATGCGTTGGGCAATGCTCGGCTTTGTACGATTGCAGGTCATGCCGGCATCACATGGGAAAAAACACATCCCGTATGACTCCTGATTATTTCTGGGATCCTCAGAGACTATCGTCAGACGAAGTGTCGTCGCTTTCGGCGAGAGATAGCTTTATCCCCTGTGCCCTGCGACAGCCCTGCCGGGTGATCTGGAAAGGACAATTTAAGTGGAGGAGATCACCTGGAGCCCAGAGGAGTATGTTGCACACGAATGCGATTGGGCATGATGCGGACGAAGCACAACCTCTACGAGTGACTCACTGGTGAGTACATCTGCTACGGGTAACGGACGTTTTGCATGCGTGTCGGGTGTGGCCAAAGGAACGGTTTCTCCAAAGCCCTGGTTTCGGAGACAAGTTGGATAGCGACGTCTATTGGTCAATCCCAGAGCCGGCCTCAAGGTCTGGTGCTGACGCTGGGCAATGACTAGCTAACGTGCTAGGATCGTATCGATCCTTTTGACCGAGACAGATTCAGAGACAAGAGCGATATCCGAAGAAAAAGACTCCGCGACTCTCTGTTGACGACGAGGTTTGCGGGAAAGCCATGCAGGGAACCCCGGTATTTTTGTCGTGGTGCTCCCTTCGTCAGATGGCTCATCCCCTGAATCCTCAGTAACTATAGCAGTTGTGTGCCGCCCCAACGTAATTGCCAAAAAGAGGTGCACCCGCTTGACCAGAGGGAGTTCGAGGTGGGTGCTGCCCAGCGTCGTGCCGTTTTGCCCTGGAAGGGTGTCGGTAAGCAGTTCCGCCTCCTTGATCACGCGTCCACTGGGAACCGAGCCGGAGGCTCACTGACTAACGAGGTGATGCTCGAATCAAAGATGAAGTCTCTGTCCGATCAAGACCAGCATGTCTGTGCGCACCCAGAGTTTACTCAGTCTGGTGAAGAGGACTGCGCAGTATCGCAAAAAATAATTTTTACACGACTCAACCCCGAGCAGGGGTATCTAAAGATCTATTAATCCACGAGTTATACGGTATGATTGTAATGCATGCCTGGTTATCGCTTTTTTCAAGAGCTTCTTTTCATTTCTGACATTGAAAAGCATCGCAGTTTTAGATCTTCAGAACTATTCTAATAAATTCTTCCCTGGACATTTTTATACTGATTTATGAACCTTTATTTGCCTACTGTGTTTATAAAATCATAGTGATACGTATACTGTTTTGGAAGACGCTACTTAGTGTACTTTCTGTGTATTTCCTGTGATTGAAAGTTGCTGTTTTCTATCTTCACTTCGTATTTGGACATGTTGCTACTCTCATATTTTTCTTTTTATACAACATCATAGGATGGACTAAGTGCATTGACCTGTCTATACTGTGTATGAACGTTCGCTTCCTGGAACTTTTCAGGAACTAATTTTTAGAAATATTTTAAAACTGTTTAAAGAACTTTTTCACCTGACATTGGGATTCCAATTATCACTGAAATTCTTGTTATGGGATAGATTCTCAGTATTCTTGCCTTGTTCCAGTATAATACCTGTGATCAGTTTTTTCAGATTGGCTTTTAATACTTTCTATTAGAATATATGTTATCTACTGACTCCGTTGGCTATAGTGACTTGCACTTCATGACATCCGACGATACTGGACTTGCTATACATTTATTAGAGTGATGCATAGTGCATTCTTGTGTTCTACATTATTAGTTAGTACACATACCATAGTGTGAGTTCAGTACTTTTATTTTTGCTATTAGTTTAGATTGTTTATATCAGTTCTTAGTTTTAGTTTAGTTAGATATTCTTTTTAAGTTAATTCAGCAGATGCTCAATTTGTAATGACGTGTTGCCTTTTATGTGCTTATGTAAAGTCAGAATTATTTTTATTGATTATATCTTTGTAATAATTGCTGTTGTGTTCAGGATGGTTCCCGGATTTGTTATCTCTGCAGGTAGTGGGGGTTTTGTTGAAAATACATTCGTTCCATAAACCTTGCTGTTGGCGTCCCGGCTAACTGATTTCTATATCGGTCTCTAAGGATCTTGTGGGGAGATTTTGCAACCCCCATGGCTGGCTAGCGGCATATTTTCCATCTGGTAACTGTCGCCATTGTACGGTTTATGAGTACTCGTGCCCAGGTGCCAATTGCATTCGTGAGATAAGGTACTGTTGGCCGCGGCCTCGGGGGGATTAGGCGAAGTTCCGGACCCGGCAACCCCGTAGCGAGAGGGTGTCTTTGCCGTCTAAGGAGATTTTTCCACGACTCCCCGTGATCGCTAATGGTTTCTTTCATGGTCCGAGAAACCGACGTCCTGCGTGTAGTGCCGTAAGACATTGCACGTCGTCGGAAAGAGAATGGATCTTTTACTCCAAGCGAGGCAGTTCCTACGAGGACAGGAGGAGAGTTTTCATGACTTCTCTAGGGTACACTAGTGGCATCATCGAAGAGAAACCTAACGGACCGCGTGTAGTGTCTTCAGAGACTGCGCTACGTCGCGTCGGAAAAGGAACCGGACATTTCCCCACAAGCGGGGCGGTTTTTATGCCGTCAGGAGGGGAATTCCCATGACTCCTTTAAAGTACGCTAGAGGCATCATCATGCTGAAACCTGATGGCCTATGTGTAATGCCTTCAGAGTTTTTGCGACGTCGGAAAGGGGACCGGACATTTCCCCCTCCAAGCTAGACGTTGTTTGCGCTGTAAGGGAGAGAGTTCCCGTGGTTTTGCCAGGGTAGTTTACAGCACTTTCTTTTTCCATATTGGTTTCGGACCAAAAAAGCATTTTCTGTGATAGATGTTGGACTTGGAAGGATTCCGTAAAGCAACTTACACTCTAAAATCCTTCGCGTGGCTCACGAGCTCGACTCCTGTGTTGAACCGGGGGGACATCAAGTGTAGTGACAACTTGGCTCCTTGAACTGTATGGGGTTTTGATCGTTTCGATCGCACTCCAGAAGTTTGGGCTCAGGGCGAGAAAAGTGCGTCGGGCAGAGCTAGGCGTCGGTCGTTTGCAGGGTCATGGTGGCATCATACGGCGAAGCCTGTCCCGTGTGATTTCTGCGTATTTCTAGGCTCTGTAGAACCTATATCGTCGTACGAAAGATAGCCGAGTCGCGGCGAGATATACTTTTATCTCGCTGTGTCCTTTGTTAAAAGTGCTTTTGTCAAGTGAGGATTTGACTTGTGAACTCGTCTTCTCTTTGTCCAGGTGTTTAGTATATAAGTACCGCCCCACAATTTGTCCACTACTGATACGTTCATTGACGCTTTTATTCATTGAAAGACTAATCCAATGCTTTATGAAACCATGTGTGTCTTCTTTATCAAGGACTATGTCATTTTACTAGGATTCAGCATAAAAACATACGATATCACAATACACTAATCTACAATGAAAATATTTTTTCTTTTGTTCCGCTATGTTCTTAAGTTCTTCCATGTTCTGTTCTTATTTCTTCCCAGTGGACTAATTGGGGGAGCTGCACTAATAAAGGATTGACCGAGGAAACAGGATAGTTAGGTTTCAGATAGAAACTGAAGGATGAAAATTTTTATTCGTTTTCATAGAGCGTGAAATGACTACAAAACGGAAGCGATTCTCTGTTCCCGATAAAACCCGCATTAATGTATGCATTTTCGTGGACTAAAGCAAAATTGGCGAAATCCCTTGAACTTGCAAGTTTATTCTAGCAAGATTTCGTTGAAATAAAATCTGGTACATTAGGAAATGCTGAAAAAAAAATTAATACCTTAAAAGCTTCTCCATACGCTTCACTGGAAGAAATATTAATGGAATTGATCCACCAAGCACGCCCTGCAAATATTCCTATTAATGGAATAATATTTAGAGAGACAGCTATGGAAATTTCTCCTAGATTAGACATAAAATGATTGTCCACATAAAATGGGTGGATAGAGAGATTAAAAAAGAAACACAACTTGGCTTACAGATCAGCGTGTGGTGAATATGGAAGCATCGATCAAGCCACGATTGCTGACTGGAAAAGGATGTACTACCATCTCTTGTATGAAATTCTGCTCCACAGAATATCCTCCAAAAAAGCCTTTTCTGTGATAGATGTTGGACTTGGAAGGATTCCGTAAAGCAACTTACACTCTGAAATCCTTCGCGTGACTCACGATCTCGACTCCTGTGGAGCGCTGTGTTGAACCGGGGGGGGGGGCATCAAGGGTAGTGACAACTTGGCTCCTTGAACTGTATGGGGTTTTGATCGTTTAGATCGCACTCCAGAGGTTTTGGCTCAGGGCGAGAAAAGTGCGTCGGGCAGAGCTAGGCGTCGTTCGTTTGCAGGATCATGGTGGCATCATACGGCGAAGCCTGTCCCGTGTGATTTCTGCGTATTTCTAGGCTCTGTAGAATCTATATCGTCGTACGAAAGATAGCCGAGTCGCGGCGAGATATACTTTTATCTCGCTGTGTCCTTTGTTAAAAGTGCTTTTGTCAAGTGAGGATTTGACTTGTGAACTCGTCTTCTCTTTGTCCAGGTGTTTATAATATAAGGTGTAAATACTGACTTTAGGACTTTATGGACTTGTTATACTATTACTCTTTCCTGGGCTTTCTGATAATGGATTCCTTCGGTTGAACTCTAGGACTTCGGTACAGTTCTCATTGTTTTTCTTTGATTGCTTACTATCAAATGTGATAGACGTCTGTTTATATTGTATTGTAATTTTGTCTTTGGTTATTAGTTTAGGATATTTTTTTGTTTGTCACTAGTTTGTAGTTTATCATTAGTTTTTATTTTGTAGGTGAGCGTGTCGCCTGCTTTTATGTAACAGATTACCATTTTATTTGTGACTTTAGTCTTTTTATTTGCACTTGTATTTTGGGCCTGTTGCCCTGGCTGCGTTTTTGTTGGTTGGCGGTGGAGAACTTTCCCCCGGTACATTTCCCCATAAACCTCATGGTTTGGGTCCCGGTGGGGTGCCTTCTGTCCCTTCTGTCCAGGTGTTTAGTATATAAATACCGCCCCAATTTGTCCACTACTGATACGTTCATTGACGCTTTTATTCATTGAAAGACTAATCCAATGCTTTATGAAACCATCTGTGTCTTCTTTATCAAGGACTATGTCATTTTACTAGGATTCAGCATAAAAACATACGATATCACAATACACTAATCTGCAATGAAAATATTTTTTCTTTTGTTCGGCTATGTTCTTAAGTTCTTCCATGTTCTGTTCTTATTTCTTCCCAGTGGACTAATTGCGGGAGCTGCACTAATAAAGGATTGACCGAGGAAGCAGGATAGTTAGGTTTCAGATAGAAACTGAACAGAAGGATGAAAATTTTTATTCGTTTTCATAGAGCGTGAAATGACTACAAAACGGAAGCGATTCTCTGTTCCCGATAAAACCCGCATTAATGTATGCATTTTCGTGGACTAAAGCAAAATTGGCGAAATCCCTTGAACTTGCAAGTTTATTCTAGCAAGATTTCGTTGAAATATAATCTGGTACATTAGGAAATGCTAAAAAAAAAATTAATACCTTAAAAGCTTCTCCATACGCTTAACTGGAAGAAATATTAATGGAATTGATCCACCAATGCTTTATGAAACCATCTGTGTCTTCTTTATCAAGGACTATGTCATTTTACTCGGATTCAGCATAAAAACATACGATATCACAATACACTAATCTACAATGAAAATATTTTTTCTTTTGTTCCGCTATGTTCTTAAGTTCTTCCATGTTCTGTTCTTATTTCTTCCCAGTGGACTAATTGCGGGAGCTGCACTAATAAAGGATTGACCGAGGAAGCAGGATAGTTAGGTTTCAGATAGAAACTGAACAGAAGGATGAAAATTTTTATTCGTTTTCATAGAGCGTGAAATGACTACAAAACGGAAGCGATTCTCTGTTCCCGATAAAACCCGCATTAATGTATGCATTTTCGTGGACTAAAGCAAAATTGGCGAAATCCCTTGAACTTGCAAGTTTATTCTAGCAAGATTTCGTTGTAATATATTCTGGTACATTAGGAAATGATAAAAAAAAAATTAATACCTTAAAAGCTTCTCCATACGCTTAACTGGAAGAAATATTAATGGAATTGATCCACCATAAGCACGCCCTGCAAATATTCCTATTAATGGAATAATATTTAGAGAGACAGCTATGGAAATTTCTCCTAGATTAGACATAAAATGACTGTCCTCATAAAATGGGTGGATAGAGAGATTAAAAAAGAAACACAACTTGGCATACAGATCGGCGTGTGGTAAATATGGAAGCATCGATCAAGCCACGATTGCTGACAGGAAAAGGATGTACTACCATCTCTTGTATGAAATTCTGCTCCACAGAATATTTTAATGCTGATGAGACAGGCCTATTTTTTAACATCTTTTCTGATACGACGCACATAGTAAAAGAAGAATCATATAAAGGAGGAAAATTTCAAAAGAACATCTAGCATTTTTACTGCACTGTAATGGTGATGGTAGCGAAAAACTAACTCAGCTTGTCATTAGCGGGGATAAAAACCCCTCTTTTTAAAAAACATTAAAAAACTTTTCCACACAAGTTACGAAGCTAATAAAATATACTGGATGACAAAAGTTATTTTTCAAGATTATCTGCGGCAGCTGGATAAGAAAATGAGGTCAGAGAACCGTAAAATATTGTTATTTGTAGATCAATGCGCAGCTTACAAGAATGTAACAGTAAAAAATGTGCGCGCAGAATTTCTTCCATCAAATTGTACCAATATGATACAGTCCTTGACTTAGGGATAATACATTCCCTTAAAGTCGGCTTACAGACAACAACTTGTACGAAAGGTATTGTTTCAGTTGAAATCTTGTGTCAACACCAATGACCAACGCGATAGCTAGAAAAAGATAAATGTGTCAAACGTAGCCGTACATTTCATATAAACAGCATGGAAAATAATTACAAGAGACTGCATTTTACAAAGCTTCAAGAGAGGTGAATTTTCAACCCCTGATCCAACGGAATCAGAGGTTGAAAATATAAGGCTTTTTTTCTTATAAATATATAAGAACTTACTTATAAATATATTCTTATAAATATATAAAAATATAAGGCTTTTTTGAAAATGCTTTTTTTTTTAGCATGGAAAATAATTACAAGAGACTGCATTTTACAAAGCTTCAAGAGAGGTGAATTTTCAAACCCTGATCCAACGGAACCATCTGGTTTTCATGACATACGGAACAGCAATTCCACTGATGTTGTTTCAGCGGAGTTTGACAGGGATTTCATTGAATATCCAGATTGTGACACCGAAGTATTGACTTGCAAAACAAAAGCATTGTTGATTGCAGAATTCATGAAATCAACTTCGAATGAAAGATATTATGAAAAAGAATGTGCAGTTGTTGAATCAATGCAATCTATGAATGAAGCCCAAGATATCTTTCAAAAATAAGGCTTTTTTTTTTTCACGGGCATGAAACTCAAGGAAGAAAATTGGATACTGTTTTAATGCTTTAGACTTCCTTGTGCGTTTTGCAATCTAAAATAAACATTCAAAAGAAAATCTTGGAAATTTCTAAGGGAAAAAAAAGTAAGTTTTGATTTTTTATCAAAGTAACAAAATGTGCTGGTGAAATATAAATACTTTATTCTCTCATTTATTATTTCATTTCATTAATTTAAACTTAATTTTATCTTTTCGTCGATGTTTTAAATAGCATACATGTTGTTTTTCTTATAACGCAGATTTAACGTTTCCCCGCTTTTAACGACGTTTTTGAGCAGTCCGTGAACGTTGGGAAATAGGGATTCCATTTTATCTAATTTTGACTATTTTGTATTAAAAAATATACACAGAATATGCATCAAAATTGCTAAGACAGGATTTCTGGGTACTTGAACGCACATAACATAAATGCATTGTATTTTACACAAACATTGTGCTTATGTTAACGAAGATTTCGGCAAACGATTGCAATTCTGTGAGAAATCCCCTTTTTTTAGCTGAGGTATCACTGTATTTTAAGCTAATTTTTTTCTTTCTATCTTTTAATTTTGAATGTATGTTACAGACTTTTTTGAAAATTTGTATTGCTTTCGTTTGACTTATTAAATTATTCAATTATGCAAACAAATTAATTTCAAGCGAATACACACATACACACACACAAATGTATATATATATATATATATATATATTATTTGAAATATATAAATAGTTAAATTTATATAATTTCAAATATTTAAACGAATCAAATTTTTCTAAATATTGTATTATTGAAAAATTAAATTAGAAAATAATACCTACCTCGTATTTAGTAAATACGTGATTGATTTGTTCATTCTGTATTATTAGATTTCATAATAGTCATGCATAATAATGAATTTATTACTTTCAAATTTACTCTTCACAACTTTCTTTAGCAGTATTTGCTCTTGAATGCGGAAGTTATATTTCATGAAACCTGGATAATAGCTGCAAATGCTATATGATTGATGTAGTTGATAATAATTTCTTGGAAAGAAGGAAGTATTCTTTAACATTAAGTCACTTAAGTCCTTCTTCTGAATTACAGAAACATAAATAATTTTCGCATATAATGTAATCTGTTTTATTATTATTTTCTTTTATTCCGTTGTTAACTTTACACTTATTATTACAGATGTGAATGACAGTGCTACTATTTTTTTTATTTAACATATTATTATGTTGAATTGAAGATAATAAAAATAAAGTATTTTCATTATACATTTATTTAAAAAACTCTAAATGGCTTTTTCTTATAATTCAGGGAAGTCATACATTATCCGGGTAAACTGTCAGACTGATAAATTTATAAAAATATTTATAAAAATTAATTCTTTTTCCTTTCAGTCTGGCACAATTTTAGAATTAAATACAACGCAATATATCATAAATTACTTTCTCTTCGATTTTAAATTGATTTTCTAAGCTCAGAAGACAAGTTTTCTTCAAAGTTGAAGACACCCTGCCGCTAGTCTGTCGTAAAGTCATGATCGATAGAGCTACATTTATCTCATTGTTTAGTCAGACTAGTTTGTGTTCTTTTTTTGTTTCTGCTATTTTTGTTATTGATGATGACAATTGTTGTATTTTTGTTTTTTGCTATTCAAATCTTTATTTGATTCGAAAATAAAGAACTTTCAAGAACCTTTGGACGAACTTTTGAGGCATGCAGATTTCTTTGCAAATTACCAATGTTAGCTATTTTAGTTAATTTCTATAACACATTTTTAGTTATAGTTATCCTAATCTGTAAATAACTAGTATGACATCAAACGGCGAATAAGGATATTTTTGTACGTTTGTGATTTATCTAAAAAGACAAAGGCAGTTTCACTTTTAGGAGGATTTTCAAATATTCGCAAAAATGAAGAAATGTTCTGTTTGTCTTAAGTGGTTTGGTTTAAGTGGTTACTTGAACTTAAGTGGTTTATACGACCACTTCGATATTTATTTGTTGCACTATAGAAGTTTCAGAAAATAACTATTTTCGCAATAGATATTAAACGACTGATCCGGAATATGAACAATATTGGTAAAGCGCAGTTTTGACCATGCAAGTAAAATTTAAACAAGAAAAAATACTTTATTTTATTGCATGTGTCACTAATTCTTTAAAAAACACTAATTATATTATTGCGTAGTTTTTATTAGATTTCTTATAATTACAAACAAATAAATCAGTAAGACTGGATTAAAATCTTCTTACTTAAATATTTACTGCTCTCTGTGATATGATGATTTTATTATCATTTATAAACAATTTTTAAGTTAAGATATTTTTCCACAGAAACAATTACTTGTTATTGAAGAACGATAATTTTTTTTAAATCCCAGTTTTTGCCTCTTTAGGTGATGTATGTTTTTTCTATTATTTTTGGTCGGCGTAAAATCTATTATAAAATGAATCGATCTATTTCATTTTTGTGTACTTGATGAATTTTTGGCTAAATACAAAATTCTGAGCATCCGAAATATTTGAAACATTATTACTTATTACTTATTACCAGATTTTACTATAACAGAAAACATTAACCAACCTATCTAGAAGCTTTAACGTACCATTATGCGCAAAAATATGCTACTAAATCAGTTAATAGTGTCACATTAAAAGTAGTCTAATATATCAACATCTATCATATCAAATAATACATAACAAAATCATTTGAAGTCATATCTGTCGAATTTCGCTGTGTTCGGTTATAAGCATTCATAATAAGGATTTGGCATTTTATGTTACACTCTGTCATT